>QLNU02014802.1:77651008-77676866 GCA_006491805.2 Dysdera silvatica | reverse complement strand
TCTATATTATGTCTGTCTATAATATTAATTATTTATTAAAATTTAAATATGAAAATTATTAAACGAAAAATGTAATAAAAATGCGGCAATAATAGGAAAAAATCTAACATTCACTAAATCGTTTGAAGAATCCTTAAATTCGCAAAATCGCTGGGGAAAAAATTGAAAATTCGCAAAAAACATCATTGAAATTCGCACTGCGATAAACTTACTGCCCCAGCTGTAACCAGTTCTTTTACAAAGACTCAATTCGACCACTATGAGGAAAGGTGTACTTGGAATTTTAGGAGTTTATAATTGCATTGTTTTTCCATTATGTCTAAGCACTTTTTTTACTCTGTTTTGGAGCAAAATATTTGGCTACCCTATAGGCATAATCTGATGGAGGCACTTGTCCCTCCCCCCCTCCAGTTTTTTTAGAAAGGAGGCAAAATCGTATTTTTTTTTTGTGCTCCCACACTGTTTACGCTATGTTTTACCCTCCAAGTTATATGCCTGTAGACTACCGTGTAAAAATCCTGCTTTAATTCCAGCAGTTTGCCATTTTTTTCTTCTGTAAATCCATGTAGTTCAAAGTTGTTGGTGAAAAATGTTCAGGTTTCTCGGAAAACTGTATGGCCTAGCACGGCATGATCATTGTAATTCCTTACATGAGAAAACAGCATATTTAATTACGTATTTTTTTTCTTTATATTTACAGAAAAGGCAGTCCTGATTTATTTGGGTGAAATGATTCCGAAGCTGAAAAGTCGAACACAGGGCAAAGGTGGTGGTGAACAATCTCAGAATGCTGCAAGTGCAGCAAAAAGGAGCAGAGGGAGGAGAGCACGAAAATGAATTATTGAATATCTTGTGTTATTGAAATAAAATTTCTTTTCTACTGCCTATTTACTACTTCTGCCCATATACTGAAATTACACTGGCTCTGCAGTGGTGTAGTAATAGCACATTCCGTTATGTCACTGAACCTGAAAGATGTTTTATGTGAAACTTTTGATCTCAATATTATTTTTAATTTTTTTGTCTGACATCGAGTTTTACAAAAAGATCTGATTTTATCTAATTATTTTTTTACACATTCCATTGATAATATGTAAAATTTATTAATTTGTAAAATTGCATATACAGTTTCCCTTCGTTTAGCGCAGCATGACCTACATTGTCCTTACACGATTAAAATTCAACCAACCAAACATATCAGATTATGCTAATGATTTGAGTTTAATTCTAAGCAAATATCCAAAGCTTGCCTTTTTTCCATAGATCCATAATTCAGAATTTTATTGTCTAAGTTAGAAAGGTTCCAATTGTGCTTGGAAAACTGTATGCCCTTAAGTAAATAATACAACTTTAAAAACACAAGCAAACCGTCACAAGTGTCTCCTGTGATTCGGGGGTTGACAGCCAACATAGACCAATGGCCCCCCCCTATATCTCTCCTGTGGAAATTATCTTTGCCATGTATTTAATTAAAAAAATAAGTATAAATTAATATTTTCCATATTATATAGTTTTGTGTGTTAATCATATTGAATGAAGGGTTGTCCATTCCCCTTTGCTTAATTGCATATAATTTAATTGGGGTTATTAAATTCGGCTTGGGCCATACCAGAGCCATATGCAGAGCGAGTTCGGTCACAGGAAGTGCATGGCGCCATTTTCGCTCAATCCCACCATTCGTTCAGAACAATGTTGCATTTGCTATAATCGGTGTATTTTTTAGTCTCAAAACGGAATGAAGAGTAATATTACATTTTTCGAGCAAATTTTGTATTTTACCTTTAAAATAAGACATAAAAGGACTTTAAATTAGCGCGTAAAGGCTTTTATATAGGGTTGCAAATTTTTTTTTTCTTTACACAGCATTTAAAAACATGTAAATAATCTCTCAGTATTTTTCAAATTGCGTGCAAGGAAGTATTATTATTGTAACTTTTGTTTTAAATTGTTTAACTATTTATTATTGCTTTATAAATATTTTTAACTACTGAACTACTAATTTATTTATAGTTTACTTCACTTTAAATTTACTTATTATATTTATTATATTTTTACTTTTTTAAAACGTATCTACTTTATTTAATTACTTATTATTTACTTTATTCAACATCAAACAGAAAAACATAACAAAGTCTGAGCAACAATATAAGAGTATATTATAGACCTTGCTATATACAATAGGAACATGTTCCTGAAAAGTTCAAAAATAAAGCTGTATGGTGAAACATTTATTTTCATCTGAGAAGTAATACAAATTCCATAAGATCCCTTCCAATGTTGTAGAAAGTTTAGGAAACCACTAGTTTTATGATTGAAAATACGTGGTTCGCTTTTTATTTCGTCGTAAAATATATTTTTCATTAGTTATTAAAAACAAGGATATAAAAATCACCATGTAATAAAACAAATAAAAAAAAATTTTCAATGCATGGATAATTTTTTTTTTTATTACAGATAAAATAAATTGACAATGCATGCAATTTCAAGTTTGCAGTTATTTTATGAAAAAACATTAATATTTAAAAATTAATAACTGATATAAAAGCTTTTAAATTTGTATTTAAAATTGTAAATGCGTAGATAAACATTTTTTTTTATTATTGATAAAATACGGATAATCCACGCAATTTAAAGCTGCCATTATTTTAAAAACATAATTGTGAAACTAAAAAGTTATTTAAAACATTGATGATAGGCATTGACACTTTTATTTTACATAGTTAAATTATGGTTCAAACTTATTCACTATATTATCTCATATCGTAATACTCCCAGATGTGAACAAAAGAAAAAAAAAGGCACTTTTCACGAAGTCAAAATCTTTTTGTTTTATTTTGGCTAGCCAAATTTTGCGCCGTTCTTGATCATTTTTTCCATTTGGAATGTGAAATAATTTTACTCCTTGACCACTTCGATTCTTACAATTTACAGTGCAACAAATAACCATTTTTCACAATGAATAGGCTTAGATTATATTGAACATTAAAACACTCGTTATCTGTACCAGCCAAGAGTATGCTAACACAGTACTGAGAGCGCACAATGATGATTGAGCCATAATGGCCGCTGTCTGTCACTTGCCCATCAGTTAACCAATCAAGCAGCCTGAGCTCGACAACAATACATGACCAAACTCTCCCTATATATGTCTCTGGGCCATACAAGTGGTGGTTAAGAAATGACGTTTGTTTATTGTTCAGAAAATCCTGGCTTTAATACCCGTAGTATAAGTAGGGTTCGAGCCGGCATGGCGACAATTGTCGCCAACTCATAACCAATGGTTGTTAAATTCATAAACATCGATGACAAATTTGTCATTTGAAACACGCGCGGGCGTTTTCCGTTTATTTCATACGCAAATCGTGAATTTGGTTTTACAGCTACTGTTCGTCGAAGATAAAATTTTTGTTACCAAAAGTCTCATGATGCAAATTATTTTTTTTCTTTCAAAAGTCCACCTGCATGCTCAGTCCGTGCAATATTTTGGTAAGAAAGACACTTGCAACAAATTCAGGTCTTGTAGTTCTGGAATTACAGCGCAGTCTTCGGCTGCCACCCTTTCCAATTTCCCCTGTACACAAGCAAGCAAACATGTCTTGTGGTAACACCCGATGGTAAAATTTTAAAGAATTGTGATCCTACCTGGAGATGGTCTTCTCACTTTAAATTCCCCTTGGTTGACCAGCGGTGAAGTGAAGCGATTTCACTGGTATTTATTATTTGTGGTGATGTTTCATTTTTCAGCACATTCATGCACATGTTATTTTTTTTAAGCATTTTTGCATGGTTTTTAGTATGTCGCATTCACAGACAACATTAATCTCTTTTTTGTCTTCGCCATCGACCCCGCAAGATGTAAAGTAGATGGAGTCTGCTGAATTGCTGATTCCATCGAAAACACACTCCTCCTCTTCAAACTTGGAAGCAGATACTATAGAAAGAAAATGAAAATTTCCCAAACAACGGGAAGTTGAATTTCTGTGGATGTATTACCAATTATTAATTCGTAACGTATGTTGTAGAAGGATACATATGGTAATTTTAACCTATGTCTAGCAGCTTTGTTTTTTCGACCACCAATTGGTGACCAGGTGGCCTTTTTAGACCACCAAATTTCCTTTATTGGCTCAAACCCTAAGTGTACTATTTTCTACTAGTCTATATTCCAGGTTTTGGTCTCCAAGACAGAAGGCTTTATCTATACCGTACAAATAAATTTTGTTCACATTATTGCAGGGTTCCCACATAACAGAAAAACTTGGAATTATCCCTAAAAGGTTGGGGAAAAGTGCCCCCCCCCCCTCCAAATCTTTCCTCATTTTCATTTTGAATAGCTGAATCTCCTGCAAACGCAAAGCCATTACCTCCACAATGCAAGAGGAAACCCTGCGTTGGTGCAAGAGATGATTTCATTAATTTTGACGGTTTTAATTTATGCAAAAATGTATAAAGTATTTTAAAAAGCTTTGCATATACAGTAGAACCTGCCCTAAAGTGAACACATTTTGGACTGGACTGCAATGGTCACAATTGACAAGTGGTCACTATACAAGACAGATTTTGATATGGGCATGACTTAGTCCCTACAAGTGCTCTTATAAAAAGTGGACACCTTTGTAGTGACGCTGGAGTCACTGTAATGGGCAGGGCGGAGAATTACTACGAAGTTATTCTCTCCACCATGTCATAAAAGGATAACTGTTGACTACACCTTATTCAGATGGTTTTAATTTACCAGGTTCCATGGACCGTATCCCGCTGTATTTGAAATTAAGCTTGTCACTAATAGAAAAGTTTGAAAAAAAAAAAAAACAGCAATAGTAGCTGGGGACTTCACATTTAATGGCAAGAAATTTCCGATCTCTGTTGCTACTTTCTTGCATCCCTAAGGGTGTGTAAGATATTATTACCCTTCCCATGGTGAACACACAAAGCCACCGGGCAAGTTTTTTGTGGGGAATTTGTTGTATATAGTAATTCTGACACTCACGTTTTTAGCTGAAATTGGAACTTGGAAAGAAGAAAAGGAGCTTCTTCCCTGACCTTGATGGCCTAGTGGTTAAGGCACTCCGGCTTCAACGGAGAGACCCTAGTTCGACTTTAGGTTGGGGACAGTGCCTTTTTTTTTCCCTATAACAAAAAACTCTAAGCTAAACACATGGGTTATGGAATTATCACATATAATAAATTCCCCATCAAAAAACTCAACCTGGTGGCTTTGTATACTGACCATTATTGGGCAATTGTATTAATCCTGAAAAGGATAGTAATATCATGGCAATAAATTGACACCCATGTTTCGAGGCTCATGCTAGAGCTGTTTTAAGTATAGGAGAAAAGAGACATCATCCCCGTCCTGGAGTCCAACCAGGATTCCTCTGCTGAGCCTTGACCGCTAGACCAACGAGGAGAGGAACAATGCACTCTTTCTCCGTATGTCAAACTTCAGTTTGTGTTTTTAGGGTGCAAAGGCAGTGAAGGTCATGCTGCTCTGGGACCCAACAGTTTTTCAAGAAATTCAAACCTCCGCTACCAAAACTACAGTATGCAAGAAAATAACGAATTCTACCATACCATCAGAAATCAAATCAGAGTTCATGGCACAATAAATTCGTTATTGCTATGCCATCATCATAAGACAGTGAATCCAAAGATGGACACAGGGGTCATGACCCCCCAAAATATATTTTTTCACTGTAAAAAATTCCAACTTGCATGATAAATGAAGGGTGTTATTCCAAGACCATGGCAAATTCTGTCCGTGACTCCCCCCAAAATGAACGTCTGCGTCCGCAATTGAGTGAATCTGCAATTTTTTTTAGGAATCTATGACTCATAAAGCCAAAGAAACAAACCCCCTCTGACAACAGTAAAGATATATTTATACAAGGTTCAGCTTCATGGTATCCAATGAAGTCTAGTGAACTGAAAAACGTTAGCTACGACCACATGAAGATACAAGGGTATGGGTGGATGAATGGACTACAAATAAACACCACAGCTTGGAAATTTATGTCTTTATTGTTACAAACACTGAAGGTAGAACAGCACTGCAATCATAAAAATCTTGTTCATGTAATTTCAAACAGCTTTGATTGATTCAAAATATGATGACCACTCAATAGCAGTAAATGTACTTACATATTGTCAAATTCAAGGAAACAGTCTGCATTCATATCGATACACATATATTGAGTGTAGACATATAATATTTACATTCGATTACATGTTAATTTTCCTTTTTACAAATTTTGAAGACACAGTGTCTACAGGAACACTTGTTTTTAACAAAAATAATAATAGTCAATGATTTTCCTAACAAATGTGCAATTAGTAATTGGTCGTTTGTAACGATTTGCCTTAATCATTGAAATGCACGATAAACTGCAAGCAACTTCACAGATAAAAGAATCAAATTGTTACCACATAATTATTATAAAGGAGCTACAATATTATACACAATAATTAAAAACTTTATAAACAAAATTGGAGAAGTGCTTACATATGTTAAAAACGGCTGAACGTGTTCGCTATTAATGATTTTGACCCATTGTCAAAAACTTTCTATTACAAAAGTTAACTTTGTATGATAATTACACATCCACAAGTTGTAGTGACCCGAGATAATAGAGGTATTCAGTTACAATCTAAAGTAAGAGTTGGTGTTTCTTAATACAAAGATAGCATGGTACCGGATTTACCTATAGACCAAGCGGGGCAAGGGTGGAGCCAGAATTTTTTTTTAGGGGGAATGCAAAGCTTTAAAAAGGCAATGCAGGCCTGAAGTGGAAAAATTTTATTACTAGGAAGGAGGGAGGGACACCCACTGTGTGTGAACCCAACCTGGTGTTATTAAGTTCAAGTGTTATTAACGTTGAAAATGTTTTTATGGAGGTTAATTGAAAAAGTGTAACTTTTTCATTACGTCTTAATAAAGGTAGGAGGCTGTTGTTGCCACTTTATTGTAGTTGTATCAATAATATAATTATTAGCGGGTTTCAATAGATATTGAACCCGCTATTGCTTTTGTTTTTATCTACATGTATGTAATAAAAGAGGGTAAGGTAAAGGTCTTCCGTAAATGCAATAATGATGGCTATTGTTAACGTTGAAAACCTACCGAGTTACTTGAGAATTAGAGGGTTGCGAATGAGATGCCAATTAGGGTCAGCAAATAGAAGATTGCCAAGTACAGTGTCATGAATTAGAGGGCCACCAATTAGATGGTCTCGAATTAATATTAATTGAACCCCGCTAAATTTAAATATCGACCTTAGGCAATTTTCTTTCACTTGCTTGTTTGTGTTAAAACCAATGAAAAATGTTTGTTGCCACTATATTCTGGTGGAATCAATAATAGGTACATGAAGAAATGTCAATTGTGTTTAATTCTCACTTTTCAATTTTAGTTGTCATGGTAACCCGAAAGGCACGAAATGCCAGAGGGTGCTTTTTCTCTTTTTATTTATTCATTCAAATTTTGACAGATATGCATGTCGTTTTACTATTCCGCGTAAATTCAAACGTTTTCTTTATTTACCAATGACAAACTACAAAGAAAAAGTCTTCAATGTTATTGAATACATTTTCAACGTTCTAATATTCAATAACATTGAAGATTTTTTATTGTTTTTACAATCTTATTTTTTATTGCCTGAAACTTCTGTATATTTCTATATTAGCATATCCATAGTAGGATTATCATTCATCATACCATATGAAGGTGTATTTAGGCCTCTACTTTCTCATCCATACCACACGTTTCGGAAAGCCAATGGACATATACAGGCATAATAATGAAAAAGGTTTTTCATTTCTTAGTTGACTTGTTCCTTTTAAATTATTGAAAATTTATACCATCACATGACTTCACTGCTAGCAATGCCACAACTTTACTTTCTTTCCCCTATAAACTCCCACAGTTAGATGGGCTAAATCTTAATTTGAAGCCCATATTATTCCTCCAGACCAGGTGTAGTAAAAAAAAACAAAACCCCACCTTAATACTTAACTGCCTGTATAAATGTTTAGGGTAAAAACATATTAAAAAGTCATTGTCTAGATATCTAAAGAAACCAGACACATCACAGGCTGATAAAGCTATTCTTCGCCAAGAGTGACCCAAAGTAAATGAAACTAGAAAAAAAAAGATCATTCTCTGAACTTTGTTTTATGGTGTAAGAGTAGTCAAGCAGGGGTGATTGTAAGTCTAAACCAGATTCTCTGAACATACCAAAAAATTCCCTGAAAAGTTACATAATATTTTTAATAAAGACACTGATTTCGAAAGACTTGTAAAAAGTTATGAGAAAAAAACCAAGATGTTTGTAATTTTTAAAAAGAAATCCCGGAAGAGGCAAGTTGAAATTCCCAGAACACAATCCCCCCTATAGCCAAGGTCACGATGGGCTATGTTCTACAATTTTCTGAGAAATTTGAACCTTTATTGATTGGCTACGATATGAACCATAGTGCCCACAACGTTTTCTTTTCGGTGGTTGGTTGTGATGTAAAAGGCCATTCTGTACTAAACAAGGAAACACACTTATTACTAACTACTAGATACTAATAGGAATGTTGGTGTTTAGTAATAGCTTCTTAATAATTTGACAGTGGCTTCCATGATTTACGCCGAGCTGTCAGATTTGGTTCTGTACGAATGCAGACATCATGGAAGAGGAACTTTTTCTACATCTTTTAGACAGGTGGCACAATTTCTCTCCCTCTCACAATGGATTTGACAAATAATTTAATATTAACAATAATAAATAATTTGATATTGCTTTTTAAACTTATGGCAATCACAGGATTGATTATATCCTGGGGGTTTCGGGTTACAGTGGTTTCTGCACGCGAGACAAAAGATGCTACTTGCATACCAGCAGGGCCTGATCATGCCTTTTACGGGGCCCTACACCAGGCACATATTTGGGCTCCCCTGTCCTCACGAAAATTTGGAAATGTCCTCAGTAACCTGCCGAGCCCATTTTGGAGGGAGATAGCAGAACTGATCCCATCGTAAGTTAGATACGTAAATACAGTGTTACCTCTTGTAAGGGATGCCTCCCAATAAGGGACGATTATTCTAGTCTGTAGTATATGTATATATCAACACATGTACCTCCAAAGAAGAGACACCTCTATTTAAGGGACTATGTCTTGTCCCGTGGGCGTTCCTCATTGGGAGGTAACACTGTAATAACAAATGCACAAAGCTAGTGTGCTGTAGTTTATTTTTTTACTTTTTAGGAAAAGAAAAAATTTATAAATAAAAGTAAAATTACATTTAGCTTTTTTGGAGGCCCCCAAAATTTCGAGGCTCAAAGCCTGGGCTTTGGACGCCTTTGTGGCGATCAGGCCCTACATACCAGTGTATGTCGTAAGAGTTCTAATGTAGTGAAGACTGATTATTCAGAATTTGTGTTTGATGATGCATTTGCAAGGACAGTGGAGGTCACGCTGTGACTAGAACTACAATTTTTGGAGAAATTCAAACCTATGCTGCAAAGGCAGCAACACCGTGGGTTAAGAAGGGCAGGAAAGTAGAATGTCAGCCATATCTGTTACCAATATGCTGCCGTAGGACAGTAGATATAATTTTCTGAGAAGTTTGAACCTACTTTAGGGGAGTGGTGGGAAGAGGAGGAAGATACCACGAAGAGCCAAACATGGATTAACAATACATTAAATGAACATGTTATGCTTGCACCGAGGGGCTATTCAGAATTCTAAAATCCATAAACTCTCATTACCCAATCACAAGTAATGCAAAATTATAAAATACAATAAGCATTTACCAAAGGAAAACCTAAGCACGTAAAACAAATAACTTATTTCAAAAGAAAGTTTAAATAAACAGAATCATTGTATACTGTGTATTACAAAATGTGTAGTATTGCACAGATTTAATGGTAACGAAAAAGTATGGTGCGTTACAGATGATGTTATGTTTTATTCTATTTCTTCGATGAAGGAATGGGGGTGCTGGTCCCTCCCCCCCCTGGTTATGACCCTGTTGAAGTTCGATACCTTCACAGACATTTGTAAATAAAAGAGTTAAAATAACTCTTTAAGTAACACCAGGCCCCTGATGGGCTCCGGGCTTGCTTGGCCACAAAATCTCGGTAATAGTTTTATTACCGAGTATAATATAAAGATTGATTTATATTTATCTCAGATTTTTTTTTTAAGCAAAACTTTTTTGTAATTCCTTACACACATATACTTCTTAATACTTTTTTTTTTTTTCACAAACAATTTTTGTTGATGTGATAAAAAGTCCTGTTTCTTTAAAATTCACCATTCTTCTGAAGAATGTTGATTGACCATTCGGGATTTGAGCTTCAGCGTTCACTTCCAACTTTTCTTTGAAATTGTATAATTAGCCTATTGCCTTCCCTCCCCTGGCATCCCGATCGTACCTCAACCAAAATTAAATTTTATTTAATACTGAAACGTAAAGTTCATGCATTTTATGATGTGTAAATTGTGTTATAATGGTGTCTTAATGCATTTTATATATTATAATATAGTTTTAAAATATGAATAAATTAAGCAGTGATAAGTGGTAAAGATAACAGATTTTGTATATAGAGAAAGGTTAAATATTAATATAATTTTTACCAGCATTTCCTAGAGAATTCTAATTTTTCTGTTTCTTCAGCTATTTTGACAATGACGTTTCAACATTGATGTTTTTCACAAACAGCAGAAATGTCCATCGCTACAGCAAATGCACAGTATTTGAATAATACGTGAATATGAATTGGAAAAATATTTTTCTTTATGAATTCTAAAAACCAATCCTAAACCGGTATTTCTAGAGTTGATCATGATTTTCAAATGGTCAACTAAATGTTATCTATGCTCACTTGCATAGGCGTACGCAGAAAGTTCATAAAGGGGGTTATAGGCTCAATGAGGTGGGGTTACAGAGCTACAACTCATACATTCCTATGTTAAATATACAAAATTTCATTGCAATGGGGGGTTACAACCCCCAAAACTCCCCCCCGGCTACGCCTATGCTCACTTGGGAAAGATAGCTTAGATCATTAGTTCTCCATCATTTCCAATAAAACATCCCTCAAAGCATCTACAAATTATGACGTTCAGTGCATTCAAAAATGTTATAACTTGGAAGTTAGCATCTGGAAATTTGCAACATAACAGCATTAATAATCTTACAAGTGCTTTTTTCCATCACATACATTTCTATAAAATCCAAAACAAAGTATATGTTTGTGCATATGTTAGAGAGTGTGATGAATCAAAGAAAATCGATTTCTCTTTGCGCACTTGAGACATGCTCAGTAGTAGTAGTAAAAAAAAAAAAAGATGGAAGAACGAAACGATATAAAGATCCACAGTTAGATTTAATTACAATTGTAATTTTGACACTGGCACAAGGTTTAAAAACATATTTCAGGTCCCAACTACTCTCACTATCAAGGGGACTGAACAGCAAGGAAAAGTTCTATGTTCTCTTACAGCTTAAAAAATACTGCCATAAGCATATGCAAACCTTTATCACGTCAAAACCCTTCAGGATTTTTACGAAACCTTGAGGTGGAGGTTGACTGGTGTTATCCAGTGTGAGAATTTCTCTAAGAGGGTTTTTTTTTTGACTCATGCATATATAAGCTTAGGACTTTTACTTATTCTTCACTATACCTTCATTTAACGGGGGGTAACTAACTGCAAGTCCAAACCAGAAAAGTTACTAATATTTTTGGTAAAGACACTGATTACCAAAGGAATATAACAAATTACAGGAAACAAAATGAAATTTTTGTAATTTTTAAGAAGAAACTCAGGAAGGGGCAAGTTGAAATTCCAGGAAATCCTGGAACATAACCGACCCAGATTTAAGATAGGGAACAGTTGGCTCCCGAATGTTTTGGTCTGAAACCTTCTACCTGTGTTAAAATAATAATTGTTATGATGGGAGAAGAAACACAGCCACCTTAATTACAAGATACTTCTTTGGACAGTAAAATAAATAAAATCAAATCAAGGCACTTAATATTACAAACATGCTTAAACAGAAAAGGATGAACGATTTACCATTTTTGTAGTTCACGAATGCAATTAACCTCAATTTGGTTAGTCTGAATTTTAACTGTTTGACAACTAAGTTATTAGTTACTTTCAGTGTTGTTAAGTTTGAGAGATTTTTTTGAGTTACACAAATTTTCTGTCGATGGTCTCTTTGTACCACCGGCATGCACCAAGTAAACGTGATTCTCAAAGAGTCTATAGAGGCCAAATGTAGCGGAACAAACGGTGCACTTGTAGGACAAATGGGCAGGCTTCAAAGGGATCTTGTGCACTTGGTTCATGTGAGCTACTAATTTACTGGCGTAAACCCTACCACATATGGTACAACAGCCTGTATCCTTACCTTTGTTAGCGAGTTCCTGCATGTTCGATGTAACAAGACCGTGTACCCCTAAAAGATGACGTTCAAGGCCGTGATCGGTGAAGAAACGCCACAAGCACTTTTGACAATTGAGGGGTGGTCGAGAAGACAGCATTTTCGGGTGAATTTTAACTTTGTGAATGAGTTGCATATGCATTCGAAGCTGTTCTAAATCCTTGATATAACCATCACAAATTTCACAAACGACAAGATTATGCGGTTGATGTGGAATATTTGGAGTCATTGAATCTTTGCCCATCGGAGTAGGGTACGGGCCCTGGAGCCTAGGTAGTGGCGGCATTCCAGGTGGGAAATCTGCAGAACCTTTGCTAAATGGATGCATCCCACTCAGCAAAGAATTGTTGCCAAATGACGGGGAATTGAATGATTTTTTTGCTTGTTTGTGAGCAGTGTGTGGATATTGAGATGACATATTGTTTTGTAAGGTAGAGTTCATTCCTGGTATAAAATTGTTTCCCAGATGATGCAGTGGTGGTAATCCAGTTCCAAATGCATTGTTGGCATTGGGATACATCTGGTCTGTTCTTGGAATGAACTGATTGCAGGAACCGTCCGTAAACGGAATGTTTATTGAAGGTCGAAACGAAGTCTGATTTGGTGCATAGGGCTGAGTCCCATAGAAATGATTTTGAGAACCATAGTAATCAGCCATATTCTCCATCTTTCTGGGTCTTCCCCGTGACGGGATGACAGAGTTAATCGATTTCTCGTAAGATTTAACGATTGAAACTGTGATGGGTTTTGGTGTCAAACAAGGGAACTCAATGTCCTTTGCTGGAACCTGGTTTTTGGAATGATTGAAATACTTCAAGCACCGCCCCAAATGCATGTTTAGTTTCACCCGAGAATTAGTTTCAAAGATACAACAGAAGCATTCGTATGACAAAGAAGGGGGTTCGATATGGCCAATTTTGCCATGACTCGTTTTCATATGATTAAGCATTTCTTTAGGATCACGATGGAGATAAGAACAGTATCCACAAAGGTATTCTCGCCGAGGAGTAACATGTGGGGTGGACATATGCCCTTCCAAAACGATGGATGATTCAGTTACGTAATTACAGGTTCCACATTTCTTGTAAGGTAATGCAAAATGTTCATTGGCCTTCTTGGCTTGTAAGTAATGGGTTTGGTGATTTTTGAGTTCCTGCATTAAGTCTTCCGTTTTTCCGGATTTCTTGATGCGGCGTGACTTAACTCGGGCCATGTCGCGGTGATACCATTCTCTGACACGACTAAACCCAAGGCCAATTAGGAAATTCCCTATGGATGAATTGAAGAAGCCCATATTGTTTGGGTTTTTCGACTCGGAAGGAGGAAATTCGTCAGGTTCTTTAACAAGATATGGAGCAATTAAGGAAGCACAATCAACGAGTGCTTCATTACTCTTCAGGGTAAAATCTCCCATGACAGGTTTGTATTGGCCTACAGTTACCTGGCCTTTAAAAAATGCAGGAAATCCAGTCTCTTCATCATCGAGTTCATCAGAATAGCTTTTCTCAGAGCCTGCTCCATTTATCGTCGATTCATCTGCAGATTTAGAAAGGCCTTGCAATTGATCAACGCTTGAATGAGGTGAGGTAATGGAAGTCTCAGTGTGATCGTGGGCCAGGTCTTTATCATCAGCTTTGCTTTCTTCACTTGGTGTTATTGACATGTCCAAGGGCTTGTCACTGTCCACAAGCTTAGGCTCACTAAGTAGATGATTTGATTCACTATTCTTGGTGAGTGAATTGCCTGGTGAAGTAATATCCATCCAAACAATACCATCTTTATCTGTCGAAGACACATTGTTCTCCTGGGAAGAATCATTTGTCACATTACTTTCATTTATTTGAAGAATTTCCACATCACTATCATCAGAAATTTCAACATCTTCGGCATAACTACTTTTATTACACATGTCGGTATCTGCTGTCGGTTCTCGGATGTTAGATTTTACAGCTACTGGTGTTGTCTCATTAATCAGCTCATTTGAAGAATGGTCATTGGTTAACTGATCTGTAGAACGCTCCTCATTGGTTAATTCATCCAAGGAATGTTCACTGCTTTCTGATTCCACTGAAGCTAACATACTTTTAGCATCTAAATTGTCTTCTGTATTTTCATCATCTTCTTGCAAAGTTTTTTCATCTGCATTACTTTTTGCACCATTATTTGAGGAAGTAGAACATTCTTTTTCCAACCTTGCATCCGTGGTAACTGTGGAGGTTGAACAATTTGAGTTTGACACAACTGCATTTTCAAGTCTGTCAATTAAATCACCAAGTATACTAACAACTCCATCCTTATCTACCTCACCATCCAACGAGTTACACTCAAAAGTTTCGGAGTTGTCTTCATGACAACCAAGGGCTTCAGTGTTCTTCGTGAGCGGAAGATCATTGCTAGTAATATCATCACCACTATTAAAATTTGACGGAGGAATTGATGTTGGTTCTTCTAATGACTCACACGGAATGTCTTTATCCACCACTTCTTTACTCTTTAAGTTATTACTAGATGGTTGTTCCAAATCATTCGTTTCTACAGCATCGTCAACCACATCTACTGAATCACAGTCAGAACTTTCTGCATCTTTGTTTATGTTATGTTCCTCTTTACTACTTGTTCGTTCCACATCAGACAATTCCATCATGAATAAACGATGGACTTGGTAAATAATATGGGTACAACTATGAACACTACATGTGTGACTGTTGCTCAGAGTTGATAATTCAGTTTTCAAAACCTGTAAATTAAAAAATAAAAATAATAACAGCACAACTATACAACCAGCATTTGAAGCTGTACATATACAACCAGATCTCCATACACAGAAAACTACCCTTACATATCAAATTCAATTTGTGGAAACATCAACTTTGGTATATGGAGATTTGATTGTACATTAAGAATACATAATAAAAAAATAGTGGCATAGCACAATTATTTCTAAATTTACTGCTATTTTTTCTTCAGCTTTATACCAGTAAATTAAACTTACGTTTGTATCTTATAGTACAAGGACAACTAAGTTTATGGTGCACGGACTAGTTTCCAGGAGGATGCAAACTTGCCACCCAGGAGGATGCAAACTTGCCACCTAGGGCAGTACTCTCCTAATTTTTTGATTGTGTATCCAAAAACAGAAGGAATTAACAGTGCCTTGATATATACACAGAAGTAAAAATATTGTGGTTGGTGGCCTTAAATGAAGTAAACAATTATAAAAATTCTCAGTTTGTAAATGGTGGCATTTATTCAATTTAAAGCTATCAACTTATGATATTTTTATGTCTACTTAAAGTATTTTCACGAAAAGATACCACTTTTTTTTGGAAGGGGTCACTTGGTATCATGCCTTTAAGAATTGACCCCTTATACCCACTTTGGGGACCACTAGTCACCGATAATCAAACTCAGAATAGCGATTGGTGTAGTTCAAACAATTAAATTGTACATAGACTAGCTAAGTTCGAAATGAACAAGGATTTAGAGAGCTGAGAGTCCATTAAATTTTCAGCATGTTAGTTGCAGCACAGAAATTGATGAACCAGATGAGAGTATGGCATACATTAGTGTTTCTCAATTGCCAGGGCCCTGGCATCAATTATACCGAGGCGTAAGAGCATCCCTTAGAATTTGTTATTTCAGTTTTCAAAGCATTTTTTTTATGAATAAATATTTTATTGTGGTAGTATTCTGAGGAGAATAGAAGTCATGAATGTGTCAGAATGCCTAGACCCTGAACGCCTAAATAACATATGTGCAGCAACTGCCAACGACCACGCTGTTACTTTTTAAATATGTGAGTATCCTGGAATTGTGCTTCCCAACCTTTATGAGGCCGTGGCCCAGTAAATTCTTGTTTTATAAGACCAGGGCCCGGTTCCAATAAATTTACTCATAAACGCCTTTCCACTGTTTTACAGTTCACATTCTAAACTATCGTATGAATAATTACAGCATAATCATAAGAGTATTACTACACTCCTTCCATTAATATGAATTTAAGTGCACCAGCAAAGTTCCTTGCTGATTAGCCACTGGCATTTGTAACACGTATGTTATTTCGTTCAGTTTTAAGAACAGAAGATGCACCACACATTATTGTAATCGACTTACAGGTACTTTTGTGACCCCTCATAACGAGCAGTATACTCTTTCTCGAACACTGAAAGATTTCGATGCCTCAGAATTCTCGATGATTCATGAATATTTGCAAATTTAAAAATACACAGCTTGGTCACTGGCAGTTGCTGCACAGATGTCATTTAGACGTTTTGGGTCCGAGTTTTCTCACACATTCGCGACTATTACTCTCCTCAGAATATTTCCACAATAGAATATTTATTCACGAAAAATGCTTGAAAAATTAAAGTGATAAATTCTAGGAGAACCTTTCATAGTCCAGTAGAATTGATGAGAGGGCCTGGTAAGAGCCATGGCCCGGCGGTTGAGAAATGCTATCCCAGAATGATTGAAATCTTTGAGCATTCGAGAATTGGTAGAGTGTTCATTACGACTTGTAATAAAAAGTGTCTGTAAACCAATCACAACATGTGGTGCATTCTCTGTTCTTAAATTTGAACGAAATAACACATGTGTGACACCCCTCTACCCCAGTGTTACAGAAATATCTTTTGGCGGAAAGAAAAAAAAACTGTTCATACCCTTCATATTTTTAAAACTAATTGAATTTGCCTTCTAATCGTCATTATGTTGAAATTTCCAAGCAGTGTTTTCAACTCAGCAGTGGTTCAAAAACATAGAGTTAGAATTATAGAGGCATTCACAGATATAACTACATTTCTACCCTGGCGAGGAGGTTGCTGGCAAGGTGGAGTTGGCAGTTTTGGCAACGAGACAGACAGTATTTACATTTTAACCTTAAATACAAATCATGCTGCCTTAAGATAGTAATTACCCAAAATGGTAAATATTGCATATATATATATGGACCACAACGTAATAATTTTTGCAAAGTTAGTGATCTTTACGCCATTATGGTTTCCGAAACCTTTTTCTTGTTGCCAGCATCCCAAACAGTACTGCCTTATCTTTTAGGCTATTTTTGGAACTAATAAGTAACATAAAAACATAATTTAATACACTTTAATTCTAAAAACATTGACACCTTTTTCAATAACATGTGGCCATTTTCGTCCGAATTATACAACTAACGCGTTGGTTAGCGTTGCTAGCCAAACGATGTTTCGTTTGATGTATTATTTGACTAGCAACCAGCAGCGGTTCTCGACAAAAAATTTGGGGGAACAAACTCCTGCCCATGTACACGGATGGCGCTGGCACCACCTGTGCACATAGGCAATATAATAAAATCTGATTATGTTTGTGGGGCCATGGCTCCCCGTGGCTCTATCCCAGAACCGCCACTGCTAGCAACTCTAACCAATGCATTAGTTGTGTCATCCTGACAAAAATAGCCACATGCTATTGAAACAGCTGTCAATGTTTTCAAAATTAAACTGCGTTAATTTGTGTTTATATTTTATTAGTTTCATGCAGTGTACAACAGCCTTACTTATTTTTTAGAACTATTTCTAGTGCTTTTTAGGTTGCCAAAGTACTTTTTTTTTGTGTGTCAGTAGATGCCTAGTGGGGGAGGGGGGGGGACTCTCCATAAACATCCCTTCTCGATATTGGGATTGCAAGTAAGGTAACTCAACCTCATGAATCAGTACTCTCATGAATGAGTATTGCTTGAAGAATATTACTTGATTTCTGAAGTTTTTCCTTTTTTTGGTGCCATGTCTGCCACACACACACACACAAAAAAGCATTTTGAAGTGTTTGAGAACACTCTCAAACCTTTTGAAGCTTCGAGAAAATTCTACCGAAATTGTGGGAATTTTTCTAACACAGGGTTCGAAATTAGTGGGTGCACTGTGCACATGGAATTTTATCCATGCATGTAAATTTTTAATTTGGGTGCATGCAGTGCACCTAACTATTCAAAACTATGGCTACTTGCATTTATTTTTCAAGAACAGTGACCTATGGAATAATTTTCTCAATGTATCTGCATTTGCTTTGAATTGCTTTGTATATTACAAATATGCACCTACGTCAAAAGACTTGGGTGCACTTGTGCACCTGATTTAAAAAGTTAATTTCAACCACTGTTCTAACGTAGATGAAGCTTCCTTTTGACATCGATGGCCGAGTGACGCAAATGTAATTGCTCTGTGATTTTCCTATGCTCTTTGATGATATGCTCTTTCGTAAACCTTTATAAACTCAGTTTTTTTTTTCCCCAAGCAAGAAAAAGCAAAAAAAATGGTAAAAAATGACACAATGATCCATGTTAAAAACATGAGCACTATTTCTTTCTTTGAAAAATTCCCTAAATTCTATGTTAAAAATGGATATTTTACTATTTACTGTGAAAAAAATAAAATGGCATCTATTTTCCAAAAGAGATGCTTAAGATAATTAGGGTTGTTTTTCGGCAAAGCGTTTGGTGAAATTTTTGGTGATGTGTGTCTATATATACAATATTATTCCCGAAACTAATACAGATGAATACACGTAGGTTAGGGGATACAGCTACGCATGTTGGGATATTACAGTTTGCGTGACTACACTGTTTAAAAACATAAGGTGTTAATAATTTGCACCATTAAATTTTAACCACGCTGTTTTTTTTAAAATAATTTTTCTTGTGGCTCTGCTGTCGTGGGGGTAACACATGCACCTGGTGTGCCATGAATCCGGGTTAGACTTTTAATGGTACAGAAATAGAATGCTTAGCAACAAACTGCTCGTTGCAATCCAGGGGTTGATCCCTAGGCCTTAAGAGGTTCGGATTCCTCAGAAAACCGTAAGTTCTGGTGCAGAATAAACTTTTTTTGTTCTTGTGGCGGAAATCAAATATTCTTTTGGGGATTAGTATAGAATACGTTTAAGTCCGCCAACCCCATTGTGATTATGTTAAGTATGGCAACTGTGCTACAATTCTGCCATTTTGAAAAAAAAAACAGTTTATTTTTGGCATAGAAATTTTTTCAAAAAATGCAATAAGCAGAATAAATTTAACAACAACCATAGGTGCCAACTTCTAGAAGTGAAAAATCTGTAGTCAATCACACACACGCGGGCAGGCCACCATTTTTTAATTAAACAAAATCATGTAATAACATAATTAATAATAATGACCATTATCTATTAATTAATTAATAATAATCATTATATTGATATTAATGATCATTATCATATTAATTAATAATAATGATCATCTATTAATTAATAATAATCATTTATTATCTTAATAATAATGACTATTATCTACTAATTAATAATATTGATCATTATCAATTAATTAATACTATAATATATAATAAATAACATTTATATATATTAATTAATCTTATTAATTAATAATGTAATCAATAAATAAAAGGACACAATGAGGAAATTAAGTATTTATTAAATTAATAATAATAGAGGATTAAACTGTATTAAACGCAATATTAATTCTTAGAATTTACAAATGCTGTAGTGCAAGATTTTGCATTTGAGAAATTTTTTGTCAAATACATTCTCGTAACATTTCACATGTTGTCTGCATTTAACTATTAGTAAATTTTCTAATGTGTCATCAGACATGGTTGACCTGAAGTCAGTTCTAATTTTCTTCACTTGACTGAAGACTCTCTCGCATGCTGCATTACTGTGAGGGATCGTAAGTATTGACAGCATAACCTGAGAAAGTCGTTTAAATTTTAATTCACAAGTATCATTTTTTATTTTACCTATGGCTGCCCATTGTGCATCAATGCTACCTTCATTACTCACAGTTTGTGGAACTTCGAAAGCCTGGAACTCACTGAATTCTGTTTGTAAAGCATCAACAGCTTCATCTTCTGTATTATTGAACAAAAGAACAGGAAATTTTTCTGTAAAATATTTTAAGCTGGAAAATGATGCATTTTCAAAATTCGATATTTGTGTAACCTCTGCATGATGTAACACTTCTAACTCAAAAGGAAATACATTACATATGTAGTTCAGGGTTGGAAAGTTTCTGCCAAAGCAGTTAAAACCGCTGGTTATAACCGGCATGGCAGAAACTAGTTTCTGCCACAGAAGTGGCAATAACTGGTAGAAACCCAGAAAATAATTATTTTGTGCATTAAAAACTTACCAAGATAACCTAAATTGTAAAAAGGGATGCATTTTGAAGTAAAACAGGTTTAGTTACAATGTTTACAGTATTTATTCAAAGGTTACATCATACAGCAAATTCACTAGCATTTGATGATCTTTCCAATGAAGCAGTCTATAGCAAAAAAATTAATTTTTCCGCTTTCCTAATTCAAACAATTTCTTAATTTATTATGAATAGACGAATAGCTTAAGAAAATTCTTCCAAGCCCACCAGTACTGCAGGCAATATCGTCAATGTATAACTAAACAGTTATGAAATCTTCATTTACAGTTTTCTTTAAACTGTACGAATAACTGTACTGTAGAAATCTGGACATTTTCTAAGATTTTATTGGAGTAGTATGTTTCAGGAAAAGGAGCATTATTCATAAAGCTATATTGTGAAGAATAAAATTTGGGTTAATGCCGGTAAAAAATTTCCTAGTATTTTCTTCCTGCTCATGTGACAATTTAGATCACATGTACTTTGGATGAAGTATATAAACTGGCATATATGATGTTGAGTTATTGCCTGATAAAGTTTACTTTTTACCCTTTTTTGATTCATTTCCATTAGGGTTAGTTGCACATGCACCTGCAATAGAAAAGCAATCTGCTCCAATTTCAAACGAGGAAATAGTAATAGGTTTTAAGAGCTGCAACAAGTCGTTTAACATCTTTATTAACCATTATGTATGTATGGAAGAGCCTGTACTGTTTGGCATTCAAATTTGACAAATAATGGGTCAGTGATTAAGTGTAACATATTAAAACATGAAGCTTATATCATTGCAGCACCTTTACGTATATCAAAATGACATATGTATCAAAGAATGACCCATTCAAGTGGGGAGCTTATTCAGGGGGCATGGCTACCTGCCACGGCATAAATGCTAGAGCATGTTTTCTGGCAGGCTGTTCCTTCAATACTCAATCATTCACGACTTGAACAGTTCCTTTATCATCCATATCATTTTCATGATCTGCGAGTAACATGGATGTTTCTTTAGGAATAATTCCAAGAAATCTACTTGATTTTTCCATCATATATTGCCTGGTATTTGTAGCTTCACAGTATTTATGTATTCCTTTAGCCAAACATCTTGTCTGTAATGATTTCTAAAATATTTCTAAACAGATACCACATGTTTTAAAACAGACTTAAAAAAAAGTGTGGTTCATTGGCTGTAATACAGCTTATCCGATTGGTCATAAACCATTGAGGCTTTTTTTTACAGCCAGTCTGTCAGATTGTGCGGCTGTTTCTAATAGCCACCCTTCCCAAATCCCCGCTGTTCACATACATACATACAGCCAGTCTGTCAAATGTTTTTGCTTTTAATTTTATAGCCAAAGGCCTAATGAGGTAGGGGAGATAAGACAAAATAGGCCATCAACAGATGGTTTTTGTAACAAACCTTTGATTTACCCGAGTATTTTTTAATCATTTTAATTATTGAAATAATATAAAGCTTTATAATATTCTAAATTATTGTAATAAACATATATATTTGTAATCTTTCATTTACTAAATGATACAACACTATTTTAAGTACTTTCATTAGTTTCTGCCAGTTCCTCACTAGCTCTGTTGTTATTGTTTTTAATTAAAAACAATAAAAAAACTCATTAATGTCTCGGTATTATGTCTAATTAAGTAACCGAAAGGTATAATACAATTTGCAATTTGTATGTTCATTTGTAAACAATCATGGCAGTAGGAAATAAAGCAAATACGCAAAACAACGAATCATGATGTAATCCAGGAAGGAGGTTAACATGCCTTTGACGACAAAGCAAGCATGGGGTTATCTGTACTGTGGCCACATATTTAATGAAAGCTTCCGAGTGAGTCAGGAACAGTGCAGAATAAAGGCTTATTGCCAAGCTGTTTCAATAGCCACTAAAATTCCTTGTCTACTCTTAAAACGAAGCAGTTGGTTTCTTTTAATCATAACTCCAGCCGTTTCCTGTGTGCCGTGTACATGCGTTTCGCAGCGCTTGGGTCTCGTCTTTCATTTTGTCATTGAAAAACATTTTTGGGCATCGGTCATATGCTGAAGCAAAAGTAAAATGAACAAGAGATTAAATTCTCCTACTTTCACAGTTTGGAACTCCGTGGACGAAAGGCAGTTATTGAGTGGTGCATGAAAGAGAGCTTGGTATGAGTGCAGAAGAAAAGCTTGTCTTTGTCGCCAATCGCGCCAACTTCCTTTTCGGGTTTGAAACCGCGTCATCATCAGTAATAATCTGAGAGACCGGTCTGAATTTTTAAAAATCGTTATCTTAAGGTACTTAGTTACGTATCGGCATCAGAGTTTTTGGGGGGGAATATTCTTTTCGCAGCTAGAAATGACGGGAATAGTTTTATGGCTTGTCTGCATGCCTTCTCTCCCTACTCCTCCAAACACTCTCCATTCACCCGTTTTCCTTTATTATACTTTCGTCTACTTCAACCTTATCCTTTCTTCCAAGCATGTCTTTCTCCTCCGCACACACATATCAATGCTCACCTCACGACAAAACATTCCCCAATCAACCAACGTATGGTTACTTTGAATATCCAAGTCTGAAGCAGGGGTCTCCAACCCCATTAACCCTTCACCGATTTAGGAAAATTGCGGGATCCAAAAACACCGCAAACAGCATGACGGATTTACCTCCATGTTTTAATGTCAAAAATTAATGGATGCCTTCAACCACCAATCTTTCTGGCAATGTTAAAAAAAAAAAAGGGTAAAACTACAGATATATCCCCTGTTTCATCACCAAAACTTACGCTATACTCTTAAAATGGAGGAAAAGTTTTGTGGAGCGTAAAAAATGTGCACATGTGAGGGGTAGTTGTATTGCAGTATCATAGCGTCCATCGTGGCAGTGGGGTTTTGTGAGTTGTAGCGATGGGATGAGCAAACACTCAATTTTTTTTTTTTTGGTATCAGATTGGAATTGAAAGTATGTTTGGGATGGAGAAGGGATATAGGAAGAAGAGGTTAGAGGAGGTATGGATTGAAAGAGGGGAGAGGAGATATGGAGGAGATGAGGAGACTGTGGTATATCGCAATGTCGACATTGAAAAGCTGTTGGACTCGTACTTCGCAGAATATATGTGGAGGCGGCGTCACAAAGACGAAGTGGAGGAAATTATTCCAAAAGTCATAAAAAATCAGGAAAGGGTATAATAGGTAGTAAACTCATTATAACAGGTAATTACTCCTTAAAAAAACACGGCAGTTGGAAGCGAACGCATGATGATGTAATCCGAGAAGGAGGTTGCCGGGCAAAGCACGAATGGGATAAATGTGTAATTTCGCCAAAACATGAATGCTCTGATAACGTTACCAAAAGCTCGTGGCCAAGGAATTTCCATCACCTCGTTTTTTAGAGCATAGGAGGAGTTTTGGCGACAAGCTTTCCTTCTGCACTGTTACCAAGGGTTTGATAACGTCGGAATATATGTTTTCAAAATGTAAGAGAAATGTGAAACTAATCGGAAAGAAGTGTTTGGATGACTAGTATACTTAGAGGTGTCAGAAGTACAGTGAAAATGCACAATAACTATGTGAGGTCTGTGCAAAAGGACTCTTGCTTTGCAGAGAGCAAATTGAATCTGACGGATGTGTTATGCCTAATACATTTATGGGTGTACAAGGCTTCAACCGACTGATACGTATGGAGTTGGATATTCAAAGTAACCATACATTGGTTGATTAAAGGATGTTTTGTCGTGAGGTGTACATGGATATATGTGTGTGCTGGAGAGAGACAAGATTGGGGGTTAGGATGTGGAAGTAAATGAGAGTACGTTTGGCAAAAGGAAGTGTAACAGAGAAAGGTGGGTAAATGGAGAGCGGGTGTTCGGGGGAGTTAAACGGGGCTCTAATAAGTGTTGTTGTTTTGGGGGTTTTTTTTGTGAAAATGTGTAATGCAGATACATTGATGGATACAATTAGATAAAGGATGTTTTAACAGGATCCACTGTGATGTCAGACTATTGAAAATCGTACGGTGGCCTGTGTCCTTGGCAGGCTTCTTTCATTTCACAGTAAATCATAATGTGACATTCAAAGACCCCATTACAGGACAGCGTACGAACACGATAGAGGGAACGTGAGTCTACGTCAAACAAGAATTCCGCTGGCAGTACCACTGAAATGTTAGGGACAAGCACCATTTCAATTTGCATTTTGCAGAATTTGTGTGGCAGAAAGCATGCAGAAAAGCTGGAAAAAAAATGTTCCCAGAATTTCTAGCTGCTGTGAAAGGGTATTCCCTCCCTCAAACTCTGATGGCAATACGTAAGTTAAGTACCTTAAAAAACGAATTTTGAAAATCCAGACCAAACTCTGAGATTATTACCGATGGTGGCATGGTCTCAAGCCAGTGAAGGAAGTTGGTGCGATTGGCAACTGAAGTAAACCTTTAATCTGCACTTAAGTCTTTTTTATACGTTCCAGGCTAATCTGTCACAGGACAGAAGTCGTGGCAAGTAGGAAGTTAGCGCCATTAGCGACAAAAGAGTAAGATTGTCATGCAGTGATGCTTTTTTTTTTAATCGAAACTATGGAATTAGAGGGAAAAAAACGATAGCATTAAAAAAAAAGTAGGAGAAAACCAAAATCAAAGTAAGAAAAAAATGCACGTAAACAAAAAAAATCGTCAAAACGGAAGCTGTTACTGTATTGTTAACTAGCGCCCAAATATATTTTATTTTCCAGTTACTACTACACTGAAACGCTTCTTCGTAACTAAAAAACACGTTTTCCAAATGACGAAATCGCGATATGAGTTCCCGGACGTAATGGCGACATTTCAAAGACGTCGCCAACATTTACCGTATTCTGTGCTAGATTCTTCTTTGGTAATCCTTAAAACTTACTTGATAACGATATTAATTTAATAACACAGAATCGGAAATAGATATTTGGCCAAAAGCAAATTCTTATTTTAAACTGCAATACGAGATCTATTCAAAATACAGTAAAGCCTTCTAAACGGACACTTTCCCAATGCCTATTAGGTCCTAATTCTCCCGAATAGCGGTCAAATGTCCAAATCCCGAGGTATTCGCTATTCAGAGGTTTTACTGTATTGGAAGCATGCATCTTCAATTTAAAAATCATCAACATATTTCTAATGAGGCATCAACAAGTATATTTAATCGGACTTACGAATTTTTTTCAAAATTTATAAAATAAATATCATTCGCCACGTCAGAATTTGAAAAACTGTTCATTCATTTACATGATTTAATTATAATCTCGA
>QLNU02014802.1:77625901-77641987 GCA_006491805.2 Dysdera silvatica | reverse complement strand
TGCATATTTGTTTCGTGCAGAAATGTTACTGTTATGAAAACTTCACTGGCGATAAATGTGAAAGATTCGTTGGATATTGCTGGTTGATGTACTGTCACTTAGAAGGGTGCGGAAGTAACTCTGAAAGAAAACTATCTTGCGTTTGCAATCCCAATTTATATAAACGACTGGTGACAAGTAATGTAAATTTTTATTTTTAATAACTGACAATGTACAGAATATATCATTTTTGACTAAAATTTTCATAGTGAATACGTCTATGTACCATTATACCCTTTCTTTTTTAGTCGTTCAGTTTTTTATTCTTTTTTTTTTCTTCGTGTTACCGGCAAAGTTTGAAATCCGGCATTCTATAGAATACCTAGGCATTGTATATAATTCCTAAAACTAGCCGGCAATGTATGAAAAGATTCATATTTAACAAATTTCCTAGGCATTCTATAGAATACCAAATGACAAACCGGCAAAGTATGAAATACATCCCCGATTCATTTCAAATATTACGTGGCATGGCACGTGACTTTTAATCCTTCACTTAGGCTCAGAATTTGTCATTTGCATTTTACGCTTTGTTCGGGTGTCAAAATATACGATTTTACTTAAATTTGTTCAACGATCAATTAGTTTTATACTGTGCTGCATGAAAATGGAACAGCAAGATATAGTGTTGGAGAAGGAGTCACAGTCAATAGACATGCAACGACGATTCGAAGATGAACTGCCTAAGCTTCGAGTTAATGCTGCAAAAAATAGTTTGTTCCTAACCGAAACTACTTACCAGAAGTTAATAAATGATGTAAAAAAAAAGCCAAACAAATTGACTACTAAGAAGGAACCACGGGAGTATTGGTTGCTGAATCACTATGATGTGATGATTGTGGAAAACAAAAGTAAACTCATTTATCCTGTTAAAGAAGACGTCAGTACAATACAGTATTACGTCACGGACACTGAGTTATTTCACGTACTTCATGAAACTCATTTGGCTATTGGACACGGAGGATGGGATAGAATGTTGAAAGAACTTTCAACCAAATACAAAAACGTTACACGTCATGATATTGAACTGTACATCCACCTTCGTTAGCCCTGCCATAAAAAACAAAAAGGTATTAAAAAGGGCACCACTGCTGTTAAACCTATGATTTTTTTTTTGAATTTAATTCCCGTTGAAAGGTAGATTTTATTGATTTTCAGTCTCAGCCAGATAGAGAATACAAATTTATTATGGTGTACCAAGATCATCTCACAAAATTTGTGATTTTGAAGGCTCTGACGTCAAAATGAGCTGAAGAAGTAGCCTACAACCTAGTGGACATGTTCTCGTTGCTTGGGGCGCCATCTATATTACAGTCTGACAATGGTAGGGAATTTGACAATAATGTGGTGATCAGTTTGAAGAAGTTTTGGCCAGCACTGAAGATCGTCCATGGGTAGCTTCGCCATTCACAAAGCCAGGGTAGTGTCAAAAGAGCTAATCAAGATATTGAAAAATATGCTCAGTACTTGGATGCAGGACAACAAATCTGACCAGTGGAGTGAAGGGCTGCGGTTCATTCAATTTATGAAAAATAGAGCTTATCATTCTGGAATCAAAAGAACACCATATGAAGCCCTTTTTGGCTGCAAACCTAAAGTAGGACTTACAGCGTCTTTTCTACCCCAAGATGTTTTAAAAGACATAAATACAGAGAAGCAGCTAGAAAAATAATAGAAAGCGCCCAAACGATGCAAAAAAAAGATGAAACAAATCAGCTTATGCAAGAAAAAGAGTCTGTTTCAAAAAATATAGATGAGATTATAGTCGATGGTGAATTAAACCAATATGATGATGACATGCTCACCGAAGAAATTTCCGTTCCTGCTACCTGTTGTGTGTGTTTAAAGGAAACCAGTAATGCACACGCATGCACAAAGTGTCGTCAAAAAATTCGTAACTTCTGTGGCCATGCTAGTAAAGATGATGAAATGGATATTTTGTGCACCCTTTGTTTCAAAACTGAAAATGCTATTGAAGGTAAAATAAATTCTAAAATCAATCGGAAAATACAAGCCAAAAAAATGAAAATGAATTCGGAAAAAAATTTCCCACTGCTTCTTTGGGAACTACTGTGCGAGTTCCTATTCCTGACGTCGACAAGGGCCGAGGTGATTCGCGCAATATTTTGGCAGTGGTAATGAGTGTGACAGAGGGCGGTTTCTACCGACTTGGAAGTTCTGAGGGAATTAGAGAGGTTTAAAGTTTAATAGGTTAAAAAGTCGCAGCCAATTAGAGAGGTTAGTATGGTACGTACCACGTGGCATTGATCGCTAAGGAAAGAACAATCTTTGGAGTTTTGGTTAGATGGTTACGTTTTAAAATGGCGAAAAGAACAAAATTGTCGCTTTCGTTTAAAATGGATGTTATTAAAAAATTCGAAGAAAATCCTTGCACCTTGAAAAAAGCTTTAGCAGAGCATTTTAATGTCCCTGATTCGACATTCAGAGGTGTTTTAAAAAGTCTGGAGGCGATAATAGTAGCTCCTCGAGAATATGGAATTCAGTCGAAGAAAAGAAGCAAAATTCAAGGCGGAAAGTACAAAGAATTTGAGAAAGTTTTAATGCTGTGGTTTAAAGAAGCTTGTGCCTTGAACATTCCTGTTAACGTTGAGCTTCTAAGGGAGAAGGCCGTACAGTTGTCAAAGGGCTTAGAAATGGAAAACTTTTCTGCATCACATGGATGGATTGAGAAATTCAAAAATACGTATGGCTTGGCAACTCTTGTCTTTTCTGGGAGAAAGTTCGAGTGTCCATGAAGGAACTGTAGAACAATGGAAAGAAGACTCGTCTACTTTAGTAAACAGATACGAACCGAAAAACATCTACAATTGTGAAGAAACTGGATTTTTTTATAAAATGATGCCCGACAGAATCTTAACATTCAAGGGAGAACCATGCCATGGTTGGAAATGAAGCAAAGAAAGACTGTCTTGCTGTCTTGCAATGCCGATGGTTCGGAAAAATCCCCGCCATTGGTTATTTGCAAATCAAACAAACTTCGCTGTTTTAAGAACGTGAAGAAGCTTCCTTACGACTACACTAGCAACGAAACGGCGTGGATGACATCGTCCATTTTCTTGGATTTCCTTCATAAATTCAACAGGAAAATGGAAAAAGTAAAACGTTCTCTTATTCGTGGATTACAGTCCTGACCACCCACAAGATCTTCCAACTTTCAACAACACGAAAGTTGTGTTTTTTTCCTGCGAATTGCATGAGCAAGATTCAGCCTTTGGATCTTAGTATCATTCGTTGTGTGAACGTGCACTATAGAAAAACTTTAATCCGTGGACTTCTGGCTACTTTACAAACAAAAAATGCAACAAAAGACGAATTGAAGCAAGTTGCCGTCCTTGATGCAATTCATACGTTGTGCTCATCATGGAGAAACGTCACCGACAAGTATATTAGAAGCTGCTTTAAGAAAGCAGAATTATCGTTTCCAGCAGAAAATGAATGTGAGAAGCCGGAAAATAAAAGTGAAAATGACATAAACGAAGAAGATTGGCATACTGTATCTGGTGGACTCGCTACGTGTACTTTCAACGAATTCGTTGATGTAGATGAAAATTTAATCACAGCTCAATTGAGAGAAATTGGAGACATTGCAGCTGAAATAAATGGTGGTGACAAAGATGAAGAGGTGGACGACGATGATGATGAAGAAAATGTGGCAAAAGTTCCTCCAACTTACACAGTAGCGTTAGAAGCATTAGAAATACTGCGTGACTATTTTCAGTTCAATTCCGGAAGTGAAGGAACTTTTTCACGTTTTGATGGACTTGGAAACACTCATTTTGAAAATTCACGAAAACAAAAACAATCCTCGATTGTAAATTATTTTGTGAGAAAGTAGTAATAGAAGTAAAACGAAATTTGGGTATGTAAGCATTTCCATTTTCTTTGTGTTCTTAAAAAATACGTAGTACAGTAATTCATTAAAAAATAAATTCATTGCATTTTGAAACTAATTCGAAGAATGTAAATGTATTGATGTTTCACTTGTATGCTCCCCTTTTGTGTTTTTTCGCTTAGGCGCGTCTCTCATGCGCGTTTTTCTCGCTGTCCCCTGCACCTGCGCATAAGTGAGAGATCACTGTATATATATTTTTTGTATATAAAAATCTCTCAATATGTGATGCATTTTATTTTATATAAAAACATTCAGTTGGAATTATCACTTATACATCATCAGTTATACATATATATACAGGGTGTTTCAGCACCAGGGATATAAACTTCTAGGAGGGGTCGGGTACACCTAGATGACTAGGAATCACATAGCAATGTGAAACATTGCATATGCATTATGTATCACATCGCAAAAATATCGTAAACCACTCACAGCGCCAGTTCTAAAACCGTCCAGCATGCACAAATAGTGACAACCAGTGCATGAGAAGCGCAAAATGCGATGTCCTAATCATCTATGCAATTGAGCAGCTGACCTGAGTTTTATCTGGCGCTTTTCACGCACTGGTTGTAAATATTTGTGCATGCTGGACGGTTTTAGAACTAGCGCTGTGAGTGATTTGCGACCACCATTGCTATGTGATTCCGAGTCATCTAGGTGTACCCTACCCCTCCTAGAAGTTTGTAACCCTGGTGCTGAGACACCCTGTATATATATATATATATATATAAATGAAAAATAGTAGATAATGTAAATATAAATGAAAATGTAGAAAATCAAGCAAATAGATTGGTGAGAAATGAAAACAAATAAAAAACAATAGTAAGCAGTAAAATAAAAATACAAACAAGTTTATCAATGAAGAGCGCGCATGAAGCAGCAGCAATCAATATGATAAAATTATATAAATAGGAAATAGTAGATAATGTAAACATAAATATAAATCAAAATGTAGAAAATCAAGCGAGTAAATGAAGGTTATTAATAGGTGTAAATGTATGTACATCATACCACAATTACAAAATATACATTCATGTGTAGTGAAAGTATAAATGAATAGACAAGTTTACGATTAATAATAACGGGCTAGTGACGAAATACTAGCCTAGTCTCGTCACTGGCGATTATTATCAATCGTAAAGCTTATCTATTCATTATGCCTACCACATGAATAATATCGGCCCTATGGTAATGGTATGTTATCTTATCTGACCTGTGTCTTTATCATTGATTTCTACGACCTGATTTATGTTATGTTTACGATATCTACTACTTATATATATCATCATATTCAACCATTATCTATCCACTGCTGGATGAAGGTCTCTCCAAATGCTTTCCACACAAGTCTATCCTGGGCCATTCGTTTCCACGTCACCCCAACCTCTTTTCTTATTTCATCCACCCATCTAGTTTGAGGACGTTTTCTAGGTCTTCGGTGGTCTCTTGGAATCCAGTTCAGAATTTCTGTTGTCCATCGTTGATCAGTTCTTCTTGCAATATGCCCAGCCCATCGCCATTTCAGCCCTTTTACTTTAACAATGATGTCCTCTACTCTAGTTTGCTCTCTCACCCAAGTGTTCCTTTTTCGATCTCTCCTAGTTATTCCAAGCATGCACCTCTCCATGCTCCTTTGCGTTGTCTGTAACTTTCGTATTGCTCCAACTGTTAGACTCCATGTCTCTGATCCATAAGAGAGGACTGGCAATACACACTGGTTGAAGACTTTTCTTTTTAGACATAAAGGCAATTTCCCCTTCAGGATAAAACTGTTTCTTCCAAATGCACTCCAGCCAAGTTTAATACGTCTGTTGAGTTCTTTCATAATGTTGCCATCCATTGAAATCAGCTGGCCAAGGTAAATATATGAATCAGCAATTTCTAGCTCAATGTTGTCAACTTGTATTTTTGTTTCCTCTACGAAATTATTGAACATGATCTTAGTTTTTTGTAGGTTCATCTTCAGTCCAACTTCTTTACTTCTAGTTGAGAGCTCCTGTACCATGTCTTGGAGTTCTGATGGGTTCGTTGAAAAAATAACAATGTCATCAGCAAACCGCAAATGATTTAAATATTCACCATTTATTTTTATTCCCCTGTTATTCCAATTTATTTGCTGAAAAATCATCTGTAAAGCTGAAGTAAAAAGTTTTGGAGAAATGGTATCTCCCTGCCTCACACCTTTACCAATTTTGATAGTTTTGGTATCTTTATGTAACCGAAATTTTGCACTTGCATTTTTATACACACGTTTCACCATGTCAATGTACACATCCTCGATGTCTGCTGATCTTAAAGAGTTGATGACTGCTGATGTTTTAATAGAGTCAAAGGCCTTCTCATAGTCAATAAATGCCACACACAATGGAAGTTCATATTCATGTGTTCTTTCAATTAATTCTCTTAATACTTGAATATGGTCCACTGTACTGAATCCACTTCGAAATCCAGCTTGTTCTCTTGGTTGAGCTGCATCTAATTTTTTCTGCAGGCGATGTGTTAGCACTTTTGTGAAGATTTTATAAATAGCAGGTAACAAGCTAATTGGTCGGTAATTTTTCAAATCCTCTTTATCACCTTTTTTATGCAAAAGAATTACTGTTGCAGAATCCCATTGGTTTGGTATGTTACCGCTGTTAAGACATTTGGTAAAGAATTTTGCAAGTATGTCTTCTACATATTCTCCAGCTTCTTTTAGGATATCTAATGTAATGCCATCATCACCAGGGGATCTTCCTTTCTTCATACCCCATTCATTTCCCCAGCAGTTTCAACTATTGTCTTACCAATGTTTTCGTTTGCTTCTGAGATGTCAACTTCTTTAATAAGTCCTTCCAGTGCAGAAAAGCGATTTTTTAATTCCAACTTGAATGCCTCAGTATTTTCTTTTAATTTCTTTAAATCCACCCTCTTACATACTTGTTTCCTAATGAGCTTCTGCCTTTCTAGTTTAGTATTTAAGTGCATTTTACATCTCACCATTCGATGATCACTTCCAGTATTAAATCTGTTCAGTATGCTGCAATCTTCAATAATTGATTTCTTGTTTGCCAGTATATAGTCAATTTCGCTGGTTCCCCCATTGGGGTGTTTCCATGTCCATTTTCTTTGCGGTTTCTTCTTAAAAAATGAATTCATGATGCTAAGATTTTCAGCTTCTGCAAATTCTATGAGTTGATCGCCACGTTCATTCCTTTCCCCGTATCCGTATTTACCAACCGATGTCTCTCCTTGTTCCTGTTGTCCAATTCTTGCATTGAAATCCCCCATGATGAGCTTGATATGTTGTTTCCCTTTGGTGTGTAACTGTTTGATTTCTTCATAAAATTCCTCAACCACCTCATCGGTATGGCTTGATGTTGGTGCATATGCCTGTACTATCTGAAGTTGGTAACGCTGGGTTAGTTTAGCAACAAGCCTCGCTGCTCGATCTGATCTATTTTCTAGTTCCAGAAGACAATCTTTAATTCTTTTGTTGATTAAGAAGCCAACACCACTTGTTCTTCCAGTTTCCGTTCCTCTATAATAAAACAAATGTCCGCTTTTAAGTTCCACCAATTCTTCACCTTTTCTTCTGACTTCACTGAGTCCTATAATGTCCCAATTAATCTTTTCAAGTTCCTCTTCCAATTCCTGAAGTTTTGCTTCAGAAGCAAGGGATCGTCCATTATACGTTGCCAAGGTCAATAACAAACGACAGCCTGGGCCATTCCAGTGATTCTTAGCACCCCCTGATTTCATGCCACGCTAACCGCTGCCTTGATCAGGAGCGCTCCAGCGCCTGGAGACTAGGGGCCATGGTTTCTGGTGTGTCAACATAATGGAGGAATTAGCCATAATTTCACCACGCTAGCTGCACGGGTTGGTGAATTAGCCCTCCCCTTCCGCCTTTCTATCCGTGCAGCAAATATTAATTTGCCTCATAAATAGAAAGCCCAGCCTGCACCACTTGAAGGCGGGGTAGGACACTAGGTTACTGGCCTGGCCGGTTCCACACATCGTCACATACGTTCAGCGTGTGGGTCTCCTTCCAGTTAGATACCAGCAACCCTTTTGCAGGCCATATATATATATATATAACAATTGTTTTAGAGGGATAAATATTTTTCACTTTCCATGCCAATTCTAATTTCAATACAACTAGTTTTATCTTGCGCGTAACAGTATAATGCATTTTTTATTTTGCTTGAATTTCATGTTTTTAATTGAAGTAATTAAAAATGGTTATTATACCCAGATATTTTTTTTATAATTGCATTAAACAGCTAATACATTGCTTGTGGCTCACAAATAGATTCTATATAATTATGTAATGACGTCATTTATATATTAATGCTTAAAATTAGTGGAAATTTTCTTCGATTTTTGAGCCCGAAGGTACTGAATGAGTTATTATGTGTTCTCATATTTAGATACCTATACGCATCTCTCGATGCAAAACGCTACAAAAATTGTACCGTACAATTCCTACAACTGTATATTACTACTAATAAATGTGAAAAAAAAAGTCATTAAATTTAGTGTTTTTTTTTCGCTCAAAATATTGATTTTGCAACATATCCCCTTTTAACAACGACTACTTCAATATATGTGTATTTAGTTCATTGAGAGCAAATTAATAGGATATATATTCATTTAAAAAATTGCTGCTCCAATTATGCCCAATACAGATCTACCTTTTTTTTATGTAGCTTCAAATGATTGTTTTTGATTGGAATTACGAGCGAATTACTACTACTATATTCAAAGCGACCTGTTGAATGGGATAAGCTTGTATTAGTGGAGATGAAAAAATAAGTTGATTTTAAAAAATACTCTCGCCTTAATCCCTGTCGGCTGTTTTGCGAAGAAAAGTTTGTTTTCACAGCTTTAAAAACATCGTGGTAAGCGAATAATTAAAGGAGATAATTAAAATCTCCTTTATCCCTCCCCCCTTTTTTTTCATACCCTCAACTTCTTGCTTTCTTACATTAGCAAATGTTTCTCTATCCAATTTACCTAACTCTGCATAACGTTTTCTCCCTATTGCCACACCCTTCAGTGACACGAGCTGTACCGCTGCCGCACTAGAGGCTTGGAGGGCGCCTTTTCTTTTTGATACCGTTGTGCATTATTATGAGGTATTGAGAATTAAATTTGTTCCCCTTCAATGACAAATACCTTGGACTACTTTTTTTTCTGTCATTTGATCATTTATTTGCATGTTATGAGATTAGGTGTGTTTATCATACTTCTTTTTAACCAGAACTATAGTGAGAGGGCGGAATGTGCCACATTTTTTCATTTTTCGATTGTTGCGAGATGTATTGGGTGTCGATTTTTTTTAATGGGGGAGGGAGGGGGCGCACACGTTCGCCTAGGGCGGCATATTTGTTTGCGTTGGCCCTGGGATTACCACCGCCCCTCCCCACTTGAATAAATGCTATTTTTATGAGAGGAAAATTTTGCTTAATTAACCCCTTAATTTTATCAACCTCCCCCATTTGGAATCCTACCCACCAAACTGGTCACAATACCGTAATTTGTATTTTCCACGGTGTAGGGAAGTGGGGTTCAATTGAATATCAAAGCATATTATGTTCTATTACGGCCGCATCAGAGTCCTCTTTAAAGCCACTTGAGCCTTATAAGTTTTAATTGATCAATTGCGAAGCGCGATGGCCACCGGGGCGAAAGCCATCGGCACAAAATTCTTAGGAACGCAAGATTTCAATATGGGACTGGTGGAATTAAGTGCTAACGGGCTTTAGCTGGCGCGATACTTAACTTGCCCCGGGCGCTGACAACTCACGCAACGCTGCTTCTACTGATGACATACCGACCATCAACAGCAGTGGCAAGCCAAGCTAACTCGCTGCTACTGATGGTGGTGGGTATGTCCATGGGCAGATTTACCATTTTGCCGCCCCTAGGCTATTTTTTCCGCCCTCTCCTACCCGTCCGCCCCAATCAGTGGTAGGAACATAAAAATTGCTACATTCAATATACGCCAAAAACTTTTGTATTGACAATAAATATACCCATGTTTCTAAAAATTGTAACACCATGAAGGACTCGTCCGAATTGAATGAAATTTAATGTACAAACGACCTGTGTTGATACAAATAAACGATTACAAATACAAAGCAAAAAAAAAAACCAATATTACATGTCGAAAATCAGTATTTGGTGAAGCCACTACGCGCTGCAATAAATGATTCTATACGACGTAGCATGGAATCAAACAGATGTCGAATGTCCGCCTGAGGAAGAGCATTCCAGGTTGCTTATATGCAACCCCGAAGTTCATCTGTAGTAGCTATGGGACGAGGATCACGAGCGAGACGCCGACCAACGAAATCCCACACATGTTCAATCGGCGACATATCCGGCGAATAGGCAGGCCAAGGAAGAAGCTGTATCTGTTGTGATGAAAAGAAGTCTTGAACATTCCTGGCAATATGTGGGCGGGCATTGTCCTGTTGAAATACAGCTCCGGGAATGCCTTGAAGGAAGGGAACAACTTCGGGCTCCAGAACTTCATTGATGTACCGGTTGCTGTTAAGATTACCCACAATTCGTAGCAGCTGAGATCGTCGATGATACGCAATCGAACCCCAGACCATAACGCTGGGGGTTCGTCCACTATGACGTTGGATAATGCACTCCGGAAGGTGGCGTTCACCGGTATAGCGTCTAACACGGATGCGGCCATCACTGTACCCCAAATTAAAGCGGGATTCATCAGAAAACACCACTTGTTGCCAATCAGCACGCCAGTCTCTATGTCCATGAGCCCATTGTAGCCGCAGGCGCCGATGGTTTTGCGTCAGGAGGATCCTGTATAAAGGAACTCTTGCACGCAGTCCACGGTGCAGTAGACGCCGACGAATTGATGAAGCACACAATGATACACCTGTAGCAGTGCACCAACGTTCTGCCAACTGTCCAGATGAAGCAAAACGGTCCGTCACCGCCATGCGGACCAGGTGTCTATCATCCCGTGCTGACGTCACCTTTCGGCGTCCACTCCCGGATTTCCGAGTTGTCTGGTTCTCTTGAACCCACTGCTTCCACACTCGCATCACTGTGCTGCTGTTACGCCCCATACGAGCTGCTATTGCACGATAAGAAAACCCTCCTTCACGAAGGCCGATCATTCGTTCCCGTTCAAACTCCGTAACTTGCTGAAATGTCGCCCTCTTTCGTCGTAGAGGCATAGTGACGTCTCATGTAACGTTTACCACTAGCAGATAGCCATACACGCCCCGCTACAGCCCTCTATTTATACGGATCCATCAGCAGTTCAGAGGGCGCTGCTCAGCCCACGCATGCGCGATGACTCTGAAATTCTAATCATTTGAATAGCATACCCTAATTTGCATTTCCTGAAAGTTTCAGCTCAATCAAGTGATTCCTTCATGGTGTTGCAATTTTTACAAACAGGTATATATGTTGAAAAATAACCCGATAAATGGAAACATAAACATTAACTTATATTGAAGTATTATCTCTTCTTGGTATATAATAAATCAAATTCAATTTTATTGAAAAATAGAAGCCTACGGACGCTGGAAAGCGCGACGTCTTGCTTTCTTCTTGGTAAGACATCTAATTATATCATATGGTATTGATTTTGTTATATCAGACTCAATACACAAAATTTTGAAGCCCAGTCTATAGCCTATTGGGAAATACGGCACTAGGTATGTCATTATAATCCATAGTAAAGGTCATGACAGGAATGTAATATTTCATTGGAGCTTATTTTTTATATTTAATAACGGCCACCTTTCCCATTTCAACGGCATAACAACAATAAAGAATTGATGTTTCATAATCTCATACAAAAAATAAGGCAAATAAAAACATAAGATTCGGGACAAATAAAAATTTTATTTTGAATGCACGCTTTGAATTTCGATTTCATAACGATAGATGGCAGCACGCAAAATTGCTCTACTTCACACACTTTTTTACGAATATTTTCCTTGAAGAACTATTAGGCATGCCGGCAGCCGAGGGGAAAGTGGGGGGGTGCCTAGGAACCGGTCCACCTCCGAAACTAAATTTGTAATAGGATCGCAAAAACACGTTAATGTATTTGCTTGACAAACTTGTAAAAAGGAGAGAAAAAGAACAACCAACCATTGAATAATTATCAAAATTCTATTTCTAATTACAAGATTTCATTTTGCATACCACTAATTTCAGGGCCGTGCTTAGAGGGGTGCGAGCTGGGTGGCCTCCCAGGACCGCTAAAATTTAAGGCTGTCAAAAGTTTTAGTGAAAATACCAAGAAATTAGTTTTTAGCGGTCTTATATGTTTTCAACAGAAAGGTCAATTGACTTTTTACGTGTGACGTCATACTTCCCACAAAGTAACTTCTAAATGGTGGTCAGAATAAATACACGTGTTATTAGTCAAATGTGTTAGCATCAGTAGCCTATGTACGTTATCATGTTTATTGTGGTGGCCATATGGCCACTGCAGAGACCAGTCCCCCCACGCGGGTTCGTGACGCAGTTTGCCATGATACTTTTTGGGGCTATTTAAAATTTTTGGAGCAGGAACTTTTTGCCGTAAAAATATAAAATCTAGCGGTTTTATTTATTTATATTAGTAATACATTAAATTATTTTTACTAGATTTTATGTTAAAAATATAAAATCTAACGGTTTTTATTTGGAAAAGGCAGGATTTCACCAACCGCCTAGCGGGTTTTTAATGATATGAGTTGGCAACACTGCGACTCACTTGTTCAGTGCTGCGCTGCTACGTGACCAATGAACGTCAATGTCAAGTACCCTTTGTTTAATCGTGTTTTTTTCCGTATTATTTAAATGAGTCAACTTGTCGAGTCTTGGAAATCATGCCAAAAGCAGCGAAATTATTCAAATATAAGTGCATGGAACCGTTGTGCTTTACTGTACATCGCCAAGATAAGTGGGCAAAGTTTTGCAAGGACAAACATTTGTGCAAGTTCAGAAGAAATATTCCAGTGAAGTTCAAAAGCAATATTCCAGTGAAGTTCAAAAGCAATATTCCAGTGAAGTTCAAAAGCAATATTCCAGTGAAGTTCAAAAGCAATATTCCAGTGAAGTTCAAAAGCAATATTCCAGTGAAGTTCAATATTATTGAAGTAAAGTATAAAAATAGTCCGTGGGAAAAGTATTGTAATTCAGCTCCCGCAACGTTTCTGCATCAACCCTCACCTTCAGTACGCAACGAGGGGAGCCTTCACGAAAAGTGGGGGAAAAGTTAATCATATTTTTGTTGATGTTGTTATAAAATTTTTATAATACAGTGACTGTATTACAGTCAAACCTCGTTAATGCGAATATGCTTAGAACGAACTGAAAATACGTTCCCCGTTAAATTTACTAGTGTTGCTACATCCAAATCTGCTAGCACATTAATTTTGGAGGAGGGAAAAAAACAACAAAAACATACGCCGCGATTTTTGTGTGTTTTTTTCGCCAGAACGTTTTCAACTTTTTTAAAAAAAATCGCCACTTCGATTTTATTTTCGCAATTGGCGTTGGCGACAATGGCAAACGGCAGCGCGACCCCTGCATATTGCTGCAATATTATTGCATAATATTATTTTTGAAATATTATTTTTTGATCTCGTGGAGTTCGTTATAATGAAGTTTGGTTTGACTGTACAGTGAAATTCCGGGTAAAAATATAGACAGAGGGCAGGAGATCGCCAACTTTAGACCGTGCTAAATTGGCGATAACAATAGTAAATAAAGAAATAAGACAGCTGCTACCATCTATTGGCATCCATTAGAAATTAAAATAAGCGACGTTCAACCGAGCTGAGCTCGTTTTTGCCATTTTTAGAGCATATAAAATGCCCTGCTCGAGCTGGATTCGGGGTTGCCAAAGTTCGGCGATGTCTACTGCCCGAGTGGTGCTCTGGAATGCCAATTAAAGGGTTAAAAAATGGGTCGCGAGTGTAAAAAAATTCGAGAACCACTTCTGCACCACAATTATTTTTCGTTCTTCGATTATTGAAAGCGTTAAAAATGTCATTTTGAGTCAAAAAAATTGTCATTTTGTCACCCTGTAAAGTTTTTGTGTGTGTGCAGTCAGGGCCGTAGCCACGGTTTCATTTCAGGGGTGTTTTTCTTTCTCAGAAAGTCGGAACGCTGCTGAATCCAGTGGAAACTCGGCGTATATATATTTTTTTTTTGACATAAGAATAATTTACAAAATAATTTAAGGGGTGTTCTAACACCCAAATCATCACCCCTAGTTACGGCCCTGTGCGCAGTTGCCTATTATATTTACCTGATTTAAAAATATTTTCTTTTTTTTCTCAAAGTTCTCCATCACCGAGTTTTGTATCATCTACCATATTAGCACTTTAGAAGTTGTGGAAACAGTGGAACAATCCAATAATGGTGGCAGTAACCATGATGGTGCTGGTCATAATAAAGAAACAGCAGTGTCAGAAAATATACATGTGTGTATTTCAAATTACCATAATATCTTTTATGTTGATATTTTGGGTTCGTTTGATCGGCCTGACCCCGTTTCTGAATTTCCTATACGTTCTGATCACATGTCAGTCCCTAATACAAGCGAAGGGAAAACGCAAACCAGAATTGGAGAATTGCCAGCAAGGAGAGTGTCCATAACAGACAGTAATGATCCTGTACAGTATGCTAGAATAAAATTATTTTTTTCTCAAATCAACGATGCACTAAAACTGGAGATGCAGTCCAATATAGATGATGAAACGTACAATTTTCCCAGTGTCAATGGTCGAAAGTTTCGTCCAGAGTGGTGTTACTTTGACCTTCCAGATGGTTCCAGGCAACGCCGAACTTGGCTCGTGTATAGCAAAATTAATGATGCTGCATTTTGCTTGCACTGTATGCCGTTTGCACTACCCTGCGATCAACCAACCTGGTCAACTAGTGCTGGATATGAAGTATGGAAACTTGGTAATGGTTTAAGAGACACTGAACATCATGAAAAGACTAAACAACACAAAAGTTCTCAGATTTCTCGTGTACAGTGGATTAGTGCCCAAAGAATTGATATTAAACTGCTAGAGTCGCGAAATGTTCGTGTCCAGCATAACAGAGAAGTTTTAAGTGCTGTTGTTGACTGTTGTTATCTTAGATTAGCTATTCTAATATTTAGTTTAGTAATAATGATTAGCTCATCTAAGATTAGCCTTTCTGTACGCAGAGGCGAACACTATCAGTCACAAGTTGGAAAAGGAGTCCAAAATAGCCGGAAAAGATTGGGCCCTGACTTTCATGCAAAAACATCGTTTGTCCTTGCGAACTCCTCAGCAAACAAGTTTTGCAAGAATAATGGGTTTGAACAGAGTACAGGTGAATGCATTTTTCAGTAATTTATCTGAACTAATGGTGACACACACAAATTTACACCGGAAAGAATTTATAATATGGATTTATAATATCAACTATTCCAAGTCATGTTCCTACAGTTATTTCTAGCACTGGTAAAAGAGTCGTAGGAAAAGTTAGTTCTGCTGAGAGAGTAGAGTTAGTTACAGCCATTTGTTCAATGAGTGCTGCAGGACATTACACACCTCCTGCACTTATCTTCAAAAGAAAACGACAAAATCCAGAGCTGATGAATGGTGCCCCACCAGGTTCTGCAATATTTACATCTGACACTGGGTATGTGAACTCTGAGCTCTTCTTTCAGTGGATGAAAAATTTCCAAAAACATGTCAAAGCAACAAAGAGCACTCCAGCTTATTTATACTTGATAATCACAGTGTCTTTAGAAGCTGTGTTGCTTGGTCGAGAAAATGGCATTCACATATTATCGATTTCTCCTTACAGTCATCACAAAATCCAGCCACTGGATCGTTGTTTTTTTTAAAGCACTCAAGACGTATTTCGCAGAAGTATGCAATAACTGGCTAGTAAGTAATCCGGGAAGAGTCATCACACAATTTCAAGTAGCAGAACTATTCGGCACTGCCGACTGTAGATGTGCTTCGGTGGAAAAGGCTGTCAGTGCCTTTAAGATGCGTGGGACTTTTCCTGTTGATCCTGAAATGTTTACGCACGAAGACTTCGCACCTTGCGCAGTAACTGATATAGAGCTTGCCAAGGAAACACAGTCACCTACAGTGACAGACACACAAATTAATAAA
>QLNU02014802.1:77602283-77620190 GCA_006491805.2 Dysdera silvatica | reverse complement strand
TTTTGAACGTAAGCATGTATTTGATTTTACCTAGAGATAGAGACGATGCCGGGTTTCGGCAGAGAGCTGAGAAAACAGGCTGTGGCGCTGACCAGGTTCCGTATTTCGTCACGAGTGGACACGTGATGCGGCAAATCACAGTCATCGCAAGTGCAGCCAGCGTCGAACACGATATTGGGGTCTCCGTTGTAAGTAGATAGCAACTCCCGAGCTCTATCCCTAAAAAACATAGTATGGCGATCATTATTATTATGCATATTATTACAGTCGAACCTCGTTAAGACGAATTATTTTTAATACGAACCGTTTTCTGAAGTCCCGTCAGATTGTATAACATATTATCCTTTCCGGACGAAACGAATTACTGTTAATACGAACATATTTTCTGTTCCTGCTGGTGTTCGTCTTAACGAGGTTCGACTGTATTATAATCCTTATATATTCATATGACTGTAATTATAACATTCAATATAATTATTATATCATAATTACATTCAGATTATCATAATTACATTCAGATTATCATAATTACATTCAGATTATCATAATTAATACATTACTATATTTAGATTATCATAATTATTACATTACTATATTCAGATTATCATAATTATTACATTAACAAATCTCGGATTATCATAAATATCACATTACTATATTCAGGTTATCATAATTATTACATTACTATATTCAGATTATCACAATTATTACATTACTATATTTAGATTATTATAATTACTACATTCAGATTACCATAAATATTGCATTACAGTTCTCACAGACATACTTAATATTTCGCTAATATATTAATGGCGGATACATAAAAACGACATAAAAAATAACGATACATAACAATTTTTATCAACATGAAAATTGACAATAATGATATTGTCGTTTTTTGTATCGATAAAATATGGTATCAATGTAGTCAGGGCCGTCCTTAAGCAGGGGCGAGAAGGGCCCATGGCCCGGGCCCCGCGAAGCGTAATTCTCAAATTTTTAATTTTTGTAATATTGAAAATTTCCCCAAAAATATTTTTGCTTCCATTCTCGCATTTTATGTCACCTGGTGGTCATACACTTTTCCATTTTTTTTTTCTTACTCGTACATGTATGGGCTCCCGAAATATGTTTTTCCTCAGGCTCCGCCTTAGCTAAGGACGGCCCTAGACGTAGTGATAGAGATGCAGTAATGTATATTGTACTACCGATGTGTGTACAGATGTATTATACTATTGATAGGATAATAAAGATGAATGAATATATTACAATAGGGACACTATAATATAAGGACCTATCAATATAGAATAGTACCGCTGTCATAATAAGGATGTATTATGACAGCGGTATTATGACATAATAAGAATGTATCTGCATTAAAAATTCGTTACAACGTCGATTAATAGTGATGCTCATTGTCGAAAGGGTAAGTGGATTCGCATTTGTAAAGTCCAAAAAACCCCATATTAAATAAACAATATATATACTGTATATAGCTATGAATTTATGTTTCAGTAAACGTAGCTATTTTTATTTACATATCTGCGTTTTCTGTAAGTTTTTATTATACATCACAGATACTCTACAAAATAAATAAACCATTTTAAGTATTTTTATGAATGGAAACAAACCCGAGAAATTTTCAAGATTGTTAGTTTATTTTTTATTTCTTTTCCCGGCAATGGACGCGGACCGAAATCTTGTATGTATAAGAAAGAAATTATGAATTATACAGGACAGGTAAATGAGAATGTCAGAAAAAAAATTGAAATCTTTGAAATGCAGTTCTATAGAGAAATGATGAAAACAGAGTGGAAGGACAAGAGTCTCTCTCTAAAAATCTTGAATAAATGCAACTCCAAGGGAGATAGAGATTCGTAAAAAAACGAAACACAGAAGCAAGTTAACTTATTACAACAGACGATGAGAGGAAAAAAAAAATAAACAAAATAATCTGGTTGACATTGGAGGACAACAACGTTGGGACATAACCTAGCGTGAAAAAAGAAGAATGGATGATTTAATGACATACAGAAGAGGCAAAGCAGCGAAGAAGTACAAGAAATCATCCATGTCTGCAGAGATGATCCATGTCTACATGGTTCATGCTGGTCTTCTCCAATTGGCAGGGGAACTTGAAGACAAAAATAACAAGGAAGTGAAAGAAAATCGCCTAAAGTCGATATTCAAACTTAGCTGGTTTCAATTAACATTAATTCGCAACTCTCAAATTCGCCATTTTAAATCGCAACTCTCTAATTCTCAAGTAACTCGGTAGGTTTTCAACGTTAACAATAGCTATCATTATTGCATTTACGGAAGACCTTTACCTTACCCTTCTCATTACAAACAGACAGACAGAAAAACCAAAAGCAATAGTGGGTTCAATATTTACTGCAACTTGTTAATAAAGACAAAAGTGATAAAGATACATAAATATAAAAAAAGATAAAAAAGACTTCACATTTTGAAAAAACTCTTTTAAGATAGTTCCACCGAGATGCCAATAGGCACGATAATAAATGAATGATTGTCTGCTTGTCTTTTAAAGTGCAAGGACATCACAGGATACGTTGCGCCGGGATTTACAGGCCAAGGAAGTCGAACCCCGGGCTACGGTGGGGAAGAAAAGCACGTATTCTACCACACACTGATATTCAAACCCAGGCTAATGGTGCGATAAATGAATGCATCTATCGTGTGACGAATACGCCTTGGAACATCTTTAAATATGAAGTAGAGCATCGATTATTCGAATTTTGATTATCTGAACTGTTCGATGATCCGAATCCCAATTTTTAATGTACGTTAACGCTTTTATTGTTCTTAGGATTCGTGATACGGCTGAAAGAAAAAGGGCATCTTCCTCGAAGTAAATGTTATTTATATTTTTTTTTTATTTGGTAGATAAAAATTCGATTAAATCCAAAGAAAGCCAAATAATATTATATTTATAAAGATATTAAAAACTTTAAACATGCCAGCGTTTTGCTTGTGTGAGCAGTATAATAGCTTACGAGCCCCATGTCTGGATAAAAACATAAGAAGGAAAGTACACACTACATCAAGTACATTCCTGTACTCAAATCTAAAGCTGTTTTAATACTGTTTAAGCTGATTATTACAGTTCAAAAATTCCGCCTATAAACGTAGGCTGCTGATGCTGGAAAACCCCAAAACCAGCATGTAACACATCGTGAAACGGTTGCGGTTTTTTTAAATATAAATCCAACTATATAAATAAAAATATATAATAAAAAATATATAATAAAAAAATATATAATAAAAAAAATATATAATAAAAAAAATATATAATAAAAAAATATAAATATAAAAATATAATAAAAATAAAAAAATATAAAATTGTGCAAATTTTCGTTCGTCCGCACTGCAAATTTGGTCCCAGCCGGGACCGGATAATCGGAGCTCTACTCACCACAAGATTTTTTCCAGAATACCAAAATCGACAATATTTACATATATTATACATATCATTTACATGTTAAAAGCAATATATTACATAAATAATAAATACAAATAATAACTATAATTAATAAAGATAATTAAACATAATATGTTACATGAATAAGATAATGTTAAAACTAAAAATGGAAATGCGCTTTTCAATATGCCACGAGAGACTAATTCCAGAATAATTTTATAAAACTTAGTTTTATAGATACATACGAATTTTTAAAATTATATTAGAAGCATTCTGCTATTACGTAAGAACCTTTGCTGGGGTGCCAATGTGTTTATTTTCCTATGTTAGCCAATGTTAATTTTTGCTTACGGGGGGGGGGGTTGAAATGGCCAAAATATTGCTTACGTAATACTTGAACTCTTTCTTGTGGACAATATATACATACATTTTTTTTTCGTCAGGACTTTGCGGAACTACGGTTATGTGTAAGTATGTTAGGGTACGCCTTATTTGAATTAATAATTGACAGTATATCTAGGATTTCGGTTCAAGCTTGAGCCTTATTATTCGACTTTTATGAATTTTTTTTAATAAAAGGTTCTATTTTGAACGGAAATTGTGAATGTAACGAAGTAAGTAGATTTCATTTACTTTCATACATTAGTTCAAGTCTCATCATTCACCATGAGACATCCCTTTAATCAGGGCCGTAGCTAGGTGCTTATTACAGAAGCGCTTAAAATTCGCAAATGTTTTTATGCATTTTATTGATGTATTTTATTAATATATTTAATAATACCAAATATATAAGGAGAGTAATATATTTAAAATTAATAAATAAATTTCTTAACATAAATTTTATATTGAAAACTTATGAATCTTAGTATACCTCTCTATAATTTCTCTTATCCTTATTATAAAGATGATTATCTTATTATGATGATCTTATTATATAGATGAAGACTCAAACTTCTGTAAAAAACATTATGTACGCAAGATCTACTGTAGAAAGCTATTTTGAATACATTTTTAACGTCAAAGAACAATTCCCATTGTCATGTACAATTTCGTACAAAATAAAAAATTTAAAATAAAATTCTACTAAAATTTATTTATTTACTTTGAGAAAAATATTTTTCAGGCGGCTGGCTATATTTCTAGGGGATTCAGCCCCTAGCCCCAGTCTAGCTATAATATTGCTCTTTAATAATATTTATTATTATATTTATATATAATTATTTATTATTTATACTATATATAATAATAGATAGATAGATAGATAGATAGATAGCGAAAGAGAGAGTGTGTAGAGCGCTTATTTTTAGTAATTTATATAATGGTCATTAATGAAACGTAATGTATGGCATTTGTTGAGTTATCAAGTTGTCACCACGTTGCTGTCACCAGTTATATCGTTATCATGCATAATTATTATGTTTGAGTTATCTCAAAGCAATAACTGATATATATATATATATATATATATATATATATATATATATATATATATATATATATATATATATATATATAAAACCCTACGGTATTTATTGTATTGATAAGGTATTGAGAGGTACAGTCAAACCCATATACAACGAATCTTAGAGTCGCGAACATATCCCTATATAATGAGCTTGAATATATCCAGGACCGGTAGCAAGGATTTAATTTCGGGGCAGGGGGAGTTAAAAAAAATTTTACAGCATGTATTGATACAATCACAGCATGCAAATGCCGTAGCCAAGTCCCATTAAAAATTTAGTTTTGGTGGGGGGGGGGAGTGGTACCTAAGATCCCCCCTTTGGATACGGGCATGGATATATCTGCACCAGTTGATAACTATTACGAAATTCAAGAGACACAGAAACACTTCGCTATATCCGAACTCTCGTTTAGCGAGTCCGAATATATCATATATATAAAACCCTGAAATAGTTTTTCGAGATGTACTCTCCACATGTCTTGAGAAAACCCAATAAGCGCGGGAAACCTTAGATTACGTCACAGGCTTGGTGCCTAGTTTGGGAGAAAAGCCCGTTTTCAAGGTGAGGTTACCCTCGTGGCGGTTCAGAATGACCGGACTTAACCCTTGAGAGGCCGTTAAGGAAGGCCACCTGCCTCTACCCCGTTTGTTAACCCTTTTTTGTCCCTCGCATTTCCCGTTCTTCCTCTCTAGGATCGACGAACTCTGAGCTAACCCTTTCTCTTTCGGCGCGGACAGCAGCAGCATCGAGGCATCATCCTGCGCTCAGTAAAATACCGGGACATTTTCCCCTTTTTCTACCTCTTCTCCATTCACGAAGAAGGTAACAGCACAAACGATTTCCGGCGATGGAGTCTTTTTTTCCCTCTATTAGGGACACTAGGTTTTCGGGTTAAGGGAAACGTCGACTCCGAAATCTCGTAATCGACTTGTCGGTAAAAATCCCTTTATCCGAAATCACCACCACATCGTAAATTTCCCGCCAAAATAAACAAGGATAGTTTTTAATACACGCCATCCTTTAACACTAACAACGTATATGGACGCTAATAAGGTATATACGTTGATTAGCAACATGTGTGGACGTATTAACAACGTTCTTTTTAAAGTTCCTTCTCCGATTCTGAGAGATTAGCGGACAATGTGAAGCACAATTTCTTATCTAGGAATTCGAGGACTTGCTACATACAGAACAAACGATCTGTAATTGTAATCTCTCCAATGCTATACAATTGTAATCCATGCAACACTCAACAATTGTAATTTACGTCACGACGATTGACTTTATTCAACTGCATAAGAACGCGCAATATTTGAGGCAAAGTTGTTCTCCAGACTGCAATTTTCTGTGGTTGAGTGAGCCATAGAAGGCTGGCAGTGGCTCACTGGCTGCCTTCAATGGCTCACTCAACCACAGAAAATTGCAGTCTGCCATTGAAGGCAGCAGTCTGTGGCTGGTTGCTTCAAGAATGTGTTTGAAATGATCAAAGGAATTGAGTGAGTGTACAGCTGTGAGATCATCATTTAAAGTTAAACCTTTCTGTACGTTTTTAAAAATAAAACGAACATTTTTTTTTCACGATAAGTTTAGTCCTATTATAGTGAAATTTAGTCTGTACTTCAGTATATTAAGTCTCATTTCAGTCAGAATGTATCAAGTATTTTTTTAGAGTGTAAGTTGTCTTATTTTAAAATTAGTTATATATTATTTTAGACAGAGCGAAAGAGAATACACTAAGTGTATTTTAGTTTAGCATCAGGTAAATTTCACTTTCGCGTAAGTTCCATTTTAGAGTATTATTTTAATAAAGTGGTTTTCTTTTAGCGTAAGCTAAACCTTTTTTTTAGAGGGAGTGCTAGTTAAGGACTCTTTGGAGAGAATGTAAATTAAGTCTTTCTGACAGAGAGAGACTGTGGGTGTGTGTGTAAGTTAAGTCTCAATTTAGTTTAAGCAGGGGCGCCGTGTGCAGGCTGTGCTACGCACAAAGGCGCCTGATCAGGAGGGGCGCAATTTCAGGACGACAAATAGCAGTTTTTTATACAATGCATTCAGATCAATTATTAAATACATAAATAATTAAATCCATTAAGACGATGAACGATAACAAATTTTTATACAATTCATGAAGTAAAACTTGGCTGCGAAACTGCGCAACTTAAAATAGAGTAAAGCGATAGAAATTGAACAGTAAACAACGAATTAGCCACTTTATCTTCATATACCACGACTACACAAGTAGTACGCAGGCTAGAATTAAGGGTAAAAAGTGTATAATGTATTTGTGTATTAAAGAAAAAAGTTTTGAAATTAATTTCATTTTCCGAGGGTGCTGAAAACCACGTTTTCATAGAGGCGCCGCTTACACACGTGTACTCTGATTATAAACTAAGTTTTACCTTGGCATAGCTTGTTTTATTGTATATATCGGGTGCGGGAACGCATGAGGACAATGAGAACCGCATTCCCATTTTTTATATGTTACAAAGAGCCACGCCATCGTTACATGACATATTAAGTATGCAAATTTAATTTATATGGTTACATATACAACCTAAGTTTTAAGTACTATGTAAAGTATTTTAAGTAATTTTTGAAAGGAAATATATTAGTATATTGTCACGACGGGAAATATATAGTATATTATGTAATTTTCGGCGGGAGCCACACTTAATCAACAGCCGCATTTGCCCACTTCTAATATATATATAGTGATGTTGAGTTCTATTTTAAAAAGATTGCAAATTAAGTTCTATTTTAGAAACAGAAAAGATGTCTTAATATGGTGTAAGATTAAAATAAATTCAGTTTTACTTTGGCATAAGTTAAGGCTCGTTCTAGAACAAGTAAGAGCCTCAATACAGTTCAGGCCTATAGGTTTAGTCCTGTACGAGATATCACAGAGCAGAGTTAACACGTTATTGTATCGTATTTTGCCTCCGCATAATTCCGCGAAAGAATAAATTCATTTGCAATCATGAATTCATTGCAAGCAGTGGCGGACTCCTAAGTAGACACACAAAGCACAGGCCTAGGGATGGCATCAAAGTGCTTAAACATAAAATTGTCCAAACTCAACAATGTTGAAAAAATAATGTTTCTTTTAATTATTACCCTGTTTCCCCAATAGCGATGACATATAAGCGATTACTTTAACTTGCCTGCAAATGCAAACCATAGAATCGAAAGACAAAGGGCCCTAAAAATTTTGGGCCCTGGGCATTTGCCCAGAGTACCCATTTATAAACCAGGCTTAACACGTTTGTTATATATACTAATAGTAGAAGAATGAATAATGAAAAATTTGAACTCATAACGAAAAAATTCATGCAATGCGTGTATTTTCCCCAAATACACGCAAAAATATCAGAGGTTCCAGGAAACCTAAAATTATTGTGGATCCAAAAAGTGTCTCGAATCCACGAAGTCGGAGACTATGGTAGCAATAATTTCGAATTGTATCTTATTAGTTTGAATAATTATATGAAAAATCTCCTTTACATATCAAATGTTAAGAGTATGATATGCGTTTTTTTTAACAAATATTCCTTTCTTTGTAAAGGAGGGAGGGGGCGGCAGTACAGGCTGTGCCTAAGGGCGGCAATTTTATAAATCCGCCACTGATTGCAAGATTATCACCGCCTCCACTCACATAAATTCAATATATGAACTGATCAGCATATTTGAGAGAAAAAAATGCATTCGCTACGTCCCTCAAATTGATTAAAACGCGCACACACATACATGGTCACCTACTAGGGTGGGTGCCCATATGGGGGGGGCAGAAGGGGCTCGAGCTCCCCCCAGCAATTCAAAAATTTTATTTGCCCGATTCTGCCATACATTTAGTTTCAAAGGTTTTACAGTAGTGTTTTAAAATAAGGTACTTTTTAGCTCATTACTAATTGTCAAACGGTATCAATTACTTTTGTAGCATTTTAGTACTATGTATATTCACTAAAATGTTTGACAGCCTTGAGAAGGAGGTAATAATTTTTCTCAGCCCCACCCCCAGAAGTACTCATATGGGTTCACCCATGCATACTAGACATACAGGGTGGTTAGTAAAGTCCTTATACACGCAGATAACTGTCGAACGGAGAGAGCTATATGTATGAACGTGATGTATAGGTATAGTCAGGGCCGGCGAGACCATTCGGCGAACTGGGCGACGTCACGGCAGAATTTTTTAGGTACTTAATGCACTATACGATGATTGAAATAAACTCAATAACAAATAAATGGAACTAAATGGATTATTGCCGCTGATGGTTATCTTTGATATTACAGGCGAGAAAAAAAACAAAAAACAAATAAAACCTTCAATGAGAAAGTTTGGGGGTTCTTCTTTTAGTTTTGCACAACCTTGTTGTGTTTTGACCCCGTGACCTCATGGTGTTAAAGTTCCTTTGCCAGCTAAGGGGCGACAAGGTGTCAGAAATAAATCTGGACTGTACATCTCAGCTGCACATAAATTTCGTCCCCTGTTCTTTTTCGGATTCGAAGCTTTCCTCTTCACAGCACATTTCGCCGGGTAACAAAAATTGTTGAAATAGTCACAACTCCAAGTCCACTTTTACAGATTCCAGGGGCGCGGGGTGTGGGGGTTGAGTAGGGAAACTAACTAACTTGTACAAGAAAAACTGGTGATATCAGTCGCACTTCTTCCGTCAGGTTTCTTCACCATTATTGGAACGAGGTGATAGAATGACGGGATGACATCTCAGTTAATATTCATATTTCAAATAAGCAATATTTATTTGAACTCTAAGATTACATAATATTTAAAATGAACTCTGAAGATTACATAATATTTAAATGAACTCTGAAGATTACATAATATTTAAATGAACTTGAAGATAACATAATATTTAAAATGAACTCTGAAGATTACATAATATTTAAAATGAACTCTGAAGATTACATAATATTTAAATGAACTCTGAAGATTGACATAATATTTAAAATGAATCTCAGAAGATTACATAATATTTAAAACGAACTTATAAATATATATACCTTAAAATTTAAATAACACTAATTAATAAAATTAATCAAAGACATTATTTGGTGTCAACCAAGGCCAGCCATATGCTTGAGAACCCTTCACATCTAATTAATTAGTTTGTTTGTTTGTTTGTTTGGCTTTTTTATGGCGCAAGAGCATCTGGGCTATACTGCGCCACAGTTAGTGCTGCTACAATATGAATTAATAAGAAAAATGGAAAAATATATATATATATTTGTTCATTGTTAGACGTTCTTACAAACCAGTTTTTAACGAGTTATCTATGCGTTGCGAAATGAAATAACACTTTCTGAAAATCATAAATATATAACTTATTTTTATTCCTATTTGTTATTCACGTAACAGTTATTAAGGATAAAATATAAGCTACTGTAGAAAGGTTAAAATTCACGATAAACAAACACACAGGGATGTAGTTCCTAAACGTAAAATTTTCGACATATGGATAAACATAAACACGAAGCAATATTTTAAATCTTTATTAGTTTTAAATTTTTGAAGATCGTGTATTAAGAAATATCGTGTTATAAATGTTGATTCATTGATGCACTTAATAAAATCCTACTATAACGGTAAAGCCGCCACGCGTGTGTAAGGGGCGCCTTTGTGCGAAGTTATATCTCGGCGCACCCCTAAAAGAAAATTTGCAAATTAAAATGAAATTCATTTCAAGATTTTTTTTATTTGCTTAGAATACAAGTATAATTTATACGTATAAATATAACAGTTACAGATAATTTTTTTCTCAGCTATTTCAAAATAGTTAAAATAATAATTTTGGATTTTAGTACATAACATATATCATTCGTTCGGCATTTATCCTCGACATCTCTGCTTCGTTTGAGTCAGTCAAGACTAGAGATATGGGTGGGAAAATTTGCCGTGGAAAATTTTCTGGTCTTGAAATCTTTAAAATGCACTTTTCTTTTTAAAAAAAATCTCACCACTTCTCTGTGAGTGTAGGGCCTATCAGAGGGGGGGATGCAGAAAAGATTTCTGGCACGGGTCTCAACTTGATAACTCAATCTATGTTAGATGTGTACGTATGTCAGTTCTGAAGGGCCTCTAAAATGTTAGTTTCCCCGGGCTTCGCATTTTCTCTGAAAGGCCCTGTGTGTACGTATCTAATTTTAAGAAGTTTAAACATAAAAAACCATATTAGATACACATTAAAAATATTATCATCGACCATTCATAACACAATCATAATTTCTCCCACTCCTGACCACATAAAACAGAAACCTTTACGAACATTAGATTTTCTTTTCCCATCCTATTAAAATATCTCTTACATTTTCACTAATGGTTTTATATTTCATCAAATATATGAAGTTACCAAACATCTTTAGCTGAAGCCCCCCCCACTCCTTTTTTTGCAATATTGCAGGCTCACACCTTCCTACTATCTTGAAATAACGCTGACAGATAAGTATATGAATAAAAACAAGCTGATTTTCAGCTGCAAAAATATTATTAAATAACTTACATACAAATAAAACTTAAAATATGATATAAAAAAAAATGAACGTATTACAGAAAAAAAGATCCACTACACCAACCACATTTTGATTTATTTTTTCACTAATAATTTTAGGAATTTATATTTTTTAGTTTTGAGTTTTATTTATGTATTTAGTACAATATAATATTTACGTATTCGCTTAACTAACATTTTTAAAAGTGCCAAATATAAGTTATCGGTACCATTATCATATCAATTATAAATTCCTGACTCTCTGACCGGACTATCATGTAGTAACAGTAACTAAGAAGTAACACACAATAACGAGTTTAATCAATATTATTATTTAAAAATTTTCTATGGACCGTTATATCTTTCAAGAAGTGGGGATATGGGGCCGGGGATCACTACAAAATGTGAACGAACTTGATGATTTTTGGTGACATTGTGGCGACAGCATGCCCGTATCCGGAGGGGGGATATTAGGGACAGGCCCCCCTCCCGAACTAAATTTTTAATAGGACTTGGCTACGGCCTTGCATGCTGGGATTGTATCAATACATGCTGTAAAATTTTTTGACCTCCCACGAAATTAAATCCTGGCTATGGCCTTGGCCGACAGCAAGCGAAAACAATTACTGAATTTCTGAAGTGAATTACTACAATTTAAAATTTTTCTTGGTGCAGTATGTAATCTGCAACAAATATAAATATTTACTAAATCATAATATGTACGTATGGTAACAACAAGGATTTTTCAAATCCATCAACTATACATAATATCCACGTTAAAGCCAGGGCTGACCCTGAGGGTACGCGCTGTCTGTCCGCATACTCAAGAAATTTTGAAAAATGGAGTACGCCCTGCATACTCTTAAAGATGTTTTCGTATTTGCTGGTTTTGGGGAAACTTCCAACAAAGTTCAGCCTTTTTTTTTTTTCTAGTCATTTACAAACTTGAATGGAAAAAATTAGGAAAATCCCCTGAACCCCCCCTCCCTCCCCACAAACCTCAAAATAATATCCTGCGTATGACCAGGAGAGGAATGAAAAACTGATGAAAGTGGCAACTGCCACCTTGGGCTTGGATAGACGACCAGTCAAATGCCAGTCAGAGTGACGCGATGGCGTCACCAAGTCCAGTAACCCCGCAATTTCAATACTCTTTAATTAAGACAGCACCGCATACTCTCAATAATTTTCTTCAGGACAGCCCTGGTCATTAGTGAGCGTAATTTTCCAAATTGAAGTTAATAAAACACATACAGTAGAACCTTCATCCATATAACGAACTCTTCCGTATAACGAGTTTCGGAAAATCCCCATGGTCATTACATATGAAAGTGTTTCTATATAACAAAATTTTTAACTACCAAAACAGAAAGTCGAGTGGTCACATCGGGTTCCCTAATACCGTGGGAATACAATAAGATTTTAAGGTAAGCGACAAACAGTGAGGCACGCCTAATGGACTTTAAACTCCCTAATAAAGAGTTTTCCTAAGCACACACACCTGTGTCTGGTTGCCCCAAAGGACGGCTGGAAAGACAGGCCCCGAAGCAAAAAATCACGTGACCAGCTGAATCGGCTTCTGACTACGTAATATTCTGAAGTGTTTTCGTAACCACGTTGTGGTTACGCTGGATTTCGCAGTTTGGTTTCTACTTTTTTACACCAACTCAAGAAATTTATTAATAATTACTTTTTAAATTTAATAAATTTAAAATTAATAATAATACTAAACTTTGTTACAATCATTACAATGTATTTTTGAAAAACCGGCCAGTACAAGTTTTTTTTTTTTAAATAGAAAAGATAATAAAGACAAAGCAGATTAAATGCAAAATCCGTGTATACACGGCTGCAACGAAAAAATAAATTTTATTGGTATTTTGTATTTTTTAAAAATATTGCGAATTGTTGCTTCAAGTTATTTATGTTCCTGTTGCTAGTAGCGACAGTAGCCTCTTGTTGCATGTTTCTATTTAAAGCGGTACAAACCTGTAAGTCAAACAAATCACATTGCCGGAAAGTTGCAACAGGAACGAAAGATCAATCAATGCAAAAATTGTCACGTTTAAATGGGATTGCGGTAAAGTAGTTAACATTTGGAACTGTAGCTAAAACAGAACTGCCAAGTTCACTTTTACCGACATATTGTGGAATATTCACCGACATATTGTGGAATATTCGATATTGGAATATTCACCACTCCAATTATGAAATATTCGTTACTGGAATATGAAAGAACTTAAATGTTCCTCTGTTTTAATAGCTGCTTCTGTAAATCGTTTACAAAAGTTGAAAATATAATACACTTTAAAATGATTAATAAAAAATTCCCTTTCTTACACTAGTGTGGACATCGTTTCCACGCAATCATGAAAGCATTTCAAACATTTTAATTAAATACATTCTGTACCACAAATGTAACGTCAGTTATTTTACTTCACGTGTGCTTGGATTTCACGATATTTAACAAAATCAATTTAATTATATACGTGCAAATGATCTCCATTACCCTTCAGAAAACTTCATCATCATTCAGAGCATAATCATCATCCTTCAAGGATCTTCTACGAAGATTAAATGGAAGTGAAAAAGTTGGTAAAGATGTTTCTCTTAAAACTTTTTCGCCATCTTTATTCCATCTCGTCATATATAATTCATTATTTTACCATCTGCTACAGGAATATTCGATTGCTTTTTAATATATTCTTTTGCAAATATTTGTTCAGTATTGTGACATAGACAGCGAAGTATTCTAAGAGATGGAGTAAACCAGCAAGAGAGGAATAGGAAACTAAGTTTGAAGAAAAGGTTATTAAACATATGACTGGCCTTGAACACACAAGAATGTCCTAAACGGGAAACGATGGAAGTGTCGATGTCATGTTTAAAAAAAAAACTTTCATGTTTTTTGAATTAGGTATTAATCATTAAGGAAGGATAAGTGTGGGGGGGGTGTAAGTTGATAGTTTTGACGGAAGTGATATCCTTTGGAAGACCTTACCATGGGGAGTAAAAATGTCAACAACCCGTCGCAGTGCAGTCATTTACGAGATATGGACAAATTTCAGCTAATACAAAAGGTAAAACACAGGGTTATGTTATAATAACAAGATCATCAGTAAATTAGGAGAAAATGCAGAGGTTGTGTTCCTTCCTTCCTACCAACATTGAGAAATACCCCACTTCCAACCACTCAATACGAAGACCTTCCATGACTACAAGCACGTAGTCGAAAGCATGCTCGAACATTCTTCAACAAGAGAGGCATCGTAAAAATGCATCACCTGGTCCATAACCAAATAACGTGCGTTTGAAACCATGCACAACAATGTCTTCCAAAAGTTAAAACCATGCGCCAGAATGCCTTCAAAAATTTGGAACCATGCGCCAGTGTGCTTTCCAGAATGCCTTCCCAAATTTGAAACCATGCGCCAAAATGCCTTCCAAAAATTGAAACCATGCGACAGTATGCCTTCCAAAATTTGAAACCATGCATCAAAATTCCTTCCAAAAGTTGAAACCATGCACCAATATGCCTCTCAAAAGGCAACGACTGAAAGAATCAGTCTCGACTTCAGATTTGTGAAACAGGTGTGTTTCACAACAATAAAAAAGGTGAAAGAAGTAATTACATAAAATTACTGGTGCAGTTCATTAAAAAAAAAACGCTGTTAACAGCTGTTTGGGTAGCCACGACGATCATTAACGTTTTTTATTAATTAATTACAGCAATAAATTTTGTGTAATTATTTCTTTCATTATATTAATGCAGTGTGTAGCCAATAAAGCCAAGGTCTTAAGCAAATACGACAGTCGACCACTTTCGACGTGTGCCTATAGTGGCAAGAATCCATATGTACACTTCTACTATACCTACAGACGTAAGCAGAAAGTTCATAACGGGGCTACATAGCTGCAACAACATATATTTCTATGTATTATATGTTACTGTGAAAGACCGAAATCAGAGAATGTCGATACATAGCAAATACGTCTGTGGAAGACCGAAATTAGAGAATGTCGATATTCTCTAATTTCCGTCTTTTACGGTAACATATATATATACACAAAATTTCATCGCAATTGTAGGTTATAACCACCCCTTGGGTACGCCAGTGTCTATACCATTAATGAACAGTACAACTGATCAGTATCAAATATTATATGTGTATATATATATACAGGGTTCGAGAGATCCGGTCACTCAGTTACCATTAGCGATTAGACTTTTGCAGTTGGCGAATAAGAATTTTCTCCTATTAGATTCTTAGGTTTTCTTAAAGACGCGGTCGAATAGAATAGTAAGTTCATTCTATCTGTGAACAGTTTTTGGTGATGTGCTTGGAAAGTCGTATGTCTGACGTTAATATTGATATTTTTGGAATTAAGAGAGATGTTCTTGCCTGGAATGAGTTGCCGCAATCTGTTGAGCGCTGTATATATATATATATATATATCAGGGGCGTACGTAGCGTGACTTTAAAGGTGAGCCATTTGAAATTGTTCACCATGCCCCCATCCCCAATAAAAAGTTACATGTTATATGTATATCATGATAATGATAATAATAATGATAATGATGTATGTATGTATGTACGAATTGTCGTATTTTTAATTCGTGTGGGGGGCGGGCACGGTGACCGATTGGGGATGGTCCACTTTCGAAGTCACCCTATGCCACTGATACGTCCCCCGCCGCCACTGATGAATAATAGCATATGCAATAAGTTGATAGGTTGGGAACATTGGCAAAACTTCTCTTCTTCTTTTACTATTTTGTATTCGTTGAAATTCGTCCACATCTTGTAAACGGTTGCATTGCAACGGGTGGTTGTATTGCATTTTTTACTCACCGCGACAAGGTATTTTAAATGCTGCCACTGGTGTTAAAATCGACGGCTCCGACCACTTGCAGTTCCAAAGTCCCACTGGAGCAAAGTTTTTTTTTACCAAGAGCCCTTCTTAGCAAAGCCGTAAGAAGGGACGTTAATTTGTAGAAAATACCGAGGGCCATTCTATAAATCTTTTAAGGCTTGATTTTCAGTCGCAAAAGGGGAAGGGGGAAGAGAAAGGGGTTCGTCCCACTCCCCATAATTTTTTTAAAAGGAAAAGTTCAAAAGCTTACATAGACAATTTTTTTTCCATTTAGTTTAATTGTTCAATATTTATCATAACATTGCCGACCAGTGGCGTAAGAAGGGGAGGGGCTAAAACCCATGGGGGGCCAGAGGGGGTTTCGAAACCACCCCTCCCCTAGACATTCAAAAAATTTATTTTTCCCGATTCTGCTATGCATTTACTTTCAAAAGTTATACATACACATTTAACAATAAGGTACTTTTTAGCTCATTACTAATTATCAAGCAATATCAAGTATCTACTATCAAGTATCCGTAGCATTCAAGTATCTTGTACGTTCACTAAAATGTTTGGCAGCCTTGAGAAGAAGGTAATTTTTCTCAACCCACTTCCCAGAAATACTCATATGGGCGCCGATGCCTAAGTACTCCCGTCTATTGAATAACGAAGGACCTTGGTCTCCTCAACGCAGGATCATTTGATCTTTTTTAAATCTCTTTGAGCTCCTAATAATTAATAATTAAAGGCTATAATGACACTAATTATCAGGGGTACAATTTTTGAATTAATACGCCCCTGTTGCCACGTACAGAAATAAAACACTTCCTAGCGGATTTTCAAGTATTACGTAAGTACTTTCGGGGAGGGAGGTCGTTGTGCAGCTATTTTCCTATGTTAGCCAATGTTAATGTTTGCTTACTAGGGTGGGGCGGAAAATGGCCAAAATTACCGCTTTCTATGGAGTACTTGAACTCTTAACTCTTCTTTAACATAGATAGAAAGAAGATGAATAATAACAATTTATATATTATGTCTTTCATAATCAGCTAAGGTCCACATTTATTTATTGTTCATCAATCTGGGGAGGCCCAAGCCCTCCCCCCCAAGTATATATATTTTTGGAAGAAGGGGGGATCTGGCTCTCTTAAAATTGCCCCCCACCCTCGCCATATGTTAGATAGTATATGGACGAGAATACAATTAAATTCAATTAACATACAAATTTACAGGCTTCCACATGGATTGATTACGTCCCGCAAACAGTGTGAGAAATCGGTGAAAGTGCCATATAGCTCTAAGAGACGACTATAAGGCATAGTACTATAAATGGTGTACTTTGCAATGTGCTCCTTCTGCTCTTGTCTGCATAATTATTCACGCAAATTCCATGATAATAGTTGTATTCGTCTTGGCATTATTTTAATTCTGTCATCATAAATCGTTTTAATTCACAATCATGTATCTTTTAGCAGCTATGAAGTACAGATTAATAATTATATAGATGCGCTTTTGTAGACAGTTCTTTAACTTTAAGTACAAGCACTGCCGTAAGCAGGGGGTGTTGATGGGGGTTGTAACCCCCCATTGCAATGAAATTTTGTATATTTAACATAGGAATATGTGAGTTGTAGCTCTGTAA
>QLNU02014802.1:77565676-77598539 GCA_006491805.2 Dysdera silvatica | reverse complement strand
CTTCATATTATTAACTTACATGTTCCTATTTCTAACTTAATAAATTATGCACAGTGTTTGTTTTAATAATTACATAGCATCATTTTATACTTTATTCATAAAGACAAGTAGTATTTAGGGAGGTTTCAAGTATTACGTAAGCAATATTTTGGCCATTTCAACCCCCCCCCCCCAAAGCGAAAACTATCATTGGCTAATATAGGAAAATAAGCACAACGGCGACTCCCCCAAAGGTGCTTACGTAATACTTGAACATTCCCTTCTTTTGATGGTAGGGATATACAAATCTCCAATTTTTGATTTCATTTTGACTTCAACAATTGCATAAACTACTTACGTAGTTCATGCATTTACAGATATGCAGTTAAACGGGTTAAGTTAATATGAAAAAGGATTATACAATTTTTAGGGTTTAATGTTTTATGCAGTTTGTGCAGTATGCGGGTTCGACTGTATATGCAGGGACTTACAATTACGAACTGCAATTACCAGATAATAATGGCACTTGCCTACCTTGCTAAGAAAACGTAGGAAACTAATAGGGGTAAAAAATTACCTACTCGCCAATTGTACAAATTTTTTCGCCAGTGATCATCGGATTTGTAGCTCCTTATCTATGCGGATTTTCAAAATAAGCGGCAGAGTCATGCCCCTATCCAGGGGGGGGGGATCTTAGGGACCGGTCCCCCCGAAACTAAAGTCTTAATGGGACTTGGCTACGGACTTGTGTTGATACATGCTGTAAAAATTTTTGAACCATATATATATATATATACAGTCGAGTCTCTATTTAACGAAGTGCCATCGTTCCTCTGAAAAACTTCGTTATAAGGAAAATTCGTTAAATAGAAATTAACATAAATGTTGAAACTTAATTTCGATAAAATGAAAAAAGCTAAATTTGGACAGTAAAGACTAAATTCAGTAGACTCTTCTTTTTCAACGAATTTAAATATTTTTCGTATACAAGTACGTACAAATTAATAACAAAAGTAAAGACTGAGGATTACTTTATATCTGTATGATCCTCATACAACATATTTGAAACAGAGAAATAATCACTAATTTTGCTTTGTACAGGTTTCTTATAAAAAACATTTCGTTCATAGAAATTCTCACACTTTTGTAAATATCGGAACACGTCATCTATAACATTTTCTTCAACAATGCAACACGTATGTGCGAGAAGCAAATTTCGTGGCTTAGCCACACCTGCAGAGTGATACATCCCCGCTGCTTCGAAGTTCCCAGTTTAGAACAATAGAATTATTTATCACAACTGACCCTATGTCCACAATACAGAAGGCTACCTCAACTCCGTCCGTCCTTGCTTAAAATCCTCAACTACCCCTTCTACCTAACCATCCCGCTGAAAAATTGTAAAAGGTAAATTAAAAAAATCAAATTCTTTATAAAAAGAACTTCGTTATATAGAAATTGTTTTTCGTAATATGGAGACAAATTTACATGTTAGTGCCATTCAAAGTCAAGGTTCCGCCGAAAATTTCGTTAAATAGAAAACTTTGTTAAATGGAAGTTCGTTATATGGAGACTCTACTGTATGTATATATATATATATATAACTGGAAATAAGACTAAGGAAAAATGTAGTTATTTAAAAATTTGTTTCATTTTTTTTTTGTATTTAATAACTACAAATGAACTCATTTGGATTTAGAAGACACTAAGATTCTGGTCTTAGTGGCTTCAGCCAGTGATGGATTTACTTATAGGTCAAGTAAACTCGAGTCAAGGGCCTCGCGGATTTGGGGGGGGTGGTCCTCTTCAGGGACCTTTATATTATTTAAGTTCAAGAATTATTTTAATATTTTCATAAATGTCCGATTTTCACTATTAATAAACCTGATTATAGATAATGAAATTCAAAGAAAAAATCATGATTTATTTACTGAATATCGCGGGGGGCCCCAAGAGGGCCATAATCAGGCACTGGCCTCAACGCCTTGAGAAGTAAATATTGTAAGCAATAAACTCGGAGGTATCACATAAAAACATTTTAAAATGAAGAAAGAAGTTTCCAACATGGGCTGAAACCTCTTAATTTTTTAATCGTGCACGCCTCATTGACACAGAATTATTATGTTACTGGGGCCCGTTTAATTATACATGTCTAATAATAGCACTTTAGCAACAAAGGGGTAACTTTTGATTAAAATTGGTCGTAACCTCTCGTTTGCCCCCTCTCCGGAGAGTAATACCACGAGGTTCTAAACCTACGTCGAATGCACTGATACAAACGTCATTTGCATCACAAATTGAACCCGAAGTTTTCCTGCCACCCTGGAGCAAAATTATGCCGCATCTAATATATTCCAAAATTAGCGTCGTTTGCATGGTTATTTGAAATTTCATCATAAGCTTGCCATATTTATGCTAACATTATGTCAGTGTGACCATTATGAGTTGGTGCCAGTGACGTCACTCCTCGAAGTGAAGGCGAAAAAAGAGAGAGAGGATATATCTTAAATGGCAAAAAGAATGCAATTTCAAATCTTGTAATTAGTTTTAAATTTTAGTGTATTGCGGTAATCATCGTTAGTCTTTCGAGTATTATGGAATCTTTTAGAAATGATTTCTTAAAATAAAAAAAAAAATAAAAAAAATAAACCATCACACAGTTAAGTTCGTTGTTCTAACATATATGTAAACATTCTTGATTTTTTTAACATTTGCCGGAGTAGTTTTGATGGCTTTTAATAACCATTTGAGCTTCTCGATGTTTTAACAATTGTTTTAAAACTCATTTGATACATTTTTAACAATCGTTTAAACCCTTCTGGTGTACATTAACCATTGTCGAAACACTCTTGATTTTTCAACAATATTCTTGAGTTCTAACGTTTTTTGTAATAATTGTTGGGTAGTATAGTTAAACTGTTTTTCAACAGCTGTTTGAATAATCCAATTTTTTTTAACAATTGTTAGAACAGTCCTGACCGCTGTAAAGGTTAGTCAGCAGATTAATATTTTTAATAGTTACTTTTATGTGATTCTATGTTAACAATTATTCTACAAATCTGGCCCTTTTCAACAGTTGCATATCTTAACTTTTCTAGCAATTATCAACACATTTTCTAGCAATTATCACACTTGGCGCAATATAGCCCAGATGCTCTTGCGCCATAAAAAATCCAAACAAACAAACAATTCCAACACATTAAATCTTTTAACAATTATCAGTACGTTAACTTTTTTAACAAATATCAACGTATTAATGATTAGTTAATGAGTACTTGCAAGGCGTGATACATTGGGATGTTTGGTTGTATACATGGGCGTACGCAGAAAGTTTGTAAAGAGGGGATTATGGGCTCGATGTGGAGGAGGGTTACAGAGCTATAACTCATATATTCCTATGTTAAATATACAAAATTTCATTGCAATGGGGGGTTACAACTCCCCATCAACACCTCCTTGCGTACGCCAGTAGTTGTATCATGGTTAAGAGGTCCGTGTCAACCCCATCTCACAGTCATTCATCGAGTCTGTCGTTCTGTATCATTAATTGACTTCAGTAGCTACCACTATTTTCGCATTGTCTGTTCCCACGGCTCGCGGTTTCATCATGTCATTCTTATTTTATTTCGCTTTAGCTTTCTACTCGCATATTCTCGCTTTATGTTCTGCTTCAGAAGAACTCTCGTGTTTTGCTTTCCATGCATATCCTTCTAACCCTTTCCTTCCAAGAGAGCCATTCATTTCTCATCATCTTGAGTATAAACATACTTGTGTATTCTGGTCGCTGCTACCTTATCGCACAAGGGACGACAACTCCTTGTTCAAAACAGATATAATAGACGACACAAAACGAAATAGAATATTAATACCGATATTACTGATAACATTGTTAAGTCTTTCCACATACGCCATGGCAATAGATGTCGTAGAGATACGTATCTCCAATTGGTGAAATACGAGACAACGATATATAAAAGAAACCTCAACCACCATAATTTGTTTTGGGAAAGTTAAGACAAAATATGACATATTAGATGAAAGAAGAGTTTTTACAACAGATGACTTCTATTTTCATTTTTATTAGAAGACTGGACAGTTCTGATCAGGGCCGTCCTTAGGTAATGTGGGGCCCGGGCAAAACGTGTTTCGGGGGCCCACACACATGCGAGTAAGGGAGAAAAAAAAAAAAAAAAAGGAATAATTTATGAGCACTAGTTGGCACGCAATGCGAGAGTCGAAGCAAAAATATTTTTGGGGAAATTTTTAATATTACAAAAATTAAAAATTTGAGAATTACGCTTCGCGGGGCCCCTAGAAGCGCGGGGCCGGAGCATGGGCCCCGTTCAACCCTGCTTAAGGGCGGCCCTGGTTCTGATAGCACGTACAGTCTAACCTCGATTTAACGATTTTCACAGGACTAGTGAAAATAATCGCTAAATCAGGAAAACACATTTATTGGAACTAGTGATGCACCCAAGTGGGGGCGGTCCCCGGTCCTTCCCTAGGCTGAGAATGTACATAAAAAATGCGTTAAAAGTAGTAACTATTACATTAAAAAAAAAATTAGATTTTTGCTCTTCACCGTGATCAAAAATCCTGAGTTCGCTATTGATCGGGACTAAATTAAGAAATTGTCGAAAAGGAAAATCATAAAAGTGCTTACCATAGTTTTGAAGAACAAGTATTAATTTAAATAAACGTAAGACACAAGTACGTACTTAATTACTACTTTAATAAGAAATCTTTGATTTGACGTTTGTTTTGATTTTTCTTGGGAGTTGGCATTTAACATTGCCTTTTCGATTTTTTCAAATGCATCGAAAGCATCATTGTTGACGTCAAAACTCAGTAAATACTTTTTTACAAACTGTAAACCATCATTAGCTACCACTGAGTAAACACAATTGAAGTGGATTTGCTGACGACAGTTGATTTTCTAACTGAAATTCTACTTGCAGCTACAGTCTCATGACGAAACGTGGTCGAGGAAAATATAACATTGGACCCAACGTTAATTCAGTCCAAATCAATAAAAACATTCCTTAAATCTAAGTCGGATTGTATATAACGTGACCATAGGCGTACGCAGAAAGTTCATGAGGTGGTTATAGGCTCAATGTGGGGGAGGTTACAGAGCTACAACTCATATATTCCTATGTTAAATATACAAAATTTCATTTGCAATGTGAGGTTTACAACCCCCAATTCCTCCAAGGAAGAAGGGAGTAGTAGTTGTAATTGAAAAGTGCAACATGTAGTTGGTTTCAAATGTCTATTTTACATCCAAATCAGTCAATTTCGGGATGTACATTTTTACAATTCGTACTTGTTACCCAGTTATTTATTTTGAAAGTATTGATAGGGACCGTAGCATTGCATGAGTTGTAGCAACTTAAAAGTAATTTTTGTGTTAATGTGGACTTTAAAACCCTGGCTTTAAGTCGGATCTTCTCCGCAATCTACACTTACCACGATCTCTCTCTCTCTCATCCAGGCCTGTAGCCAAGCCGGAGTTAGCAGGGGCGCGGCCCCAGTTGCCCCTCGCTTGTGCCCCAGTTGCCTCATCGACCTATTTATACATATACGCATATAAATATGGAATAATCCCCGGATGCCCTGTGCCCTTCATCGTGGATACAGGCCTGCTCTTATCTGTAGAAAAAAAAAAATCTCTCAACTTCTGCATTACTTCCAGTGATTTGCACAGTCTGTGATTTTATTAATGTACTGTAGAATTTTCTTGAAATGTTTACATACAGTAGAACCTGCTTAAAGTGACCACTTTTGGGACTGGACCACAGTAGTCACGATACACGACAGGCAGGAGTGAGTCCCAACCAGTTCTCTGTCATAAAAAGTGGTCACATTATCCAGGTGGTCACTTTATCGGGTTCCATTGTATGCTGACTCGGCATTTTTCATTTTCTGTCAGTTACTATCTATCTACTTAGCTATCCAGACGAACTACTCTCCTAAGCCAGACATATTATGCATTGTATGGGGACTGTCCTACTTAAAATGGGACTTCTGGTAACCTTACATATACAGTGTAACCTGGATAAGGTGACCACCTGGATGTGACCACTTTTTATAAGAGAGAACTGGTAGGGACTTAGTCATACCTATACCAAAATCTGTCGTGTATAGTGACCACCTGTCTATGGTGGCCATTGCATTCCAGTCCCAAAGGTGGCCACTTTAGGCAGGTTCTACTGTATACATCACGTTGCAGATGTATTTTTGGCTAGTACATTTCTCAAAATAGGACAGCAAGCGTTATAAGATACATTATACCATTTAAGGCAAGAGATTTGGTCAAGTGTACTTATTCGTTCGTAATATATGGCTACTTTATAATCATCTTACGGGAAAGAAGAAGAGAGCCATGTTACTAGCTATGCTTTTGTTCTCTTTCCCTTTCTTTACAGAAAATTGATACTACTGTATTCGTATTGACGCAGTTTATCTTCTACAGACTACAGACTTACAGACTACGTTGAAAATGAAAGTGTGGTTGTATGATTACAATATTTCTGCAGTTGTGAACGAAAATGTCAGTATGTGAGTGGATAAAGTATTATTATTATTCCAAATCGTTTTTTTAATTCATAATCTTGTTTTTTTCATACATCTGGAATTTAGTTTATGGTATGAAAATACTCCTGTTATCGAGTTCACGATATGTAGATTTTTTGATAACTGCAGCTTGATATCTGGGTTATTTTTTATAAAACTAATGTTTGATATCTAGATATTTTTGATAACCAATGCTTGACACCTAGATATTTTTGATAACTAGCGATCAATGCGTCGATTGGAGAGGGGGGTGGGTGAATAATCAGTTATTGCAACCGAATACTGTTTATTGTATAATTAACTTAACTTACCATTAACTTTAAAAGGGTCATATTTTAAAACTTAGAAAAACAGCTCAGCACCTATCAAACAGTGGCAGATCCAGAGAGGAAATTTAGGGGTGGGGGATGTAAGATGCAGTAGGACTGACTCATAACGAGCCCGCATTTAGCGAGTTTCTGGATACAGCGAGGAAAATATGGATTTTGTTTGGTATAATGATTAAGCGCAATACAATTTAACCGCTTTTAGCGAACAAGTCTTTTTTGGACCCCGGATTTAAAAAGCATTTTTTTTTTGGGGAGATTACCAATTGTTTGAATCCACGCTACGTCACTGATTAATAATAACGAATTTTCTTACATTCCATATATGATTTCATGTTGTTATTTTAAATTTCATATTATTTTTTAATAAAAAAAATGATATATTTCCTACAACGGTATTCCAAAAGATATTCATGCAAACAACAATTCACCTATATCTCGATACACTTACTATACTACATAATTATACCATATAATTATTCTATATATTCACTGCTTCGTTGCAATTTATTTTAATTTAAAAATAATGACTAAACCTTTTTTCAGAAATAAGTTAATATTTTTATACTTATTTCGCAATATTGTATTTATTTTACTTCATTGATCATTAAATATACTTTTTTTTAAACAACTTTTTTATTTTTGAAGTTTAACATCGAAGCCTTATGGTCATAAATATAGATATTTAGAAACGATAATTTACAAATCTCCTTTTTTTTTAATAAAGAAAAGGTAGTTCAATATTTTTAAAATTAAAGCAACGATTTTAGGTTATAAACATTTTTTTTTTTTTAAATGTAGCATCGAATAAACGTCTATGTTTAGAGACCGATATTTTTCAAACATCGATACTTTGTCGATGTTGATATCAATAGTTTGCTGTTGACGTTGATATCAATAGCTTGCTATCGATAGTCATCCCTAATCCAAATATTCTTGACAAACGATGTTCTATAGTTTTAGTGTCTAGAATATCGTGGTATTTAGTTCACAATTTTAACTATTTTAGACCATTTCGGTGACGTAACAAATTCCGTAAGCCTCTGTACCATTATATACAGTAGAACCTCCATATAACGTACTTCCGTATAGCGAAATTCTCTATATAGCAAAGTTTTGGTAAATCCCCATGGTCATTACATATGAAAGTGTTTCTATATAACGAATTTTTTAACGACTCATTTGAAACGATTGAAAACGATTGAAACGATTTGAAACGGAAAATAGCATGGTCACGTTAGCGACATCGGGTACCCTAATACTGTGGGAATACAATACGCACACTTGAAAACTTCTATTTTTAAATGGTTGAATGTTATTTATGGGAAACAACAGTCGTTTACTGAAAAATGGGATTTTAATTGTGGTATCATATTGTAATGCCCTGGTTCATGAATACATCGTTTCCACATAGCGAATTTTCTATATAACGAATTTTTTTTTATGGAACCGTCCATTTCGTTATATGGAGGTTCTACTGTATATGTGTCCTTTTATAAAAAAAAAAAATGAAACAAAAAACACGAAAGTGCAATTCGACTTTTTTTGTGTGTTTTCGTTGGCGACGCCTATGCTATTTGCACATGAAGAGGATACGCCTTCGATCAGTTCTCCAGAAAATATGCCCAGCCCATATTATTATTCAAGATTTTTGGTTTTAGCAATGAGAACATCAGTTTTTGTCGGTTGTCATACCTACGCGTTGTTTTACTGTTAATTACTCTTAAGAAAGTTGCGTGTACTTCTCTGTTTGCCATCGTTGTAGCTTTCATAGTTATTGGTTCTGTGTTTCTGATTGGGTAGCTTTCGTAGCTATAGTATCACGGAATATAAGTAGCTGTATGGTCCCAGAATAGCTGTTAAGATAACAGAAATAGCTGTAGAATCACAGCATAACCATAGGAGCACAGCATATATAAGTATCTACATAATCACAGCTAAAGAAGCACAGAATAATGCCCTGTACATATCTAACCATATGTGAATCATACGTATAGGACGTTATAGGGGTTCTGTGCTTCTTTAGCCGTGATTCTATATTTGTGTTGTGATTCTACAGTTACCTCTGTGATCCTAACAACTATTCTGGAACCATACAGCCACTATATGTGTGAACCAATAGTTAGATGTTAATCATGCAGAATACTTAAAGCCTTTTTTATCATCGTTGAAGAGACGTGACTCTTGAACTACATTGTGAGGACACTTAAGTGTTCGAGGATTTCATATTGGGAAGAGGTATTGTACAGTGGGGTTCAAGACCGTAGCCAGGATTTAATTTCAAGGGGGGGTTCAAAAATTTTTACCGCATGTATCGATACAATCACAGCATGCAAGGCCGTAGCCAAGTCCCATTAAAAACTTAGTTTTGAGAGGGGGACCGGTCCCTAAGTTCACGCCCTCTGGATACGGGTATGGTGGAGTCCATAGTTCCAACACGATGCAAACTAACCAAATTTATTGTGTGAAATAATAATCGTTGAATGAGAATGTAGCTAGCTCACTTGTGCTAAAGGAAGTTCTTTAAATGCTAATGCACCTTCAACATTGTTCATTCCCAACTTTTTCTGGCTTTTATCTGATGTACACATCGTTGTGTAAAAGTAAGTAGCCAAGTTGTTTCAGCGTTGTGTGTGTTATCGAGTATACGGAGTTTTATCTCATGCTAGGAATATATTCCTGGCAATGAATTGCATGCCATACCGGATATCCTGGCCTGATTTGCATGCATAAACAGGATGCATATCGCTACTTCGGTGGAGGATGCATTGCTGAATGTCAATGTCTTGACTTGCACCGCAGGCAGTAGCTTTTTATCAATCCAACGTTCATCTTGCCTCATTAAAATGCGTCAGCTTCTTGGGTATGGCAGATGGTGTTTTCCATTTTTCATCAGCAAATGGTAAATTTTCTCTTCAACCTTTATCTTCCTAATCGCGGTCATAATGTAGGATCAGGATTTCCTCGATTACACCGTTTGTCTTCCAATTAGAAGTTATCAGCGCTTTCTCTGTATACATCACTTTTCTCTAATTAGAGAATGGTTAAAGTGTATATACCGCACCTTAGATTAACGTTTTGTATATGCATTAACATTTTGTACATGGCTATTAACATTCTGTATGTATATGACCTAATGCTTTAACACAGAAATTATCGAAAAATACTTCAGTGTATTATCCAGTGTCTACTTTACTCTTTTTTCTAGTTTTCTCACTCTGTGCTAGTAGGTTTAGATCAGTGGTTCCCAACTCAATTTAAGCCGCGGACCACTTTTCCACTTCAATTGTACCCGCGGACCACTTTGAAAAATTCTCACGAGCTGATTGCAAGACCTTCATAAAAAAAAAAGGGAGCTGGGAATTTTTTGGGGCGATGTATGTTTGTAAAATCGTTCTTGGGAAGAAATAATAAACGGAAAAAAAAATCTAATGATAATACAGCGGAACCTCGACAGACGAATATGATTAAGACGAATTACTTTTAATACGAACCGTTTTCTGAAGTTCCGTCAGATTGTAAAATACTACAAATATACCAATTTCATTTTTATATTTAATTTTAATATTTAATAATAATAATAATTTTTATAACTTTTTTTTCCATTTATTTTTAAACAATGACCTGTCTTACGAACCAACTGGGACTCTTTCGCGGACCACAGGTTGGGAACCACTGGTTTAGATTGAGGTTTGTCTACAAAGCCATTTCCTGTATGTCTTATTTCAGAACTGTTATATAACTGTTCTGAAGTAAGCAGTTAATATCAGAACTGTATGTATCAGGACTGTTATAACAGAACTGTATGTATTGGAACTCTCATATAACAGTTCTGAAAGTAAGTTCATAAACTGAAATTTCATATGAAGCTTCAGCTTATGTTCATTTTTATTCTTTCCAACTCTAAACATACTTTTCATCTCTAATCACGCTTCTTATCTTAAGCGTTTTTTCTCTCTCTAAACGTGCTTTTTACCTTTAAGCATTTTTTTTATCTCCAGACATACTACTATTTATCTTTAAGCACTTTTTATCTCTAAACATACTATTTATCTATAAACGTTCTATGTTTTCTACAATACGTCATGTATTGTTTCGTTTAGTTTAAACTGTTCGGTGGATTCTACACTATCACTAAGCGTTATTACTTACAAAAGTGTTGCGTTATTACTTCTTTATAGCTTTTCAACCTTACAGATGATTTCAAGTGATCGCGTAGCGTTTGAAAAGTAAAAGGTAGTAACGAAGCAAAATTTTGGGAGATAATGATATTATTATTGATTGTGTAAAGTCCTATTTTCATAATTATTTTTTTTCGAAAATAATTACAAAACACCTTTTTTTTTTAAGAGGCTAAAACACACCCTAGATTTTTTTATCGTCTGATATCTAGTGAGAAATCTTTGTTGTCCTAGCATACAAGATGGCGACTATAGCACGAAAAATGCGTATATCGAAAACTCTGTACTTAAAATCATTTCCCACCGAAACTAGCAAGAGACAAAATGTGGCGATTGATGCCGACCCACTGGAAATGTTTGTGTTCTATAGTACAAGGATAGCGAAGATAACGCCACGACAGGGCCTACAATTTTAAGGTAATGCTACGCCAGGGCCTACAATTTTAAGATAATGCTGCGCCAGGGCCTACTATTTTAAGGCAATGCTGCGCCAGGGCCTACAATTTTAAGGCAATGCTGCGCCAGGGCCTACAATTTTAAGGCAATGCTGCGCTAGGGCCTACAATTTTAAGGTAATGCTGCGCTAGGGCCTACAATTTTAAGGCAATGCTGCGCCAGGGCCTACAATTTTAAGGTAATGCTGAGTCAGGGCCTACAATTTTAAGGCAATGCTGCGCCAGGGTCTACAATTTTAAGGTAATGCTGCGCCAAGGCCTACAATTTTCCGAGGAATTCGAACTTACGTTGCCCAGAAAAGTAAAATCCCATAGAAAAGTAGCAGGCATCTGCTACTATTTAAATTCATTCAAACCCCCTATTTTCTGCATGCCAGATAATTAATAATAATAATACACCTTTATTTATTCTTTTCTGGTACAGTCATATAAACAGTCAGTATACAGCACAGTGGGGGGGACGTACCAGGAAAGGTCCCAAGAAAATACTATTAGATATAAGAGACTTGAGACCTTGAACTTATTTAAATATTATAACCACCTGCAATCGACACTACTATGGAAAAAAAAAAAAAATCAGGTATCCGCTTGGGTATTTTGTCACTCCCTTATTCATCTTATTAGTACACGCCCTGTTTTCTCCGCATCGTTCTGTAATTTTTCCACATCATTTTACATCTGCAGGTCCTTTTTAAATTTTCCTATATTGTTTAAGGTCTTTAATGCATCTGGCAACTCATTCCAAAATTTAGGTCCCATATAACTTATACTGCCCTTCCGATTTCCGTTCTTACTTCTGGCACTGAAAATCGATGTAGTTTCGACATCTTTCCTCATCTCTTTCATTGAAGCTTAACCTCGGAATATCAATGTATTTATTATCCTTTATCCTCTCATACATTTTGACCAAGATGTCATATTTATAGCGTTATTGCTAAATATGCTTTAGAAACGTTTTTGCAGTTGTTTTTTTTCCATTTCTTAACATAATGTGCAAACAGTAATTAACAATTTATCATAAACACTCGTAAAGCAGACGGGAAGAAATAAGGATTATGTTGAAAGCTGTGCATATGTTTACAATGCATACAAATGCACATCATCCATTGAAAACTTATCGACAATAGTATGTAAAGGGGCAGATGACCACGTATAAACATGCAACTTCAGCAATTACGAGTTGAGTACGTAATTAAAAAAAAAAACAAAAAAAACCCACCACTTTTATTCCCGAAATATTTCCTCGCATTAAATTTCTTTTTTTTTTTGAAATCGAGTGTTTATTTCTGAGACCTATTACACTAAATTTAACATGAAAATAAATTCCTGTTAAACGCAATTAGATAGCAGAATAGTAGGGAAAAAAATGGGTAATGACCGTTACTTAATGAATAGTTGTAACAAAACCATAATTTGAGATCACATATTTATTACAATGGACTGTTCTCAACGTTCAACTACTAAACTAACAGTTGAGTAAAAAAAACCAACACTTTGGTATCGTAGTTTGGATACTATTGGCATCGTAGTTTGGATACAATTGGCAACTGAAGAGAAAAAAGTAGGTTTGACCGCCATTACCCACGTGTAGTGGTGGTCATGTTACGAGCAATGGGAATCTAGAGAATGAAAAAATTCTCACATGTGTAGTCACCGGGTGAATCCTATTCAGTGCATTCTGAATTAGCCCATAACTCACATGAAGTGCACCTGCACCACATTTTATTGTATCCAAATTCCTCACAGATAATGATGCACTTGTTCCCAGGATCGTCCTTGTTGTTATCTTCGTCACTGTTACGAATTATAACATTAATAACAATTATAACATTATTAAGTTCAGCGAATTATTTATAAAATTGGAAAGTTTCCTTTTTATGTTGCAACACTTGCCTTCTTTTAATTTTTTCACCATCTGTCTTCTCTCTCTCTTTTCTCTCCCTTGACTTTGTTTGTCTCTTCGCGAATTTTGCCGTTTTTTTTCCTCCTTTCTTATTCAATTCCCTTTGTTAGATATTCAAGTGATTTAGAAGTGCACATGGACTTCTTACTCTTCCTGGGATGTGTTTTTGATATATGTAAAGTAAAATTGTTCAAATAAACAATGATATAGCCTAGGCGTACTTCAGTAAGGAAGCACATTGCAGGTGATGGCGGTCAGGTGACTATCATTACCTGCATTCGCTTTATCGAACAAAAGGGAGCGTCTAATATTTAAACCAAATATTTTAATTTACTAAAAGCCTTTTTCTTAATAGCCTATCCCTATTTTAAACTAGTTAAACTGTAAAAAAGAAGCAAAATTAGTACTCGCCTCTTACTTTCTGAACTCGAAATTTAACATCGGCAGTGCGAAAAAAACAACGTCCGTCACTCTCGCACGATTGGCAATAACTGAGCGCCCCATGGCGGACGACCATCGAGGAGTATAGAAAGCCGTTAGAGACGAATTTGGGCTCAATATTCGAAGCCCGAGCCCGAAATACTTCATTGAAATTTGAGCTCGAAACTTCAGTATGGGAAAGTCAGTTTTGGGCTTCGGTTTCATTCGCCTTATGAGCCAGTCTCATCTCTAAAATCTGTAACCACCTACTATGATCCTTGCTCCGCATTTCATTTTGTAATTATCGTATTGACCGCCATTACCAGCTGACCGTCATTACCCGTATCTCCCCTACGCTGCGCTATTTTGCCCAATGCAAATAATGTGCTCAGACTCGTACATAGAATTGCAAATTGAGGAGGAGTTGATGGATACAAAAATTTCTCAACTAAGGAATTTTACTTTTCAGTTCATAACACTGTTCATTAGACAGAGTGGGAGGGGCGTTAATCCCCGTCCCCCCCTCAATAGAAACTATTGTGCGTGACCTTGTATGTGCTGAACCATTTTTTAAGCCATTTGATGAATGAGTGTGCGTACCTCCACTGGTGGGATAATTTCGTTTTAGTTTAATCAGTAATATTTCGCCCAGTGTTTACTCTGAAGTTCCCTTGTATTTACTTTAGTTATTTTAAACAAACACTCTTCCATATTCCCTGATTTGTTGAGAATCTGTAGCCAGCCGTGTAGGCAAGGAGGGAGGAAAGGGTTAAGTCCCCATTTGTTATCAAAACACATTAGTTTCTCTAACGCCGCATCATATGATTTTCTTTAAGCTACTTAAGCTGCATCCCCCCCCTAAATCATAATTCTTGTATTGATATGCTATTGTCTGTAGTCCCACTGTTTAATCTCCCTCCCTGTCTATAATTCGAATTCGTGTTGTGATGAAAACCGTTCAAAATTTTATTAAAACTTTAGGAGAATGCAGTTTTCTTCTTTGAGATTTTTTTTGGGGGGGTGGGGAGCAGGTCATCCAAATTTAATGTAAAACCAGATTATCAATAACCATTATTCATTGTTGCTGAATATTTGTGTCAATTTTTTTAGTGAACTTGAATGTTATCTACCATTGAAAAATTTTGGTGAATTTGGTTGCCCGTCTTCAAGTGAATTTTTGCGTTTTATATATGGGTTTTTGTAGCTAGAAAAAGTGGTTTAAAAGCGGCAGTGAAAAACGGGATCTGAACATCTCTCATTGATTTTTATTACACGTTCAAGTTCCTTGAACATAATGCACCCATCAGTGCTGGTTTTATGACTCTTTAAAAGTCACGAGGTCTTGGGGCCCCGTGATCTTGGAGCCTTAAAAGGGCTTATTGTTGTTTAAGTTCATGTGTTATTCCGATCTCGTTCATTTACAAATATTCGAGAAATTATCATCATTAACGGGCCTAAATATTAAAGGTAACGAACTTCAAAGAAATCCTCATTGATTCATTGATTGAATACTGCAAGTGCTACATTTTTTAGGGCCCATTTTACCCTTCCAGCCTAGGGGCTGAAAACCTTATTAATCCGGCACTGTATGATACAGGGTTGAAGTAAAATTTCATCTCGTTAATCTGAACTAATTGGGACCGAGGCCTGTTCGGATTAACCGAAATCTTTACCGTAAAATTTATTGCAAGCTGTAATTGTTTGATATGTGTGTGTTTTGGTGTAAAAACAGATAAAAAATTCCCCTTTCCTTAATGGGAAATTTCAATTAGTTGGCAACATATACGGCTTTGTTTCTTGACGTCTAGGTGATAAACTGCCGTTAAAAAAAAAGTTCGGATTAACGGGATTTTACTGTAAACGGTACCTATACGCGGTTGATAATTTAACACCTATAGTTTTGTATACATCAAACCTCATTAATCTAATATGTTAATTTGTATACATCAAACCTCGTCAATCTAATATGTTAATTTGTATACATCAAACCTCATTAATCTAATACGTTAATTTGTATACATCAAATCTCATTAATCTAATACGTTAAATTGTATACATCAAACCTCATTAATCTAATATGTTAAATTGTATACATCAAACCTCATTAATCTAATATGTTAATATATTACGTTGTCGTCATAATAGGCTAATATTTTCAATATATATTAAGCGCAAAAGCTGCATTTTATTATGGTTGATGTTAAATACAAATTAGTGGTCTTACCTTTGGGTTTTGCGTTTGGATTCATGATGCGGTTTTGTATTTAGAGCAGTGGTTCTGAAAGGGTGTGCCTGGTGGCATTCCTAGGTGCGCCCTAGGAAATCCCAGATAGATATGTGTAGGGTTATTATTAAAATTATTTTTTAGTTAAATAGTGAAATACAGGGCTATATGGGAGTTGATTCACTTGTGGGAAATGTACACACCTATAAAAATTAATGTTAATAAAAATAAAATTAATAAAAGTAAAAATAATTGTCGCATCTTATTTATTAGCATTTTGTGTATACTGCGCCTGTGATTTTTTTTGTAGGATTTCAAGTATGCCACCACGACTTCAAGAAGTTTGAGAACCACTGATACCTGCACAAATTTCGGCGGAATTGTAATGGGATATGGACGATCGATAAAATTGTACGATTTTGTACAAAATTTACGGATGAATTACAAGATGGGATCTCATTTATTTATTTCCACGGAAACAGAAGTCTTCGAATTCGATGCACGTATTTTTATAGCTAGTGTGGGAAGAGGGTATGATTTTAAGAGGAGAAACGTCTGCGGTTCAGTGCTTTGTAGGAAATTATACCTGATTATACTTTTTGTTAAAGGCAGAAATATCACATATTTATCGGTATTAGTTATAAGGAAAAAAATACAGCACTCCATTCAATTCCGGAGAAGTTTTACAACATCTGCACATTTTAGGCGACGATGCATGAGTCCTCAAAAATTGCAAGATTTTCAGAAATTGACGATATGCTGGTTTGTACGAATGTGTAAACAATAGATATGTATTCCACAAATTTTGGTTATCGTTAAATCAATTTTTATATCCATATTTATATCCATTTTTATATACATAAGCTGTGTATTTAATATACAGTGAAACCTCTTATTAGCGGACACTCCCGGGAGAGAAAATTCTGCCGATAAAAGGAGGCTATTATTGTGAAGGAATTTTTTTCTGACCGTCTCTGAGGGGTGTCCGTTAAGAGAGTTTTTATCGTATTTGGTTTTGATATCTCAAGTCCTTTTTTGGTGTTACAAATTTAGTAGCCAGCAATGTATTCTATATAGATAATATAAAACAACAAAATTGTGTATTTTTTAAAAGAGTGTTTAACCTTAAAACTGTACAAATGCAATTGTCTATTTCAGGTGTAACGGAACATACTCCTGATGAAGGACTGCTGCTGATGCGTCCGAAAGCTTGAGTGATCTTTTTCATTGCTATTTTACCAGTGTTTAACCTTTTGTATGTAAATATAACGGAATATATTTGGGACGGACAGAAACGTAACATACAACAGACAAAGGTATAAACAAAGCACAACCTAATCATTGAGATACTTACTGCATGTTATGTTTTATTTCCTAAAAACAAAATGGTCTGCATGTTTTGACTAATTTTTTACTGACATGTCAAAGGCTGTAATTATTCAGTTTCATCAATTTTCAATTGGCAATAATCGATAATGCAGTATGATGAAACTGGTCATCGCCCTTTGCTAGTTTGCCGCGATGATACACACTCGTCAAAGTGGAGCTGTGGTAAGGATGTCACCTTTATCAATTCAGTATCTGTTTTACTGAGATATTTTTTTAAATGTTTCTTTATTGAAAGACTATTCAAATGCTTCGCTATTTTTTTTCACCTTTTTTCTTTAAAGTTGAAACTAATTATTCAGAAACGTATGTATAGATTTTGTAAAAATGCATATAAACTTTATACATATTAACTACATACATTTTTGTTTATTTAAGTTGCACTTGAACGTATAACACTTTTTTAAAATTATGATGAATTATAGTTGTTTTTTTATATGCTGCAAGGACAGCAATGGCCATTCTGCCCGTAATAAATTATATGTTGTATGCAAATTCAAACATTTATATTTATTTCCCTTATGTGGCGCATATTATTCCAGCGCAGCATGACCATTGTAGTCTTTGAGCCGTAAAACCACAAAACAAACAAACAAATCTTACGTGGATATTATTATGCACCGTTCAAATGGTGATTTTAGCTTAAACAAACATTTGTTATACAATTATTATTAATTTAAGTAACGTTTTGAATAAAATTAAAAATGTATGAAAATATATGCGTCTCTACAGAGGCAGTAAAGTGCTTTCTCTCTCGCTGTGTATTTTTTAGTACAACGCAGAGAATTTAAAAATAGGTTTGGCAATTGAGTCACGTTTACATAAAATGGTTTTTATAGCAAGTTATGCATATTTGAATAAATTTCTTGGGTTGAGGAGGGAGAGGGAGGGGCTTAATTTCCAAATAATATTTTTTATTTAACTTATTTGGGTTTCTTGTACTTTAGAGGAAATTGATTTGGTACATACATAGCCTAGAATGATTAGTAAGTCGAAAAAAAAAAAAAAATGTTTATACTCGTATTTTATAAATAGTACGACACTTTCGTAATTTTTATGATAAGTTGTTAGAAAAATCTAAACTTATATTTTGAAATTAAAACATTATTGTCTCTCGCTTACGAAAAACGGGAAAACGTTTTATAATCGCTTTTATAAATTAATAATAATAATAATAATGTGGACATTAAAGGTTTACCGATGATAATTTGGAAAATGAAAATAAACGGTGGCGGATTTTGTGGTTTAAGCGTTTCTAGATTGTTGATGACAGTTGACGTCACAGCGGTGGAACGGATGCCATAAAAATGTGGCACGTAGCGGATCATTCCCCTTTGCGGTCAAAGAAGATGAAGATTCAAAAGTCGTTTCTCCCGCTAGCTCACTCGGCACATCACACCTGGTAAAGGAAAGCGCGTGTCATCTCAGTGGCCGTGCTTTCGCCCCACCATCTTCATTCACACCCGAGAGGAACGCTGATTCTTTTGTTACCACAGCACCCCCCGTTTCCCCACCCTGCGGCACGCGACTGCGTGGCGTGCCTTCCGTTCATTGGCCGCCGCATTGCAGGCTCCAACCACCCAGGGGCTCCGCGAGGCGGGCCCTAACCCACCCAATCGTTCTTCGACATCAGTAAGAGAGGAGGAGCAGCGAGAGGAGAATGGTAGCCTGAAAGAGCCTGGTCGGCCATTACGGCGGGTTCGACGCAAGCGAGCGTTAAGAATTCTGAAACCCTTCTTTCCCATTTCTTGGGGGGAAGCGAAAGTTCACGGCACAGGATGTGCGTACCCTTTTTGCCTCGCTTTTTCCGTACCCGGCTATGACCCCGATAGTAGAGAACTGTAGATAGGTAGGTATTGGATAACGACGTGATGGACTAAAAGAAACCGGCTCACTTAGATGATGATCTCTCCTGCCTGTCCCAGTCTGCGCATTCTCGTTTTCATCTATCCTCTTCTACTTGGTTAGAAACCAATGTTGGGTGATTTAACAAGGCTTGGGTGTCCGTGAGTTACTCGACGATGGTCAAATTTGGATCCCGCCATTCGTGAAAAGACAAAAATTTTAAACTTTGACATTGTGACAACAGGAGAACGATCACCAGATGGTATGAATTGGATTTTAGTCCACACATTCAGCATTGGCAGACGGAAAAGAATAAACGATGGATGGACTGGGGATTGTCTACAATTGTTGATCGTCGTAAGCGAGGTATGAAGTTCTTACTGTGTATTTGCAGCTGGCAGGAACTACATACCATGCTCGCGACGACATACCATACTCAATTCTAAACAATTTGCTAAAGCATTTGATCTTCAAGCATCTTCAAACCACCTCCACAACTACTGCAAAAGACAATCGTCTGCAACAACATCCGCAATCAACAAGGTCATACATCTCACCGGATTCACTATCAATTCGCAATCACCCAGATTTTTGCTGCAGATAGATGAATTTTTGAAGCATAATTCTGGAGTTCAATTTCAACAAAAGGAAAGGCAGCGAAAGGTAAGTTTGCGATCTTTTTACTGTTCCTAAAATATTTTTTGTTAAACGTACATGCAGTTAGATCAGTGTTACATATTTTAACACGTTTAATGTTTTCAGATTTACAATTTACATACAGAAGGTTCAATAATTATAATTTACGTAATAAAAAAAATTAAAGCTCTATTTTCAGTATGTTATATATTTAGTCTATAATCATTTGTTTATGTGTAATTACTTATGTATTTAATTAGTGTAATTAATTATGTGCAATTAATAACACGATATTGGAGCATTTTTATGATTCATGTGAAATAGTGTGTAGTTATAATTAAATCACAATCACACCGATTTTGCAATTAATCTTAAAATTAGTTGTCAGTAATTATGAAAAGGTTATATTGTGAAGTACATATATGTAATGCTACATTAAAGAAATTACTTTATAATTGTGTGTATATATATATACTTTTTTTAATTGAAAATAACTACCCATTTCATATGTAAATTAAAATAAAAATTATGCCATTTACTCGAACTGCATGTCTACAGAAAGAAACCCACTTATAACAAGCCCGCATTTAGCCAGGAAAACCTTGATTCCTTTGGTATAATGATTTAAATTCGATACAATTTCAGCGAATCAAGACTTTTGCCGTCCTTGATATTTTTTAAAAAACAAGGGTTTTAAAACCAGATGTAGAAAATTCTAAACAGCATTTAATAATAATAATAAATCGGTGTTCTGGGAAGTCTTTTTAACTGAGACGACCATGAAGAAATAAATTTTGTAGCACTTGAAATAAGAGAATGTTTTTGTGAACTCTTTCCCATTCTTTTCACAATAGTGAAAGTTGCATTTTACTTTTGAGGAAATGTATTACACCGTTGACTACGTATTCAAGTTTTTACGATGGAAATTAAATAAATGTAGGTACTGTAAAATGAAGCTAATAATAACCACCGCTGTTTTAAGCATTTCCAGATACAATTTATGATTACTAATGTAAATTTCATGTCCCATTTATTTTATTTAGTACATTGCATCGAAATTCAAGTGGTCATATAACATTTACTGTTTATTAAATTTTAAGTGAATTCAAAGTTGAATAGCAATGTGTGTGTGTATACAATAACATTTAGTATATGTATTATTATTATATGCATGTTTGATGTATACAGTTACTTACACAAATTTTATTTCCAAAGTTATAAATGTAAAATTCTAAAGTGAGTTTAGTAAGCGACCGGATTTTGTTAGTATTTTCATTGATTCCCAGCTCCTGTTATATACGGGTCTTACTGCATATATAAATTGTGAAAACGATGGTAGGAGCCAGGAGTTAATTAAGAAAAGAAGAGTTTATGCCTTGGTCAAAACTGTGATCGTTTTATTCTCAGCATATTTCGGTTTCTATACAGGTAATCATTATGGTAAATTTGATTATATGCATATAATCAAATTTACCATATAATCATTATGGTAAATTTGATTATATGCATGATCAAGTTCACCATCAAAAAAGTTCTAGAAATTCGATGATGTGTACAATCAAGTTTACCGTCTTTATCTCCTCTTGGAAATAATTATCTGAATAGAATATCTTATACAACTCGACTAAGACTAAAGAGACCTTCGTTTGACCAGTGAAAATGAACTGTTTCTTCATTAATCCCTGGTTTCTACAATCATACTCAGGGGGTAATTTCTAACAAAAAAAAAGTGAAGGAGCCCTAATATTATGATAAATCGATTAAAAAATCGAATGGCTGCAAAAGAATCGATAAATCATATCAATTGTTTATGTTCATTTTTATGGACAACAAAATGCATGACCTTAATCTCAAATTTATTACTTTTTCATGACAGCGTCTATTTCAGCTAATGTTTAAATAATCGCCAAGATTGAAAAAGTACCGGAGCCGGGTTCCGGTGGGCTCCCGCTCAGTTTAAGCCCTGGTCATACTTATATTTTATATATATACAGGGACCCGTATATAACGAGGAGCGTGGGACCAACGAGAATGCTCGCTAAATCCGATAGAATACTAAATCTATCAAGCACGTACTTTGAGAGACGATAAATGAAAGAAGCTCCAAACTATGAGCTTATGCGTTAAGAATATTTCTCATACAAGTTTTTCGTCTTTTTACAATGATACAGAAACGAGTTTGATTAGCATTTCTGCGTTTAGTAACACGCATGTGCTGATAGACACAATGTGTGTAAAATGTGCATAAGGTATGTTACATTGTAATGTCTATAATGTAAACACATATTCAGATGCGTGAAATACATTCCAGGTGCAAATTCCTATGGGTTTTTCTTTCTTCCATGGGTCACTCTCACTTTTTCGTTTCTTCTGTTGCTAATCTCCAATAATTTTTTTTTCAGTATTAAAGCCAGGTTACCGTATTATTCTGTACTCTATGTCGACTGTATTATTCTGTACTCCATGTAGATTGTATTCTGCACTCTCTGTAGACTGTATTATTCTGTACTTTATGTAGACTGTGTTATTCTGCATTCTATGTATACTGTATTATTCTGTACTCTGTGTAGATTGTATTATTCTGTACTCTATGTAGATTGTATTATTCTGTACTCTATGTTGAATGTATTACCTGCACACATTCACTTATAAGTATGTAGGTGTGTTAATTTTTGAGTTTACTAAATCTAAACAGGACCATTTTCCCATTTTTTAAAACCCAATAAAACTAATCGCAATTAAAGTAAATGTAACTTTCTAGATTTAAAAACAGACATTTAAAAAAAACAACAATCTTTTATTACCGATTCATACAACAGGAGGCGGGATTATACATTTATAGCATTAATTGTTTGACTGAGCTTCCAATATAAAAGTTTGTAGGGAAATTGCACCTCACAGAAGTATAAGGAACCAATATACTTCCAACCAATATAACTCCTATTAAAAATCTCCCAACGTTTTCTTTTTTTACTGCAAACAACTATCACACAATTAGTTTCCACCTGACCTCTTCAAAAATCCTTTGAAACAACTATCATCAACACTAATATAGTGACAGCTAACCAAACTAGATTTTCAAACATCGTTTAACCCACGTCACCTTTGGTTTTCACCACAACCGCATGCACGCTGCTAACCACAATCCTCGTCAATTACTTTCACCTCTGCTTATAATAACAACAATAATTTTATTTGCCACAGAAGACGTATGATTCATACGTTTCATAGAAATAGTTCTGTAGTACAAAGAATAAACCATACTTATAGATAATAATAGTAACACTTGTAACACATACGCAGTACCGTAGCCAGATGTTTGTTTGTTTGGCTTTTTTTATGGCGCAAGAGCATCTGGGCTATACTGCGCCAACGTAGCCAGATGACCTTGCGCCTCTGGCAGAACTGTACAGATTGCGCCCCCACCCCGTGAATTATTTCGGCCGATTTTACGCTCTTCCTCGACTGCGCCCCTGGTTTGGGCCTTCCACGCCACCCCTTAGCTAAGGCCCTGATAACACGTAATCCTGTGACGGGTTCCAAATAAAAACCAAGATTTAATACGTTGAGGACACTTTTGGAATATATGCAGTTGCAAAGTACACCACTGATAGATTTCTTGGTTTCCCCTTGTTCATAGATTTCTTGGTTTCCCCTTGTTCAAATCTTCCGGGTGATACAGGTAGGTTTAATGGGAGTGGATATTCATCCTCCGACGTCACAACTGCTATCACCATAATACTACAGTGACGAGCTTTCCCTGATTAGAAATGCTATGATATGGACATTTTAATTTAGTACTCATTTCGATTTAAGTAGGTTTTTTTTTATCGATTGTCAGTATCAGGTTAATTTTATGTATGGAGTGGTTTTTTTAATATAGTGGAATCTCGGTAAGTCAAAGTGATTTGTATTTTCCATGAACTTTGGTAATTCGAAGTAAAACCTCTTTGAGTTTCGGTGTTTCATTGTATACAGACAAAAACAAACATTGGATGTAACTTTAACAACTGTAACACATATACACGTGTTTGTGCATGTAACTACTTTGAGGTAAAAGTGAGTTACTTTGAAATTATTTTCTGAGCATTTTATAACTTATAGATAAAAAAAGGCAGCTTTTAAAGGTGTATGTATAAATTAGATGAATATACCATTCCAAATTAATTTTTAAATATTGCTATAAAATTAAATTTTATATTTCTGTTGTCAAATTAACAAATGTTTTGTTTATAAAATGCGTCGCATAATTAATTAATTTTGTTGTGATTAGCAGCGGAGATAGCGAAAACTTAAGAGACGCACGTTTTTTAATAACTATTATAATTATTAATTACTACAAAATTATTACAAAGTAATGTACTATTTTGTAATTATAATTTACATTAATTAATGTATTATTTTGTACAAAATTATGGCATTATTTTGTAATATATTTTTAAGTCCTGCCTCTACCCTTGGATCTCTGAGCCCTTGTATTAGGATATCTTTTATTTCTTAAATGACCCTAACCCTGTTTGTAATATTGTTTTATGACATGTATGTTTATTAATATTACAGAGATGTAACGTGTATCTTATTTATATATATATATATAATGTGTAATATATAGTCATATTTATTAAAACCATATCAAACATTATTCACTGACAATTTGAAATGTGTAGATTAAATCTATCTAACGTTATTTATCACATTTCACAGTCTTGGACTGTTTAAATGTCCGGCTTATGGAGGTTGAAAATTCCTGGATGCTTTGTTTTTATTTGCAATTAATCTGATAAGTATGGCTGTCTACAGTATTTTGTAAAAGTGCTTTGTGTATATATTGCTTGATAAAGAAGAAAGGCAGTTTCAAAACGTTGCACACACTTTTAGTAAATTTGCCTTTTGTTTTTTACTTTTCACTTTGGATCTTTTCATTTTTAGTTCCATGCTTTTATTGTTACGTTTTATTTACTGTTTTTTTAATAATTCTTTCATTCTTCCTTTTCTACTTCTTTATTAGTTCGATTTTTTAACTTATATTTATTTTTTTCGTTATCCCTTTTACTTATATTTATTTTTTGTTTATCCCCTTTTACTTATATTTATTTTTTGTTATCCCCTTTTTACTTTATTTTCTAATCATTATCTCCTTTTTACGTTTTGACGTTTATGTTTTCTTAATGCCACAGTGGTTGGGACATCATCTCTAGGCCTACTAGCAGTGGCGGATAAAGCGACTGGCGGCCGCCAGGGGCCCTAGCTCGAGAGATTACCTAGTTAAAAACTGCCACGACACAAAAGCGAAGCTGCTATATTTAATATTATTCCACGTATTCGACGTAATATTAGTACAACACGTTGCTTATTAAAAATTATAGCTAATTAAAATTAACAATTGTTCACAAATGAGTACAGAACGATTAAATGCTACTGCCATAACTGTAAGTTTTCGCCATCTATCAATTAAACAAGCAAAATAAGAATTAAATAAAATTGATGTCGAAAACCCTGCTTTCAATAACGCCATTTTTCTTATAAAAACTTTTTCGTTGACGGACTATTTGTTTTTAAGAAAGGAGAAAACATAAGAGTGTAAGAAGCTGATAAATAAATAGCCAGAAGTGCTATTGAATAATAGTTCGAAGTGTATAAAAACAGTGGAACTTTTCCTAATGTAGAGATTATTTTGAAATACTTTCACAATATTGATGCTATAATGCATCAGGTGAAAGGTCTTTTTCAGATTTAAAACGCGTGTGGAAACTATTTAAGGGAGTCTGATACCACCTTTAAAAAAGTTATTTTTGAAGATATGCTTTCCATTTTTTTCTATAGTAATTACAGCATAATCGTAAGCATAATATATAATCGAAACTACTTTTTGTTAATTTGTTTGTTTCTTTTAATTCAACATGTGTGAAAAAACTAAAAAAAAACCAATGTCCAGCATTTTTTTCATATAACTCAATAGAATATGTTATTTGATTATTTGACTTTTGATAAAATAAAAATATTTTCTTATAAATAATAATAATAATATGAAGAAAATATAGTCTTCAGAAAATTTTGATAAGTTGTTTATAAAAAATATTAAAAATATAAACATTTCAAAATTGGCATTTTTCGAACTTGTGCTCTGTAACCGTTGTTACTAAAATTCATATCACAGGTTGTAATATATATATGTAAATTCTGCGAAGAAAAATTAAACTGTGTCAACAACACACCTCAGAAAATTCTAATATTTAAAACAGTTTTGAAGATATATCAAATTTAAATCGTAACATTTACAAAAACTTCAATTAAAAAAACAAAACAAAAACCGCATTTAAAGCTTGTCAAGTACAACATAGACTCTTTCTACAATCAGAAGTCGACCGTGACTATTAGGGGCAGCGACCCAACTTGCTTTGGGGCTTTACCATGTTTGGCGCAGTATAGCCCAGATGCTCTTGCGCCATAAAAAAGCCAAACAATCAATCAATTGCTTTGGGGCTCTCCTGACATGCGTATAAAGATTGGATATAAATCTGAAAAATGTACGCACCCGCTATTCCCATTTAAACATATAGGTAAGAATATACTTTTGTATCGCATTTTCAGGCCAGCATATAGGCACTAACATATGTTTTTTTGTGCCGTTTTAAAAAAAATAAAAAATAATGTCACCCCCTACGGACTACTTCTCCTGTATACAGTCATGCATGTACGCAAAGTATCGCCCCTACGCGATACTTCCCCTATATGCATATATATATGTATCATGCGCGTCGTTATGTCTTTATTGGGTGGGCTCAAGCCCCACAAAAGTGGAGAAGCCCCCCCAAATCGAAATTATCAATGTTTTATTATTTCGAATAATATTTATATTTTTGCATTTGAAATTTTTTACATATTACACTCACGTTTGCATTAAATGGAATTTAGCTGGAACTAAAACGAATAAGAAAAAATTTAGCTACTTGGGAATCTACCGAATAATTTAATCGCGCTTAAAAAAAAAGGCAAAACGGTACACAATGACGCATCTGGTCTAGCCTGGGGGCATTAACCTCCCTCTCCTTATCAGTTCTTGAAATATTTCCCCGACTGACGGAAGGTTGTGGAGAATGTCCTTGACCGGAACCGGACACCCGACAACTGGGCTTTCTGATCCGAAAAGAAATAAATCAAACTCGTTAGTCTCTACCTAGAAAACGACATGACAGCAATCCAAATTTTTTTACAAATAGAGCTATCGTGCATTGTAATATAATTTGTATTTTCTCCAATGCATCGTTTTTTAATTAAACAACCTCGTGAAAGTAAAAGTGATCAGTCTGACATAAAGTGTGAAACTTCTACTTCAGCGAAAGATGTATCTAGTTTGCCAACAATCCCTCAGCCAATTATGTCCAATATTTTTCATAAATTGGGAAAAAGGGAAGAAGATCCTTTTCAACCTGTTCTTAGCCAATATCCCACCTCACAGTTCGGAAAACAAAATAGTGGATTTAGTCGCTCGTGGTACACCATGTTTAACTGGCTGGAATACTGTGTAGAACAAAACGATTCATTTTGCTTTCCGTGCAGGCATTTTCATGTATTAGGAAGTGGAAAAGCGGACATATCGTTTACAAAACATGGAATGAAAAATTGGAAACATGCAATTAGTAAGTTCAAAGATCATGAATCATCAGAAGTGCATTTAAAATCTGTTGAATGCTGGGCACAATTTAAATTGACCCAAACCAACGCCAATGTGTACGAAAAACGTATTAGTGCCGATGTAGATCAAAATTAAACGTTGGCGACTTTATCTACACAGGGTAGTACAAACCATATTTTTTACTGCGCGACAAGGAATAGCCCAAAATGGCCATCGAGAAAACAAGAACGAGAGTAATCAAGACAATATGCTCGAAATTTTGAATTTAATAAAAAAGTTTGACAGTGATTATTGTGATTCAAGCACTTGTGTTATACTACTGAATGCAAGTACGTATCACTGACATTTCAGAATGAAATACTTTCCGCAAGTGCAAACATACTACGACAAAAAAATAATGTCCGAAGTGAAGGTGTGGGTGGATTTTATTCTATTCTTGCTGATGGCACGAGAGATAATAGTAAAACTGAGCAAATAGTTTATGTGTAAGGTATTATCATGAAAAAAAAAAGTAAATGAACGTTTTTTAGATTTTTTAAAAGTAGAGAATTTGAGTGCAGGAGGACTGACTTCTCTTTTACGTGAAAAGTTGGCTGATTATGGAATAAATAATGTAGCGTGCGTTGAAGAAGGTTATGATGGTTCTTCAGTTATGAGTGGGCACTGAAGCGGAGTACAACAGTTGTTCAAAAATTACTTTCCACAAGCCATATACATACACTGTTATGCGCATAAGCTAAATTTAGTATTAGTTGATGTGTGTGTAAAAATATTTCTGAAGTACAAGAGTATTTTGATATTGTACAAAATCTACAGGCATATTTCTCATATTCCGGAAAAGCGTATGAAAAATTCAAAGAAATTCAAAAAGAATTACACATTCCCGTGACGGAATTAAAAGCACCAAGTGTCACTCGGTGGGCATACTAAATACGTGCAATAAAGGCCCTAATAAAAACCTATTCTGCCTTACTACAATATCTAGACGATGCAAAGGAAGGTGATACAGTAAGAGCAAAAGGATGGCACGTATATTTAATGTAGTTTCACACTGTTTCTTTAACACATATATTTTATAAATGCCTGTCTGTGACAGAAATACTCCACACTAGTTTGCAGTCGTCAAATATTGACATTAATGACGTAGCTAATGGGATAAATACTATTTAAGAAACTTTGCAGCAGATGAGATGCGAAGAAACCACTGAATTCACACAACGTAATGAAATAGAATTCCATCCAAACATATTTATGGAAAAAAAAAACCAAAAAACACACTTCGAAAAAAATCACAAAGTCAAGAAAATAAAAAATTCCATAATTATGGAAATAACAGGGCACAGAGATTTTCGAGACGATAAGGAAATGTTCAACTTTTTTTAAAAATTTTCTAATTAAAACGTTTATAAAACGATAATTGAAACGTTTATTATCCTGTCCTATATAGAATTATGAGCGAACTGAAAAGAAGGTTCTTGGAAAACAATAAGAACGATATTCTCACCGCAATTCACTCTATGTCACCAAGCATTATTAATGATATTATTAATGAAATGTTTTTGTCGGAAGTTGCGTCAGCCGGATTTTGCAAACATTTAAATTGAAACTTCCTGGTTCAGAGATCACGGTTGCACGAAATTTCATTTTCAGTGTTAAGGAACTTACTGATTCCATCACTGACTTACTGAACAATTCACCCCGTGATCAGTTTCCTAACTTATGCAAAATATTGCAGATTGGAGTTATGCTTCCCGTGAAAGAAGTTTCAGCGTGTTAAATCGTCTAAAGGATCATTTAAGGAGTACTATGGGGCAATGAAGAACTTCTTCACTCGGACTGCTTTCTATCGAGAGAGAAGAGTGCAAAAATTTATGTATTGACTGCGTAATCGATAAATTTGCAGATAAATCGAACAGAAGGATACAGTTAATGTACAACTATCTTTCTCATGAACATTAAGTTCCCTAGGCAAGTGTTATACTGTATAAAATGTAAATAAATATCGTTGAAAAGGGCACATTTCTGATTTAATAAATATTTTAGACAGTGCAAAAATTAAAATTGCTTTTTAATAGAGGAAAGATAATTTTTTTTTGAAAAGATATCGCCATCTCTTATATTTTTGTTTGGAGGCGATGCCCCTTAATAATTTTAGCTTTGTGCCACTGCTAGATCACCACATAGGCGCAGTAGGCGCTCGCCTGGGGCCTCAAAATTGGAGAATGCACTCAAGATTTTAAAATTGTAATGATTTGTTAATAAAGGGGGTCATAAAACTTTATTCTTTTCTTTTAATGAAAAAAGTCGAATCTTTGTGAATACGTCCAAATTAATCCAAGAAAAAATCATACAAAAAAAAAAAAAAAAAAAAAAAAAAGAGTTTGAGTATCAGCAAATGGGCTAAGCCCCCCACCCAATGAATTAATCCTAGCGACGCCTCTGATATATATATATACAGGGAAGTATCGTGTAGGGGAGATACTTACCGCGCATTTATGACCGTTCACAGGAGAAATAATCCGTAGAGGTGACATTACATTTTTTTTTCTGGGGAAAGTTGGTGGATGTGGAACTATAGAAGTCAACACCAAGCTAAAAGCCTTCTCATAGCAAAGCAAAGTCGGCATCACACTATATGTGGTGTGCTTAGTAGTGAACGACAAAGCAACATCATGCCATACGTGGTGTGTTTGGTAGTGAAAGGGTTAAGCATAAGGAGGCTTACAGGTTTACAATGAAGGAGGGGGTTCAGAGCTACAACTCCATGTATCTATATGTATATACAAAATTCCATCGCAATGGGGGTTACACCCCCCCCACGCGTACGCCAGTGTCTTTAAACTTATTGCTTGAAATTCGCAGACAGTAAGTAGGTATCGCCTTTACGACCTGTGGGATTCCTTACTGACTGTCGTTAAACGGTCCATCGTAAAGTGAACCTTCATTTCATATCATGAGACAATACTAAAGCGGTCGAAAGAGCGTGAGACGGGGGCAGAGCCGTCGTAATACCGGGTCTCCCGTATAATTTGTAATTTCTTTGTACCTAGAACGCATGCTATCATTAGAACATGTCGTTGAATATAATCATTAGGTTTAATGATACAGTTCTCGCTGTAATCGTGATGAAAACAGACATTAACCCAAACGAAACAACTGTTAGCAATTAAACATTATTTTTTTTTCTTTTCGCCGTGGAATAAACGTTGTACTCCAGCAGAAATAAATAAAATGGAACCCTGTAAAGCGACCACCTGGATAAGGTGTCCAATTTTTGTAAGAGAACTGGTGGGTTGGTTGATTGGTTGCATTTGTATCGCGCAAGGAACTGGTAGGGACTTAGTCATGTCTATATCAAAGTCTATCGTCATGTCTATATCAAAGTCTATCGTCATGTCGTCTATGATGACCATTGCAGTCCTGTGCCAAGGATGGTTACTTTAGGCAAGGTCTACTGTACGTGGAAAGCCAGTACGTAATTAGTCGTATTATTTTTGCCTTTAAATGGATATTAATTCTGTCGTAATAATAATAAAAAGTCTCAAATATGAAATGAATTATTAATTTAGTAAAATAACATTTCCGCTTTGCACGCCTGTTTTTGATGGTCTCCAGAAAAACATAAACCTGTGGTTTCACTGTAATAAACGGAACGCATAGACACTGGCGTACGGAGGCGTGTTTATGGAGGCTGTAACCCGTCTACCATTGCAATGGAATTTTGTATATTTAACATAGGAATATATGAGTTGTGAGTGAATTATGCAAGAAGGGCAATGGGAAAGGTGGCCGCCGAAGGTGGCGGCGCTGTGATCCCAGACAGGCTTTTGTCATATGATCTGCCGACCCGGGGACCGAGACGTGACACTGGGGGGGAGGGGGCATTGAGGGGGATTGTCGATCGAAACAGGCGTACAGAGACGCACAGCTCACATGATTGTCGTCATTCAACGTCGACGGGAGGCCATCCACGATCAGTCCGCCCCGAAGAGTGGCCGAAATAGATGGATGGCGCGGAAGAACACCCCGGGCCAGCCGGTACTCCTACAGGAGACCACCGGACACCGTTGAGTGGGTGAGGTGCCGCGAGCGGCAGCGAACAGGCGTAAAACATTCCCCGCAACCAGGGCGCGCGAGACCAGCATAGTCCGGACAGGCATTACATACCAAATTATCATCCACTGTTTGCGAAAGCTGGCCCCCAAGCGATCGCAGCGGACGAAGACAATGGCGAACGCCCGTCATGGACAGAAGGCCAAGCACGGCCCCAGCGACGAAGTCCGAATTACGAGGGAGGGCGGAGTCCGGTCCCAGAATAGCAGAAGCAGGCATCCATCCAACTCCGCCCGGCGGCCAAAGTGAATATCCCAAGCACTCCGTCTTAAGCAAGCTGGAACCAACACCCGCCAGCCCGGACAGACATCCGCACGCCACCAGAGCTGAGACCGAACTCCCGGAATATATGAGTTGTAGCTCTATAATCACCCCATTCAGCCTATCTGGATACGCCTATGCGCGTAGATATCAATAGAACCATTTTATTTATGATTTTACCTTGTATATTTATTTATTCCTTGCAGTTTTGTCCGAACAACTATTGTAAAAGATATCCGCAGGCCCCAGTGTGTGGGTGGCCCTCTCAAACGCACACAGATGGTAAAGCAGAATAAAATGAGAATTGTTTACACTTAGAGACACACAATTTTACGTTTTAAAATGGTAAAAATATTTCAAGCATATACTCATAATACATACATAGAGTAACGCGTCAAATATCCGAACTAGTTGAGGCTGCGTGAATTTTGATTACGGTAAGAGAAAGAGAGAGAATTGGGCATAGCGGGAGGGAGTTGGGGGAAAGGTGGCTGCCGAAGGCTACACTGTAATCCCAGACCAATTTCGTATAATCGAGCGCCCTATTAAGAACCAGTTGAAACGAACAAAGATCGTGGAAAGGCCAAATAATAATTATGGAAAGTTCAATGAAATGTCAAATAAAAACATAGAATTTATTTCTTATTAGAATTACACCATGAAATTTTTATATTCATAATTAAACGGCGAATGCTAAAATAACATAAATACATACACATGCATTTACGCAAGGGTGGGTTTACACATTCGACTATACTTATACAAGCAAGAAATTGCAAGAGAAATTTTGTGAAAAATGATTGCGCAAATGTTAAGTTTACACAACTTCTTGGGAAGTTGGACTTTCCGTTTGATCAACGTTCAACAGTGCACGTTTCTTGATTTCTTCATATTCAACTATTTAAGTAGAGGTATTCCTTGA
>QLNU02014802.1:77516264-77551872 GCA_006491805.2 Dysdera silvatica | reverse complement strand
CCTTGTTATTCCAATTTATCTGCTGAAAAATCATCTGTAAAGCTGAAGTAAAAAGTTTTGGAGAAATGGTATCTCCCTGCCTCACACCTTTACCAATTTTGATAGTTTTGGTATCTTTATGTAACCGAAATTTTGCACTTGCATTTTTATACACACGTTTCACCATGTCAATGTACACATCCTCAATGTCTGTTGATCTTAAAGAGTTGATGACTGCTGATGTTTTAATAGAGTCAAAGGCCTTCTCATAGTCAATAAATGCCACACACAATGGAAGTTCATATTCATGTGTTCTTTCAATTAATTCTCTTAATACTTGAATATGGTCCACTGTACTGAATCCACTTCGAAATCCAGCTTGTTCTCTTGGTTGAGCTGCATCTAATTTTTTCTGCAGGCGATGTGTTAGCACTTTTGTGAAGATTTTATAAATAGCAGGTAACAAGCTAATTGGTCGGTAATTTTTCAAATCCTCTTTATCACCTTTTTTATGCAAAAGAATTACTGTTGCAGAATCCCATTGGTTTGGTATGTTACCGCTGTTAAGACATTTGGTAAAGAATTTTGCAAGTATGTCTTCTACATATTCTCCAGCTTCTTTTAGGATATCTAATGTAATACCATCATCACCAGGGGCTCTTCCTTTCTTCATACTTTTTATTGCAAATGAAACTTCTTCTTTTAAGATTTTAGGAGCTGTTCCTTCGACTATCTCAGAGTCTTCGTTTAATCCACTGTTACCCTCATACAGCTTTCTGTAGAATTCTTCAACTCTTCTAAGTATTTCTTCCCTATTTCTTGTTACGGTGCCATCCTCTCCTTTTAATGCAATGATGTGTTTCTTCCCAACAGATAAACTTCCTTTAACAACCCTAAGGCTCTTGTTGCTTTCAATGGCCTTCCTTACTAACTCACAATTGAATTTTCTTATATCTTCTTTCATGTTTTTGCGCAGAGTTTTACAAAGTTCTATGTACTCAATCCTGGAACTGGTATTTTGATTGTCCACCTTCATATCTCTTCGCCTTTTCATGAGCTGTTTCGTCTTCTCAGATAATTTGCTATTGTGCTTTTTACAGGTTACACCACCAATTTCCCCAGCAGTTTCAACTATTGTCTTAACAATGTTTTCATTTGCTTCTGAGATATCACTTTCATCAATAAGTCCTTCCAGTGCAGAAAAGCGATTTTTTAATTCCAACTTGAATGCCTCGGTATTTTCTTTTAATTTCTTTAAATCCACCCTCTTACTTACTTGTTTCCTAATGAGCTTCTGTCGTTCTAATTTAGTATTTAAGTGCACTTTACATCTCACCATTCGATGATCACTTCCAGTATTAAATCTGTTCAGTACACTGCAATCTTCAATAATTGATTTCTTGTTTGCCAGGATATAGTCAATTTCACTAGTTCCCCCATTTGGGTGTTTCCATGTCCATTTTCTTTGCGGTTTCTTCTTAAAAAATGAATTCATGATGCTAAGATTTTCAGCTTCTGCAAATTCGATGAGTTGATCGCCACGTTCATTCCTTTCCCCATATCCGTATTTACCAACCGATGTCTCTCCTTGTTCCTGTTGTCCAATTCTTGCATTGAAATCCCCCATGATGAGCTTGATATGTTGTTTCCCTTTGGTGTGTAACTCTTTGATTTCTTCATAAAATTCTTCAACCTCTTCGTCGGTATGGCTTGATGTTGGTGCATATACCTGTACTATTTGAAGTTGGTATCGCTGGGTTAGTTGAACAACGAGCCTCGCTGCTCGATCTGACGTGCTTTCGACTTCAAGAAGGTAGTCTTTAATTCTTTTGTTGATTAAGAAGCCAACACCACTTGTTCTTCCAGTTTCCGTTCCTCTATAATAAAACAAATGTCCACTTTTAAGTTCCACCAACTCTTCACCTTTTCTTCTAACTTCACTGAGTCCTACAATGTCCCATTTGATCTTGTCAAGTTCTTCTTCCAATTCCTGAAGTTTTGCTTCAGAAGCAAGGGATCGTCCATTAAACGTAGCCAAGGTCAATAACAAACGGCAGCCTGGGCCATTCCAGTGATTCTTAGCACCCCCTGCTTTCATGCCACACTGACCGCTGCCTTGATCAGGAGCACTCCAGCACCTGGAGACTAGGGGCCATGGTTTCTGGTGTGTCAACATAATGGAGGAATTAGCCATAATTTCACCACGCTGGCTAGACGGGTTGGTGAATTAGCCCTCCCCTTCCGCCTTTCTATCCGTGTAGCAAATATTAATTTGCCACATAAATAGAAAGCTCAGCCTGCACCACTTGAAGGCGGGGTAGGACACTAGGTTACTGGCCTGGCCGGTTCCACACATCGTCACATACGTTCAGCGTGTGGGTCTCCTTCCAGTTAGATACCAGCAACCCTTTTGCAGGCCATATATATATATATATATATATATATATATATATAAACACGATATAATTAACGTATGTACAATGTGTTTTACATGACTTTAGGCTTAATTTTATATAACACATTTAACTTTGTTCATGGCATACGTTAACCTCAGATTACGGCTCACTTAAACGTAACACACTGCACGAAAAATATAAACAAACGTACAAGCAAACGTAACTTACAGCAGAAAAATATGAACAAAAAGCGGTTTCTTATTGGACTATTACAACGACATATCCAAGGCTATTTCGGATGGTTTCTCAAACTTCTTTTGATCTTTTAAATATGCCCTCAATCCTTAACTTCTCATTAATCCTACAGGAGCAGGGTTCTGCTTCCTTTAAAGAGAGACGAATAATCACGAAAAGGTACCATATTTCATTTTGAATAGAAACCATTTGACGTTCAGAACCCCGAAATGAACTATTTTCACCAAGAGTAGAGCGAGTCCGCAGCAGCAAGAAACAGATTTCATTATTTCTAAAAGCTGTGTCGTTGATTTAGTTTATGTAAACGACAGCTCATTAGTGGTGCTACGGGTGAAGTGAATACAAATGTATTTTAATGTGACTGAAACATCCTCGCTATTTTCGCTAAAAGCCACAACTTTGCGTTGCAGCGTAGTGGGTTGCATATAGCGTATTAATTATAAATGCTTAGCCGCGTACACTTATTTACAATGACGCATTTTCTAACATAATCAGGTTATTTTGAGATTGCAGCTTATACTGTATTATTATATTTTATTACGAAAATGGTTTTATGCAGAAATATAATTGTACTTGCATACGCAGCTTTTGCATTTGTTCTTCTAATAATAGTACGAGGAAAAGGTTAAGCTTAGGCCTATATAGCATTAGCGTAGTAGCATAAGCCTCGAGGTGTAGGGGGAGATAGTCCCTCACCGCCCCTGAGTACAACAGAAATGTTCGGTACATACCATTCGTCTATAATTTTTGTTTTTCTAGGGCTACCGTTCTTCAAGGAGAGGTTGGGCCACTTTGTCCACCCCTCCCACCGTGGATACTCCAATGGATTGGAGGTGTACGTTGAATTGACGGAATGAACACAATCATTCATTACGGGGAATGAGAATTCTTATAGTCAAAAGAATGATAATCCTTATTCTCATTCCCGAACGAAAGAACGAGACAAAAATGCGTTCTTTTAAGAGAACGAGAACGGAAGAATGCATTTATCAAAATGAATGGATTTTTTCTATCTCCGATTATATTCCTTATTTTGACTCATACTACCTTCGTGGTACGTATTCCATATAGTTCTTAGGTAAGTATTTACTATAAACAATATATATACACTACATATCTCTAGTCCAAAAGTTGCATACCTTGTAAAAAAAAATTACCTCGTATTTGCATAAAGAATTATGGATTTTTATATTAAAGACTATATTTTTAGTAATGCCTGCATATGTATATAGTGTTACATGTTCCTTGTAATGAATTTGTTAATTAACATTTGTTGTACTAACATTTTTTGAATCAAAATTTCAGATAAGATATGTTGACTCTCAGATACACTTCTGTCTTGAATCTTGATAAACATAATTTCGTAAGCTTTATCCAGACGTGTGCCACAATTTTCTCAAATGAGGCCCATGAAAAATCCCAAATAACAATAATACTTCTTGCTCATTAATTCGTAAAAACGACGCTCAGTCTGTTCTTAAGTTATTACAATGGTTTTCACGTCCTTCTGCCAAAGATATACAACAACTGAACTCTTTAAAATAAGCATAATTCAGAAATATGAAAATTTACCCTCTCTCTTGTCAACATCACCGCATTCTGGAGGAGAATCTCGTAACAAGCTTCGGCTTTATATTCTCTTCCATTTCTAACCTCAAAACTTAAAATAATTTAATATAGATCTTCTCTTACATTTCTATAATTTTTATACTGCTCAAGCTATGTATCACGAAATATTGTATATCGGGTTGAATGAAAATAATAATAATTATTATTATTAACATGTAACTTTTTTTAAATGTAGGAGAAATCGCAAACACTGCATATCGTGTTAATTTAATTTACATTATCAAATAAATAGTACTCATCAAACTTTTTTTTTTTGTGTGTCTTCTAGAGATGTTCCAAATTTCATACTGAACGAGTCAATGAAGGATTATAGTAGATGGAAAGCACCACTCAACGAATCGTTTAGTCCATGCACAACTCTATAAAGTTCACTTTATTTAACGAAAATCTATTACTATGCAATATTTTTTCCGTTATCTATAGTTTTTTGTTATCTATCATCATTATTTATAGAATATTGAAAGTTCTTTCGTATCTAGAGCAATCTCTTTTTAGGATTACCATTGACTCGGCAAAACATGGATTGTCAAACGAACGAATTAATTCATGTACAGGGTGTCCATAATTTAACGTGAAGTGTTCAGAGTCCGATAGCGAAGAATCTATTGGACCAAAAGGAACCAAACTTAGTGCACATACTCCTGAAATCATGGGTTTCTGACTTCTCAAATAATAATAAATAAAACAAAAAATAGTTAAAAATTTTGCCACTACAAGGGAAATTGGCGCTGAAAGGGCGCAACTGTCCTTATTTTCATTCGAAAACAGCTAGATGGTCAATTGCTTGAATATAAGGGTGAACAAATTGATGCATTATCCTAACCCAACGTCATCGTGCTTTGCTGGTAAAATCCGGTTATCGAAAAAGTGTGGTAATACTAATTCCACACTTCGAAAACTTCTGAATTATTTTTGCCTTTTTTAAATTAAAATCACATAGTCCCACAGGTAGGTACACCCAATTTGTTCAGTTTGGTTCTATAGATTCCTTGCTATCGTGCTCTAAACACCCCACACTAAATTATGGTCACCCTGTATATAATTGAAACTAAAGTTCTTTGTACAGAAATTTGCATCTATTTAAGGAATCGACATTTAATAGCGATAGGTCCAGCGTAAGGTAAATGAAACTTTCATATGTAAAAACGAAAGTGAGCACGGATATATATTAATTTAAACTATTTTATAGTGCTTTTCAGCCTTTTACTGAAGTTTTCTGTACTTCACATTTTATTGAATAAATATTTTTTATTCCTATGGCTATATTTATCTGTGTTTAATATGTTTCAATTGCTTTTTTTTTACCTCCTCTATGTGCTATAGCCACTTCTCTACTCTTCAGACTTAAATAATTTCAAACAAATGCTGAATTTTTTGAAGAATTCAAAGGCTTTAACGATGAAATAGCAATAAAAAACTAACCTAGAAACAGGCTCATTATAATATAAGTAAATACTAATGAACAAACTAAAAATTAATAGTTTGAATTTAAGGAAGTGAATTGCAAACTAGTTTACAATAACCATTGATGAATATTACCTTCAAACTAGTTTACAATAATCATTCATGGATATTCCTTCAAAGTTAGTTTACAATAATCGTAACTCAATAAATTTACGACTTAACTAAAACAGAAATTTCTTGTTATAACTCCCGAATACCAATAATAACAATCAGCGATTGCGCTCTATATCAGCATAACATGCAAATAACATTTATCGACTGCGTTCTTCGTAAATATAAAATACAACTGATGAATATAAATTGCGTTTTGTCAGTGTCGAATGCAATCTGCGCTCATCATTTACATTTGATATCAGTGCAACATGCAGTTAATACACATTCATCAGCTGCATTCTATCAGTACAGTATGCAATTAACATTTACCGATTGCATTCTTCGTAAGTTAGAATGCAACTGATGAATATAAATTGCATTTTATGTTAATGTGGAATGCAATCTGCGTTCATTATTTACATTTTGTATCAGCGCAACATGCAGTTAATATACATTCAGCAGTTGCATTCTATCAATACAGTATTCAATTAACATTTACCGATTGCATTCTTTGTAAATATCGAACGTAACTGATGAATATAAATTGCATTTTATGTCAGTGTAGAATGCAATCTGCGTTCATTATTTACATTTGATATCAGCGCAACATGCAGTTAATATACATTCATCAGCTGCATCCTATCAGCATAGTATGCAATTAACATTTACCGATTGCATTCTATATAAATGTGACCATCAATTGGTTATATTCCCTATTGGTATAGATTACTATATATATATCACTGTAGCACATGGGTACCCATATACATGGTTACTACCCCTATAGTCGTTGTTTAAAAATTTGATTTTTCCATGCGTTCACTTTCAAAAGTACAACAACGAATTTTAGGTAACAGTTTCAGCATTCCTTATCAAGAACAGATGAATCAGTAATGCTTTTAGAAGCGGGAGAAGGGCAGTGTGGTTGAGCGTCTGAATTACCGTTCCAAGAATGTTCAATGGATCAGGAGAGAGAGAGAGAGAGAGAGAGAAATATCTCCAATAATTGAATTACCGTGAAACCATCGCAAAATCCAACCCTCTTTTTTTTTTTTGTAATTCACAAATCAGAAGGTAGCTGAGGCAATGCCTTAGAATTGGGAGTTTGATACGAAAGGAGTGAGGCGCAGAGATGGTGGCAATCAACCAGAGATAAGGATGAATATGTTTTGTCCAAATGATGGAAGAGCTTGATGATAGGGGACAACAATCGGCAGCACAAAGTATATTATGCTGATTGAAGAAAATTCGCCCACATTACGTTTGTTTTTTACCCAACCCTTTGGCGTAACTTTTTTATCTTCTTAAAAGCAAAACATCCCTTTGAATTATTCCACGGATGGGAAAAAAAAATAAAGAAAAATCGCCAAAATGGTGTAATTTCGCGGATGATTTAACATGCGATAAACCATAAAATGGTTGCTGAACTTTCGTCCCGCCAACATCATATGAAAATAAAAGACGCCAAGCGCAAGAAGCCAAGATATACTGGGGCTAGCGTGCTTGCATAGACAAATAGCTCGAGTTAACAATATATTTCAAGCATGCAAAAGTGCTTGTCGTAAAGAAGTAGCGTGTACAATAATGTACTTTTATTTCCTCCAATAAGCATAAATATACTGTTCTAACAACAAAAAAAGCAGGAGACAAGCAATACTAAGCACAATGCAGGGCCTCTAAATTAAAAAATAAATAACCAAATGCAAAATTTCGTTAATGCGGAATGGCGGGAGCTGCTGTTTTTTATCCGTACAAACGAAGCCCACATTAAGCGGAGGACAAATTTCAGTAGCTAAAAGATTATTCAGCAGTAACTTATATAGCAATGCAGTACGCAACGTAAGTGAATAAATTACTAAAACAAAATAATATACAGTAGAACCTGCCTAAAGTGACCACCTTTGGAACTGGACTGCAATGGTTACTCTACACGACGAAGTCCCTACCAGTTCTTTCCTATAAAAAGTGGTCACTTTACCAGCTTTCACTGTTATTATGAAAGAATACTTCGGAATAATTTACAACGAAAAACAAACAAACTAGTGCAGTAGAACCTGCCTAAAGAGACCACCTTCAGGACTGGATTGCGATGGTCACCATAGCCAGGTGGTCACTGAGTCAGGCCCATACCCAAGTTTGTCGTTTACAGTGACTATCTGGCTATGATGGTCATCGCAATCCAGTCCCGAAGGTGGTCTCTTTAGGCAGGCTCTACCAGTTCTCTCTCTTATAAAAAGTGGTCACTTCATTCAGGTTTTCACTTTACCAGCTTTCACTGTATTATGAACAAATACTTCGGAATAATTTACAACGAAACAAAAAAACTAGTACAGCAGAACTTGCTTAAAGTGACCACCTTCGGGACGGGACTGCAATGGTCACCATAGATAGGTGGTTGCTATACGCGACAGACTTTGATGTAGGCATATCCAAACACTTACCAGTTCTCCCTTATAAAAAGTGGTCACTTCATTCATGTATTCACTTCACCAAGTTTCACTGTATTTACATACAGTGAAAACTCGTTTATTTTTACGTAATGTCGTGTAAGAAATCCAAGAGAATATGAGAGGTTGTGTTTGAAAAGCAGGTGACCACACCTGTTGAAAAAAAAGAATGCCGTCTTCAATATCACCTGAAAGTTTTCGTGAAAATCGCATTTCTTTTTCATTGTACAAAAGACTTGTTCGCATTATCGGACGAGCCGTACGCATTAGGCGAAGTCTTTAACATTGGATATATGTACGCATGCCTCAAACGGAGAAAAGGAATTTGTCCGCACTCACGAGAAGTCCGTCTTAAGCGAAGCCTCATTAACGAGATTTCACGGCATCATTGTTCTTACAGAAAGTAGCTTCATCGTTTCACAACAAGTACGAAAATTGTTTTAGCTTTCTTTTTGGTTTTACGGCTCAAAGACTACAGTGGTCATGCTGCGCCGGGACCTACTGTTTTCCGAGGAATCCGAACCTCTTAAGGCCTAGGGAACCAAACCCCGGACTACAGTGAGCAGTGCGATCTTTATGAGATCTCTGAGTAAGCGTTCTTTGCACTGTTGGGAGTCGAACCCGGATTAACGGCGCACTAGGCGAACGCGTTACCACACTGCGCCACCGCAGGGCACGAAAATTGCGAAGTATTTTGTGTGTCTTTTACGGCATCAGGATAGCCAATGTCATACTGTGCCAGGATTTGCCGTTTCCAGAGGAATCCTAACCCTTCTTGTCTGAGGAACCAAAGCTCAGATACAATGGGCAAGAAAATAGCAAGCGTTCTACGATATTATTGGAATCAAACCTGGGATAACGGGGCGATAGACTTAAGTTCCCTTCACCGTAGGATAAGCACTTCGTGTGGACCTTCATTAAAATACGAAACTGAAAATATAATCACCGTTATATTATAATGCCAGATTAAAAATACGATCACCTTTACATTATGATATATTAAAAATACAATCAATTTTATATTGTGATATCAGATTAAAAATACAAACACCTTTATATTATGATATTAGATTAAAAACAAAATCGCCTTTATATTGTGATATCAAATTAAAATAAAACCACCTTTATATTAGATTAAAAATATAATCACCTTTATATTAGATTAAAGATATAATCACCTTTATATTAGATTAAAAATATAATCATGTTTACATTATGATATAGATTAAAAACATAATTTATTCGAATATATATATATATATGTTATATTCATGGAGTGGCAAGAAGAGTAAAATGGCAGCCCTCTTCCTTGGAACGTCCAACTAAAATTACTTCGTTTGGGATAGCATGATCATAGCAATGCTTGCGCCATAAAACTCGAACAATCATTAATATAAATACATTACAAAGTCGTGCTTTTCAATAAAGACAAAACTATTATCTGTTTCTACTCAAAAACGAAGGTAGTATGTCTAACAATATATAGATACGATAAAAAGGTTGGCATTGTTCATAGATTGATGTTTCTCTTGTTGCTGCTTATATATATATGTATATAATATAATGCCTGAATTCCTCTGCAAGGGAATAACTTACCTCCTACCGAAGGACCAGGATACCAGTAACCCAGCGAAATACCGACCCATTACGTGCCTTAACACCCTGTACAAGATACTCACGGGGTGCATCTCTGAAAAAATAAGCCGGCACAGCGAAAGCAACAACTTAATGACGGAAGAACAAAAGGGATGCCAGAAAGGGACTCTGGGATGTAAAGAGCAGCTTACCATCGACTCAGTTATCCTGGAACAAGCAAGAAAACAAAAGCGAAAACTCAACACCGCATACATAGACTACAAGAAGGCTTTCGACTCTGTTCCGCACTCGTGGCTCCTTGAAATACTCAGCATATACAAAGTGCATCCCTCAATCATCCGATTCCTACAGAGCAGCATGAAACAATGGAGAACCCGGTTACAGCTAAACACGCCAGACAGTAAAATAGAAACGGCCGAGATCCCCATCCGCCGCGGAATCTTTCAAGGAGACGCACTAAGCCCCCAGTGGTTCTGCTTGGCGTTAAACCCCTTGTCAAGGATGCTGAACACAAGTAAATACGGATACATGCTGAAGAAAGACAAGAGAAACCTACATAAAGTCTCCCACCTCATGTACGTAGATGACATCAAGCTATACGCGCCAACAATCACCCAACTCCGACAACTCATCAGTATAACAGAGACATTCTCCAAGGACATAGGAATGGAATTCGGCCTCGATAAGTGCAAAATACAGAAGAATAGCAAAGAAGATTTACCAGGCATCGAACTCGAAGACGGGAGACTACTGAAGACCTTGGACGAGGGCGAAACCTACAAATACCTAGGGATAATGCAAAAACGGCAGCAGGAGCACAAGAAAGTCAAAGTCCAGCTCACGCAAGCATTCCAAGAAAGACTTAGAAGCATTGTGAAGACGAAACTGAGCGGGAAGAACACCACGCAAGCAATTAACGCATATGCGGTACCAGTGCTCACCTACTCCTTCGGGATCATCAAATGGTCCAACACTGAACTAGAACAACTCCAGCGGAAAATGAGAACCATCCAGAGAAGAGCCGGACAACTACACCCTGCAACGGCAATTGAACGGCAAACACTACCCCGGGAAGAAGGAGGACGCGGACAAGCGGACCTCAAAGACTTACATGACAAGCAGATCCAGAGCATGAGGCAATACTTCCAGTTGAAGAGTCCCCGATCGCCACTCATCCAAGCCATAATACAAGCAGATGCAAATTACACGCCACTAAACCTGTGTAGTACCGAAGAGCGTGTCCTGGAAACAGCCAACGAACAGAAACTGAGAACTTGGGCCGGAAAACCATTACATGGCAGGCACTACAATGACCTGCAACAACCACACGTTGACAAAAAGGCATCAAATTCTTGGCTGGCCAAAGGCACTCTCCAGCCAGAGACAGAAGGATTCATGCTAGCCATCCAAGACCAAGTGATCGCAACAAGGAACAATCAGAAATTCATCCAGAGAAAAGACATAGAAAGCGACAAATGCAGACACTGTCATGCGGCATCGGAGACAATCCAACACGTGATGGCAGGATGCAAGATCCTTGCGCAGTCAGACTACAAACATAGACACGATCAAGTAGCGAAAATAGTCCACCAGAAATTGGCAGCGAATGCTGGCTTTCTGACAGAAAAATGCCCGTACTACAAATATGAGCCAGAGACCGTGCATGAGAACGAAACACACAAGCTTTACTGGGATAGAGCAATCATAACAGACAAGACAGTCCCACATAACCGTCCTGACATAACCCTCGTCGATAAATCGAATAAGACCACGTACTTAATCGACATAGCAGTACCCAACACCAATAACATACAGACAACCTACACAACGAAAATCACCAAGTACCAAGATCTCAGACATGAAGTACGAGATATATGGGGTATGGAAAAGAAGTTTATTGACAGGAGAAAACACAACGCGGAATCTTGCCCGTCGAAGAATTTTTGCTATGCTAACACTAATCTTATGGGTGAAAGGAATAGCTTGTTGTACCAATAGGAGCATCGGAACTGGAAGGAGTGAGAGTAGTGGAAAGAGATGGTTTGGAAAACTTGGCTAAAGCTAAGTCAATAATAGTGGGGTTGAAACCCCCTGTAAGCGGCAATGTTTTCAAGGAATTCAATTTTACAAGCTAAGGCAGTTTTAGTTGAGCAGATATGTAAAGCAGGAAACACGAAAGTGTAAAAAGCGGCCACTTTTGTTGGAAATTATGGCAAGATTTAAAATGTGGAGGAAGTGAAACAGCGCAAGGCTTACGAAAAACAGAGGTTTCAAACCGATGGCCAACTTTTTCAATGAGAACATCAAGAAATGAATAGTATTATGTTCTTCCAGATCAAGAAAGAACTCAAGACAAGCGTCTAAGGAGTTTATGATAGGCAAAAGAGCGATAATTTGATCCGGTGGCCCATCCCAGATATTAAAAATAACCTCAACGTCCTGATCCAGAGTCTGAAATCTACCTGGGTAAATAACCTGAGTTCAAAGTAATGCATGTAGATACCGCACAATATAGGTGAGAGGGGATTACCCATTGCCATGCTAGTTGTTTGTTGGTAATGGACGCCATTGTAAATGAAACAAGTGAAGTTAACACACATTGAAGTTAAAGCAATTAATTCACCAATCTCAGGTTGAGAAAAATGAAACTCCACAAGGTCATACCGGAGACAATTAAGAGTGCTGTCAACGGGAATGTCAGTGAACGTAGACTTAATGTCTATTTATATGAGATGTTTTTACATAGAAACATTTTACAATCCAAGAAGAAGGAAAACCACTGATCGCTCGAAACGATCGTCGATTTTTTAATTTTTAAGTTATATTGTGCTCAAAAACGTTGCTAAATAAACCTTTTACTATCTGTGCACAATGATTATCATTTCTTTGTCTATATTTCACGCTTCAACGGGCTTTTAATGACGTAATTTTTTGCTATCTTTTGTAAAATTTTTTCAACGCCACGTGTGCCGTTTTATCAGTCTGCTCGTTCTTCACGTTACAGGTACGTTACGTTCATCGTATAATTTTATTTCGTGTTTTTGTGTTTCCACTGAAAAAACTTTTTCGCCCTATATTTCTGATGGATTCCGATCGCAACCATTTTTTAAAACTCCGCCTTAAAAAAGTGAAGTTCATCAACCATCTGAACTTTCTATTACGTTGCAAGCGTAATCAAGTGCTCTCCAACCTTATCTCTCGTGCTTTGCGACTCAAGCTCTCACCGTCACTGTGTGTTCGTCTTGCTTTCAGCTGATGCCATTTTACCATACTTCTAGAGCTCATTAAAGACACTCGATGCATCCTTGCGTCCATCGAACATGAATTGTATGCGTTACATCTTCGACTTGCTTCGACCTGTGGTGACTGTCACGTGTTTGACTCACAGTCATGGAACCGTGTGCCCAATCGATTTCTTCTAACCAACGCCCCATACACGACAAGAAATTCGTTAGTTTGATTGGTTCTTCCACTCATCAGAATGCACCACCATCCGGTGTTAACGCCATTGTGGACATTTCGGGGGTTCCGCTCTCGCCAGTTCAAGAACGTGCTCTTTCACTTAATTTCAACTTTGCTATGACTTGTCGCCCTTCAATTCTGGCCTTCATTGCTCCTATTGAGTAATCTTTTAAATTCAGCCGTATTTCTGCTGCACAGAAAGATGCCCTCCGTCATTTTCTCAGTCAAGCAATGCAGTCCAATACCTCCCAGAAAGTTGTTTCTAACATTCCTCTTCCGGAACGCCAAACGTTCCATGAATTCTCTCGCAATGACCATCTGCGTATCACAAGGGCTGATAAGGGCGGCCAAATTGTTGTCCTTACTAAAGACCAGTATTATGCCAGATTCCTCAAGGTTATCGAATCTGGCCCATATTCATCAATCCTCCGTGATCCTACCGAGCGTCTTCGTCTACAATACAACAAACGTGTGTTAAGAACTCTTTTCTTTTTAATCAACACCAGAAGTCAGAACTTTTTGTTTCGCACACAACACCCGCTCGGTTCTACACTGTCCCTAAAATACATAAACCTGTTATTCCTTTTCGCCACATCATTTCTTGCATTGGTTCAGTGCCATACGGTAAGGCGAAGTTTCTTGTCACCGTTTTCTCACCGATTACCTCGTCTAACTCTTTCACCTGTAAAAACTCCGTCAATTTCACTTCCGTCCTTCACTCATTTTCCCCCGGATAACTGTACAATGGCTGCACTTGACATTAAGTCTATGTTCACTAACATTCCTGTTGACGGCGCTCTTAATTATCTCCGGTATCGCCTTCTGGGGTTTCATTTCTATGAACCAGAGATCGGTGAATTAATTGCTTTAACTTCAATGTGTGTTAACTTCACGTATTTCATTTACAACGGCGCCCATTACCAATAAACAACTGATATGACAATGGGTAATCTCCTCTCACTTATATTGTGCGATATATACATGCGTTACTTTGAACTCGGGTTTTTTACCCAGATAGATTTCAGACTTTGGATCAGGTACGTCGACGATATCTTTATTATCTGGAATGCCCCCACCCCGGATCAAATTGTCGCTCATTTACCTATCATAAACTCCTTAGGCGCTTGTCTCGAGTTCTGTCTTGATTTGGAAGAACGTAATACTATCTATTTTCTTGATGTTCTTATTAAAAAAGTCGGCTATCGGTTTGACCTCTGTTTTCCGTAAGCCTTTCGCTGTTTTACTTCCTCCACATTTTAAATCTTGCCATCCTTTTCAACAACAACAACAACAAAAAAAAAAACCCCGGCCGCTTTTTACACTTTCGTGTTTCGTGCTTTACGTATCTGCTCAACCGAAGCTGCCTTAGCTTGTGAAATTAAATTCCTTAAAGACATTGCCGCTCACAGGGGTTTCAACCCCACTATTATTGATTCAGCTTTAGTCAAGTTTTCCAAACCATCTCCTTCCACTACTCTCACCCCCCCCCCTCCAGTTACGACGCTCCTATTGGTACAATAGCCATTCCTTTCACCCCTAAGATTAGTGTTGCCATAGCAAAAATTCTTCGACGGGCAGGATTCCGAGTTATGTTCTGTCCTGTCAATAAACTTCGTCCATCTTTAAAAACCCCATTCATACGCTTCATCGTTAGGGAATTTATCGGGTTTTTTGCCAATGTGGAATGTCTTACATCGGTCAGATGAGGAGAGCTTTGTTCCACCGTCTCAAAGCACACCGAAGATATATTGAACGCGCAGTGTTAAAAAAATCTTCCATCGCGGTGCATTGCCATGAATTCAGCCACAAATTCCTCTTCAACGATGCTAGCATCATCTTTAAACTTCGCTCACCTTTGGAATTGGACTGCGCAGAAGCCTATTTTATTCACAAGTTCAGGAATTACTTAGTTGATGATCTTGGATTTACCCCTGGCTTCAGTGATGCTTGTAACTATCTTCTCCAGCCTACATCGTCTCCGTTTCATCAGACCCTTCTTGTGTTTTTGCTTCACCTCCGCAATTATACTGCCTCTTCTTTTACCATAAAGAAAAGTTGGCCTTCACACAGTTCTCTTTAACACTTTACGATTAATCGTTTCTATTTTTGTTAATTTTTGTGGCAACTCAATCAGCCTGAAATCAGCAGCACGCACTAGATGTGTTATTCGACATTCTACAATCCAAGAAGAAGGACGACAATTGATCGTAAATTTTTTATTTTCTAAGTTATATTGTGCTGAAAAACGTTGCTAATGAACCTTTTACTATCTGTGCACTATGTTTGTCATCTCTTCGTCTATGTTATATACATTGTTAGAGAACAGTGCAGCAGTAATAAATACTTGGATTTCATCGCGTAATTATTCATTTAAGCTACTGCTTTTTCTTTCTTAAATGTATTATTAAACTTAAGCGGTTATTGCATTTAAGGCTACCAGGGAAGCCCTACCTTGCTAATGTTAAATTGACCAAATTTATGTACCTTTTTCTCTGTAACTATGCCATCAACAACTACAAAATTCACTACACATATAAAATGCACATTCTTATACATACTGTACCTCAGTCATAGTGATTAAGGCATAAGAAATGTTTTTAAATTTTTTTTAAACAAAACTCACTAAATTTCGCGGGATTTTGACTGCTTAAAGAATACGGTGATAAAAATTTATTTTATCACCGTATTAACGAACTTACTCTACGTTATATGTAGAAAGACATAATACATAATAATATGTTGTTAAGGTATTATTACCCTCCGCAGGGATAACACAATTGCCAAATATGGTCAACACAAGAAAGCCTCCGGGGCGAGAATTTTGTGAGTTTTCGTGGGGGAATTTATTATACTATAATTTTTGCCACCCACGTTTTAATTACAGCTCAAACTAGAGCTTGTGTAATTTTGGAGAAAAAGAGAGACGCTTCATAATAATATGTACGAAGCATGTGTATATACATACGTACATACACATACATCACTAATACTACATATTATGTGTATGTATTTACTATATTAATATTATTAATTAATATTATATATATATATATTATATTATTATATATATATATATATTATATTAGTATATATATATATATATTATATATTATTATTTAAATTGAATAAATTCTAAATAACCTGACTTCCAGTTTTCTTTGAAAAGGTATGAATCTTAAAAAACGTTCTTTCGAGAAAAACGCAAAAACGTTAAATGTTCTAGAATACATTTTTTTAAAATGTGAGTTGAATTTGGAAAAATATTTAACAAACTTCTAGTTCTCTCAGATAAATAAATTTGGTGTCATCGTAGAGCAAAAAATTCAAATTAAAAAAAAATAATTTTTTTTTGGTCGTATTTTGCTTCCTGGTACCCTTAAGATATATTCGAATGCGTTGCCAAAACAGTAACTGAGAATTTGGAAAAATACAAAAATTTCATTAGAGTGACGTTGTATTTAAACGTACAGGGGCCATGGCACAGATTAAACATTAACCGTATTCGACTTTGGTAAGGAATACATATGTTTATTTTTATTGGATTTTTCCTCTATATTCTGGCTAAAACTTACTGAGTTGTTTGATTATTGATTCTAGTCCCAATTGGCTTCCCATAATGAACGATTAATATTTTTTGCAGCTCGGTTGATAAGAGCACCTGCCCGGATTGTAGAAGGTCGTGGGATCGTGCCCCACCAGACGCAAAAAACATTTCTTTTCCTTACGAACGTTTCATCATCTAACCATGCCATGACATCGGCGTTACAATTATTACGCCTGAAAAATAAAAATATTGGTAAAAATTGTTTCTAACGATTAGTTATTGGAATAATTAAACCTATAATTAACTACAGTTAGCATCGAAACGCCCGGAATAGTTGGCAACACGTAACGAAGATCATCCTGCAATGGATGGACAATGGCTGAGATGGCGATGATGATGAATCAACGCTTTGCAATATCGGCAAAAAAAAATTCGAACCAACAACCTCTCGGTTAGAATACAAGCACCTTAGCCACCCGTTCTGTCTTGACGCAACTGACTAAACCTTGGTATTTGAATTTTGTAAATATCATGCTTTTTTCAAACGGAGATTAACGGGGGAATTAATGACATTGAATTTTTGACACCTACATTCTCTGTAGCTCAAACTAGATAGAGCCTTTTAGTCTATTATTGCAAATTAAGATATTATTGTGTGTGCGTATCTTTCTAAGGTAGAGCATAATTACGACGGAAGAAATTTACATACAGAACATAAATGGTTAGTTTTTCCTGTCCCCGAGGAAGGTAACAGCTCCAGTTTGCGACATAGACATACTTTTCGTTGCACACCAATGTGCATACGCTTCTTTCAAATTACCTTACTATCACATTACATCACTGAATACTGCACAATATGCTTCTTAATACTACGCAATATACTTCTTAATACTACATCTCATTCTACTTAATACTGCATTGTACTATATTTGATATTGCATCGCAGACTCAAGAATGGATTGAAAATGAAAGAACGAAGTAGATGAAACTGATAGAAATCTTAAGATAAAAAATTCATATTTATTAACCGTTTTTTGATGAAATGAGAGAAAATAAAGATTTGAGTACATTATAATAAGAATAAAGAGAGAGAGCGAGAGAGAGCACATTAGCCCGCTGATAAGTTGTCCAATATTTATGGATACCACATTATTGAAAATGTCCGTTGCGTTTAGCTGCAAGCAGAGGGACCACAAACTATCAGCTTTCGAGCACATATGCCTATATATCGCGGACGTTTTCATATGCTTGTGGTCTTACGGCTCAATGCTTACAATTGTCATGCTGCTTTGGGACCTGTTTTCCGAGGAATCCGAACCTCTTAAGGCCTAGGGAACCAAAGTGAACTACAGTGAACAGTGCGATCTTTATGAGATCTAGAAGTGTTCTTTAAACTGTTGGGAGTCGAACCTGGATTAATGGCGCACTAGGCGAACGCGTTACCACACTGCGCCACTGCATGGCATATGGCGGACGTTTGCTCCTGATTGATCACGGACCACGGTTCGTTAGGGTATTCGCATTTCTAAGCTGGAATCAGTGGCGTGGGAAGGGGAGGGACTCGGGGGTTGAAGCTTCCCTCCCCCCACTGAATATCTAGACGCATCCTTCGTGTTAACGCCGCATCACGTTATCTTCTCTAAAGCTATGTGAACCCTCAAAAATTTTGAATTGTTACGCCACTGGTTGGAAAGGGGCAACTCGAAAACGAACCAATGGTGGTACGACGATTACATCTTGCTCAAAGTCTGTCTTCATGTCTCTCAGTAGAGCGAGGATGATTTCATAACATGCGCCTGGAATACATCCATTTCATTGCTTTGAAATTTTGTGCTTAACCGAAAGGTTGGTGGTTCGAGCCCACCCGGGGACGCCAGGCCCTGCGGTGGCGCAGTGTGGTAACGCGTTCTCCTATTGCGCGGCTAATCCGGGTTCGACTCCCAGCAGTGCAAAAAGAACGCTTACTCAGAGATCTCATAAAGATCGCACTGCTCACTGTAGTCCGGGGTTTGGTTCCCCAGGCCTTAAGAGGTTCGGATTCCTCGGAAAACAGTAGGTCCCGGCGCAGCATGACCACTGTAGTCTTTGAGCCGTAAAACCAAAAAACAAACAAATTTTGTACGTGATTCCAAATTTTCTGGCAGTATCATTCACACTGCGGCCTTTTTCCAGTTTCTCAATAACTCTTCTCCGTGCGAAATCATCTTAATGATGTCCTTAAGACCTGACAGAAATTTCAAGTTTGCAACTTTATTACACCAAGATTTTCCTTCAAACTCAATTAACCCTCGGCGCTTTTTATCTTCCACGCATTTAAGCGCTAGCACGTGACTTCTGCGAGCACGATTCGAAAATTTGCATATGCACCAGCCTTCACCTGCAAAGGTCCACAGTTATGCCAAATGCCATTCCGACGATTTGTGGATGAAACCTTCAGAAATATTCTTGTGGTCTTTAGGTTTCACGCGCCACTGACGTGCAATTCTAGAACTTACGGTGGGTGCTATTAAAACTACTTTGATTTAATAAACTCAAAAATTTCAAAACCGAGAAACGAATTCTCAAAATATTTACGGAGTTTAAATCAGGCTTACTAATTTTTTCAAGACTTCTTGAGATCTCCCCATTGATAGATAATGGCGATAGTGAAGATGATGGAAAATAGTGAACGCAACTTCTATTATTAGGCGATAACAACAACTCTATTATCATATCACACTTATTCTTATCAATTATTATTTTCTTCGGCTTGCAGCACCGTGTTAGACGTAATGTTTCCGTTCCACGTATTTTCTATGTTGAATATCGTCGCGTAGTGAAAAGGGCAGCATGGATTTGTCGAATCTATACACTTTAGAAGTGTTATCCAGAATCCGGGACAGAGTTTACGGGTCCCGTTAACAGACTGCCCCCCCCCCCCACCTCCCAATCAATTATGCTTAATGACAAGTCATGTTGTTATATTATTAAAGTTTTGCTTCAGGGACCCCCTAGCATTTTCTCTCTTTGCCCCCTTGTTCCTAATATTATCTCAATGACGCGTCTTTTTCTGACGAGAACAATTATAGACTACTATATATACTCTTATAGATTGCGGTAGTTTTTTTTCTTCAATTTTTTAGGTCCACGGATTGCATTCATCTCTCATAAATTGCCGACGACTCCCTCATATACCGAAATATACAAAACGCACGTCATAAATATTTTCATACAACATGTCACATAAAATGTTAGTTAACATCGCGACGAACGAAACCGACGACGCCCCAAGGAGTCGTGATGCACAGTTTGAAAAACTCTGGGCTACCGCTACTTTTCATATCCGTTAATGTTAGAGCCTCGTTTCTATTTTTGGATACTTTTAGTTTATATTTCATCGTCACAGTCAGAAATATGCACTAACATATATAAACCTGCGTGTATATCACTAGGATAATTCAAAAACCATCGGTGTGTTCTAACCCATTGAAGGTTCCAGTTTATCTTGCCGAATTTGTGTAGTTCATGAACAATTTACGAACTAAGATATTTTTTCCAATTTATTTGACAGTTGTCTAGAGCATGCGCACAGATTTGAGTCGACGGTTTTCCATGCAGCTTCAGAATTTATGGTCGAAGGACTTCCAGTACGTGCTTTGTCTTCGAGACTACAATTCCAATTTTTAAATCGCTGAAGCCAAAGTCGTGGCGTCCTTAGTGACACTACCTTGTCACCACACAAATTTTTCTTGCTGTAGCAGTCAACTTTATTTTCTATTTATTTATTTTTTTAAAGAAAAACCATAACAATATTCAGATTGCATATTTTTCGTCCGCAACTTTTGATATCAGAAAAATTTCTAATAAACCAAGCCAGCGTGCGCCCGTGTGTTTGTTTATCAATTAGACCACTATCCTATACAGGGGGTGGGGTGTTGATGGGGGTTGCCCACTGCAATGAAATTTTGCATATTTAGTATAGGAATACATGGAGTTGTAGCTCTATAACCCCCTCCCACCGAGCCGATAACACCCCTACAACTCCATGTATATTTAGTATAGGAATATATGGAGTTGTAGCTCTGTAACCCCACCCACTGAGTCGATTACGGAAGAAAGAATACTTCCCGAGTATGTTGACTTGGCGAGTTAAATTAAAGAAACAAACGTAAAAACTAGTCTTCGGCGTGATTTGGCATAGGTTTTGAAATTGGCGAAGTGGGTTACCATAATTGCTACATTTATCGCTAGAATTTGCGCCAATAAAGGTGGTCTCGTAAAGCGCAGCCGTCGATTACCCCCCCTTATGAACTTTCTGTGTACACCTATGATATAGACTAGTGTTTCCGAACCACCGTGCATTGGCATCAATTATGCCGCGACGAGAGAGGTTCTTCTGGAATTCTTCATTTCAGTTTTCTAAGTACTTTTTATGAATAAATATTTTATCGTGGGAATATTTTGAGGAAAATAATAGTCGTGAATGTGTCGGTGAGCTCAGACCCAGAAAGCCTAACTAACATCTGTGCAGTGACAAAGTCGTGTATTTTTAACTATTTGAGTATTCGTAAACAATAGAAAGTTTTAAGACATCGAAGTCTTTTAGCATTCAAAAAAGGAAATCGGTGACTATGACCTGTTGAAAAAAAGCGGCTGCAAGTTGATTACACAAATGTGCGGTGCATCCTCTGTTGTTAAAACTGAATGAAATAACACCTGTGTTGCAAATGCCAGTAGGCAAGGAAGTATACCAAAAAGGTATGTATTAATAGAAGGGGTATACTGTTACTCTTTATGATTATGCCATAATTAATTATTCATACTTATAGTTTAATGTACGAGCTTTAAAAAAGCATTTACGAGTAAATTTGTCGAGACCGGGCCCTCATCTTATAAAAGGCATTTACCGAACCGCGGCCTCATAAACGTTGAGAAACACTAAATCAGACGATACAGCTATCCCGTCATGCTTTGTCATGCGCATGCGCACCGAGAAAATACGTGATACAGTATGTCTCTACAAAATGGCAACGACGTCTGAACCATCCTAATAAAAAACATGTGCCAAATTTAGTCTGCATAAGGATATCAAAGATGTCGGAATTGGCAAAGAAGAAGTCCCCAAAATCAGACGCATTAAACTTGGCTGGAGTGAATTGAAAACAATTTTATTCTGAAGGGCAAATTAGTCCTGAACCGCAAGAGGAAGACTTAAAATCAGTGCACCTTGCCAGTTCTCTCTTGCGGACCAAAGACGTGGTGTCTGAGGAAAACAAGCAATGCAGAAGTTTCTGTAACTCTCGATGGAGTTGAATTCTAATTCTTCCATAATAAAATGAGAACGGAAAAGCGATCCTTTGAAATGATTGGGACAGACTGAAAAAGAAATACATGCGCGATGGACCAAAGGCCGAGACAACCATTGTGAAAGTAAAAAAAGTTTAAATGGCAATGGAATGGGCATATTTCAAGAATAACTAATTAACGGTGGACAAGCAAACTTTCTAACACTATTATCTTTGACCGTTAAGGAGCCTTGGACATATGGAAACGAGCTGCTTAAAAGAGCGGTGTGTGTGAAAAGGAAGTGGCATCAGGGTTACAAACTTCAAGAGGTCATAGTACTCATCAAGGTGAACGATATTTGTCATAGAACCTAAGGTCGCAAACCACCCACAGCACCAGTTCTAAAACCGTCCAGCATTCACAAATATTTACAAATAGTGCGTGAAGAGCGCCAGATACTACTCAGGTCAGCTGATCAAGTGCATAGCTGATTAGGATAAAGCATATTGCGCTTCTCATGCACTGGTTGTAAATATTTGTGCATGCTGGACGGTTTTAGAAATGGCGCTGTGGGTGGTTTGCGACTTTAGATTCTATGACAATTATCGTTCACCTTGATGAGTACTATGACCCCTTGAAGTTTGTAACCCTGGTGCTGAGACACCCTGTATAATGGACCGTAGGAAGCAAACCTCCTTAATCCGCCATGACGGGATTGCGCCATGGACAATTAATTCAAAAACAGAGGTATTTATAGAAAACGACACGAAAAATTATTGTATTGTTATGAAATTTTCTAAATTAATAGAATATAAAATAATTATTATTATTATTCAAACATAAGAAAAGACATGTGGCAACAAAATGCTTTAGTACTGTTTTTAAAACGATGATGAAGACTGAAAAACAATTCGAACAAGGAAAAAAATTTACACGTGAAAAGTTTTTTTAAAGGTTCTAATCAGGAGAACGGAGGGGACCGTACGAAGCGACGGTCGATTAAAGAGGGTCCAGTTATAAGAATGTCCACCGTAATAACTTTAAGATACATGATATGCCCTTACCTCATCTGTATTACTAGCAGGATGTTCGTAGTGGAACAGCTCCCGCAGAACACGAAATTGGTCTTCCGTGAACATTGAAAGAAAAGGATTTTTTGTGGAGTAAAAGTCCAGATCAATGTCTAAAACGTAGGAGCCATTCTTCACCTGTTTCACCAGCTCCTGACTCAGCAGAGAAGGCTTTACATCTTCGTCACCTGTTAAAAAAACACCATGACAACCAGTTGTCGACAATCGACACAAAAATTACAAATCACAGTGCAAAACAGCGAAATGTTTTTATCTGTAAGAGAACATCATCACACCAACGATCTGTTGTAACTACATTTATGTGAATAATATTTTTCTGTAAGTTTTCTGCAAAAAAGGTTTTCGTTTAGATTTCAAAATGTCATAGAAAGAGATTTTGTTATAACGTCAGCTTCGATCTACAAAAGCTCTTAGAGTAAATGGAAATTTATTTAACCGATATATAGTGGTTGTTGATACATGTTACAATATCATTCTGACGATACAACTGAAATTTGTTCAAATTTGGAGAACATTGACAATAATAGGTTAGAAATGGGGGAGAACAGAAAGCAGAAGCTTGCTGCGAGGAGAAGCGGACAAACTTTTCTCCTCATATCTATGAGAAGAAGTATTCAGGCTTCCTTCTCAGATAGATCATAATAATAATAAATATCATTGAACTCAAGCTCAATGATACTTTGGTTAATGTCCCACTGGACACCTGCAATTTGTTAAATCGCTCCTTTATACAAACTCCCAGTGACATTTATTCTTCCTTCACTCATACTCCCTTTGACTGTTGTGGATATTTATCAAATTTTAATTCTTCATTTTTTTTTATCCTCATTTTCTGAGGTGGACGTACTGTCCTCATTCAAACGCATTGAGGTTCACGGTTCGCCAGATAGTGCTGATTTGCATCCTAGATGCTCCATGGTATTCGTTGCCAGCTTACTCTTTGCGCCATTATCGCACCTATTTAATTCATTTTTAATTAAATCACAAGTTCCTGAATAATTTAAAGTCACCAAGATTATCTCCATTTTTAAAAAAGGTGATCGTACTACTGATCCTTCAAATTATCGCCCAATCTCTATAATTTCAATTTTCCCAAAATATTTGCACATCTTCTCTTTAGAAGGTTGATCGATTTCATTTCTAATTTTTCTTTCATTCACCAATCACAGTTCGGATTTCTTGCCAACAAATCCACGGAATTTTCCCTTATAAATTTTCTAAACCCAATGAGGCAAGCATTTAGTTCTCGCTTTATTTCGATTGGCGTCTTTTTTGATGTCTCTAAGGCATTCGATTCAATTCCACGTGACACTCTTCTTCTTCTTAAGCTCCTCATTTTGGAATTAGGGGCCCATGCCTTGATCTTCTCGCACATCTCTTGACTAATCGTAAACAATATGTTTTTCTGAATGGAATTAGGTCTGACATCATGGTTAATTATTTAGGGGTTCCTCAGGGTTCCATACCTGGTCCACTCTTGTTCCTTGTTTACATTAATGATATTTTCTAGGTCTTCACCCATGGTAGTCCTACAATCTATGCTGATGATACTTACTTCTCTGCCTCTCACTATGACCTTGATCAACTGATATCAATCGTTCAATCACAGACAGCTTATTCACAAAAGCTTTCACTCTAATATTATTCAGATTCATCCGCGCAATGATCGCAATCCCTCCAGATTTGGCAGAGGCTTTATCCCATTGCAATCCACCTCTCATTACTTATACGATCATATCGACTCCCAAGGTTCCATGGTTTGGAATCGTCTCCCGACAAGTCTTGCTAAGAGTAACAGCGAGCATATGTTTAAGTTTTCTTTAAAAAATATTTACTATCCACATGCTAATATTTAATTCAATTTTCTATGTTCTACATGTCAATGCTTTATATCTTCTATTGTATTTTTTTTTTACAGTTCATTATTTATTTTATTGTACTTTAAATGTCAACGCTTAATTTATTCCTGGTTTTTCTGTTTGTCAACATATAATTTATTTGTATAACATGCCGTTGTTTTCCCCTTAATTATGTTTTTTTCCCAATGTGTTTATGTATTTAAATAATTTATTATCTGAGGGGTGGCCGGAAATCGTCAAGCAGATTTTTAGTTTGCTTTTTTTCCCGGTCATCCGTCAGGCACATTCCTGACTAATATTTTTTGTTCTTGTATCCAAGTTTTTTTTCTCTTTTTCTTGGTTGCCTGTAAAATGAACATTATTATTATTATTATTATTCGATAAGATATATTCAGGCTTCCTTCTCAGATAAGAAGCATTCAGGCTTCCTACTCAGATAAAAAGTGTGCAAGCTCCCATAATTCGAAGCATGCAAGCTTCTCTTAATCATGTAAGTAGAATACGAGCTTTCGTTTTAGATAAAGTCATATATGGTGTCTTGTTATGTTGATATGAAACGCCGCAATTTTTCTTTCAGTAGGGATCCTACTCACATTGGAGAAAAAATTTCCTAATTTTTCGAGGTTTTCCCTCACTTTCCCGGCAAAATTCTCTGACAAATCACAAGCAACTTTCAACTGAACTTCGGTTGTGGGGGGAAAATGGCTTCACGTTCATGGGAGATTCAGCTATTCAAAACGGAATTTAAGAAGGTTTTCCCCTGACTTTTCGAGGTTTTTCCTGACTTTCCCGGCAAAATTTCCTAACAAGTCGCAAGCAACTTTCAACTGAACTTCGGTTATGGGGGAAAATGGCTTCACGTTCATGGGAGATTCAGCTATTCAAAACGGAATTTAAGAAGGTTTCCCCTCCGAAATCTCCAGGTTTGACTAAAGAATCTTCTTTTTCGCCGACCTTTAAGGACTATTTCAAATTTCCTGACAACTCCAGCTTTTCCAGGTGTGTAAGAACCCTGTTTTACGTAGATAGAAGTTGCGCGATTTAACATAGATAAGAATCAACAAAATTGTCCTTTTAGATAAGAGGTATATAAGTCCTCCATCTTCTAGATATGTATGCAAGCTTCCTTTTAGATAAAAAAAAAATCAAATAAAAAAAATAACATGGGCGGATTTATCACTTTGCCGCCCCTAGACTGTTCTTTTGCTGTCCCAAGACAGCTTTTTGCCACCCCTTCCTACCTGTCCACCTCCCTCCAATCAGTTGTAGGAACATAAAAATTGTTACATTCAATATACGCCAAAAAATTTTGTATTGACAATAAATATGTTGAGAAACAAATCATAAATTGAAACACAAACATTAAACAATATTAACTTATATTGAAGTATTATTTTTTTGGTATGTAATAAATCAAATTCAATTTTATTGAAATAAATTTTAATTTTAGAAAAAAAAAAAAATATATTGAATGCTGGTATTTAAATGGAAAGCATGACGTCTAGCTTTCTTCTTGGGAAAAAAAATCTGATTATATCATCATACAGGTATTGATTTTGTTATATCATACTCAATACACAAAATTTTGCCGCCCTAGTCTATAGCCTAGTATAACATATTGGGAAGCACGGAATTGGGGTCATGTTACTCTGGGACACGCAGTTTTTCGAAAAATCTGAACCTCGAAAGGCCTAAGGAACCAACCTCGGGTTAACGGCACGTCAAACCAAAACCGTAGCCAGAATTTAATTTCGAGAGTGGGGGAGCGTTCAAAATTTTTTACAGCATGTAACGATACAATCACAGAAGGCAAGGCCGTATCCAAGTCCAATTAAAATTTAGCGTCGGGGGACCGGACCCTTATATCCTACCCTGGATACGGCCATGCGTTAAACGAACGCTTTATCACTGTATTACAGCAGGGCCTGCAAACTCTATTCTTAGATAAAAGCAAAAACGCTCTTATTCTCCATAAGAAGAAGAAAAAAGAAAAAAAACTCACATATTCCCTTTGATAAGAGAACCTGTCATCGTCTTAGAGAACAGACATATAAAATCTCATCTTAGATAACAGACATATAAAATCTCGTCTTGGATGAGCATACAAGCTTTTTTCTTAAACAAGAAACACACGTTTTCCCCTTTAGATAAGAAGCACTTTTAGATAAGATCCACTTTTTCTACATAAATGATAAGCAAAAAAGATTTCCTTTGGATAAAAAGCATACAATCTTTTTTCTCAGATAAAAAACATTTACAAGCTTTCTTCTTGGATAACAAATACGTAAGCTTTATTCTTGTATAAAAATATACAAGTTTTTCTCTTAGATAAAAAATAAAAAAGCTTTTTTTCTCAGATAAAAAATACTACATTTTCTCTTAGACAAAAAAAATACTACATTTTCTCTTAGACAAAAAAATACTATCTTTTCTCTTAGATGGATAAAAAAAACATACAATATTTTCTTTCAGATAAAAAAAAACATGCTAGCTTTTCTTTTAAATAAAAAAAAATATATACTGGCTTTACTCTTAGGTAAAGGGCAAATAAATTTTTCTTTTGTATAAAGTATGCAAAATATAGTAAGCAGAGTATGATAAACAAAGTATTTGCATACAGTCACTCCATGCAAATCATTAATGCTTTTTTCATATAATGAATTCAGATAAATGTACACACTAAAAATTATTGTACTACACATTGATCCTACATAAGTAATGCCCATGAGGGCACCCTAAACTGGAAAAACTACCCTTTTCGAAATACATTATCTAATTTGTGGAGAGCCTTGCAATAAGTTTTTGCTTTCTGTTCTCCTCCATTTCTAACCTATTATTGTTTAGTATTTTTCGAATTTAACCAAATGTCAAATGTATCGTCAAATTGATATCGTAACAGATGTATCAACAACCATTGTATATCAGTTGAATAAAATTATTTCTATTACCATGTACATAAGAAATATAGGCGTTCATTCTTCTGATAAATATGAAAGACACAAGCTTTTATTCGGATAGATAACTCATACAGGCTTTTTTCCTCACTCTCTCTTAGATAGAAGCATATAATGAAGTATATAAGCTTTCCTTCGGATACAAAAACGTAAGTTCCTTTCTTATATTGCATAAACGTAACTTACCATTTCTTCCAGCAAGAGTACAGACTTCGAGGACGACATCATGGGCAGTTACCATCTCTTCAGCCGAACACCACATCATTTCGCTCACAAAATAGGATTGTGGACATGTTACCCTATAAATAAAAATAAAATCATTTATATGCAATTGTTTTAAGGTAGATAATAATGCTTTTTGAACAGAAAGATGGTAAACAAATCCAAAACAATTAAGATGAAATGAAGCTGCACTGTTGGAAATTGTTTATTTCATTAATTTAGTTTGTTTACATTATTATAATATAGCTTACTGTGTGTATTTAAAGTTCAGTTTTTTGAAGCTATTTAAGTAGATAAAAGTAAAAACTAAAATATATTTATTTGGTTCGTGTGTGTTACGTTTCAAAACTGCCAGGATAAATCATTTGATGCGCGAAAGTTTAAGACACAGCTTCGCTTCATTATTACGTCATCTGTCGACTTTATACATTCTAGAACGGTTCCCTTTAATATTCTGGCCATATTTCTATAGATATTTCATGTATTTATATATAGTCAATTCCGTTTATAACGACATTCATGGCGTCGAAATTCTAGACGTATAACCGATATATAATTATGTACTCATGGGTGTCGTTCGAGGAGGGAAGCAGGCCGCTTCTATCTAGAATTGAAATATATGCAATATTTTTAATACATTAAAAGGTTAAAGTGGTTATTTGTTTTGGGTTAGCATTGGCAAAAAAAATAAAGCCCCCCCCCCCTTCTGATTTGCTTTAACGACGCCCTTGATACGTACCAATAATCCGCGAGGAGGCTTGGGGTTTTGACGTAATAGCAGGGTGGTCGCTATAAACGAGGTCGTTATAACTGAGCTCGATAGTACACATAGACACATTCTGTGTCTTCGTTCTGTAGTTATGAAAATTCCGGCCTTCGTAGACAACGGACAGCACATAAATTATAAAAACAAGGGACTCTGAATACTTTCAATTGTACGTATAAAATTTCTTATTCATACGTATAAAATCTCCTATTCATACGTGTAAAATTTTTTATTCATACGTATAAAATTCCTATTCATACGTATAAAATTTCCTATTCATACGTATAAAATTTCCTATTCATACGTATAAAATTTCCTATTCATAAGTATAAAATTTCCTATTCATACGTATAAAATTTCCTATTCATACGTATAAAATGGCCTATTCATAGGTATAAAATTTCTTATTTATACATATAAAATTTCTTATTTATACGTATATTTTACGTTCCAAGGTGTCGTTACGGATTATATAGGGCAGGATCGACGGCTTAACGTTACATCAGAACCACAACATGCTTATACACACAACGAAGCTTGTGGGCAATTTCGAGCACAGTCTAGTGGCGTCAAAGGCACAGTCACAACTCACCAATGGAGCTTACGTCTAGGCTAATTGTACGAAATATATTGCATTTTTAAATCAATTCAATATGAAGTACGGATTTGTTACGGGAAATTCGGTTGCTTACGTCTTACGGCGCGAGGACAACTAACAGTATGCTACGCTAGTACCCCAAATTTCCCAAGGGAGTCGAACATCTGTCGCTTATAGAATAAAACAACGGAATACGGATTGGTAGAACAAAGCTTGGCATCAGCGGGGTACAAATCAGGGTTTTCCTCATGGTAGACAAACGTTTAACATTACGCTACAGTAGGCTCCTTCAGGTGGAGAATATCAGCACTTTCGTAACTATCAATCGTAAAAAATTTGTATTTGATCCACTGGCGTATATGGGGGGTCTCAGAGGTGGATCTAGAGAAGGATCTGGGGGGGGATCAAACTTTTTGCAAAAATTTCGTCGTTATATGCGGTTAATAGTTATAATCGGCGTTCACTTCAATCAATTTGCATCGCAATTTTATGGATTTGTGGGGGATTTTTCTAATTCACCCCCATTGGATCCGCCACTGGGGTGTTGTCCTACTGTTATACATTTTTGCACATATATGTAATATGAATATATATGGAGTTGTAGCTCTGTAATCTTCCTCCCATCCATAATTAAGAGTTCTCAATACAAAATACAAATATGGGGAAAAGAGCACGGGGGAGGGGGTGCTGGAGCTTCCAAAATGAGGGAAGTTTATAAGGTGTATATATGAATGAAAAATATAAAGTGGATTAGAATGGAAATACCGTAATAGGTTGAGAGAATATGGCACAGTAAGATGAAGATATAATCATCGTTTGGCACAGCGTACATACTCGGAAAATACTTGGACAGTTACTAGGTTGCAGTGTAAAATTGATACAGCATCATATGCGTACGCAGGAAGTTCATAAGGGGGGTTATAAGCTGAATGCGGGGGTTACAGAGCTACAACTCATATATTCCTATGTTAAATATACAAAATTTCATTGCAATGGGGGGTTACAACCCTAACCCAACACCCCCTCCTATGCCTATGTCCAGCATCACCGAAAAAAAAGGGACTTACTCATACATAATTTGTATATCTCTCTACGCTGTAAATTTATTCACGAATATTAATAATAATATTTGTTCAGGTGACAAGTTACATTTCGCATGCGTAATATAAATGAAGTTTATTTACAAAAAAGAAGCGACGAAAGGTCTTTTCTACATTATATTGTAACCATAGTCTTTGTAGCGTCAAGTAAAAGTTTAAACATTAATTTCGCTTGTCCGTGTCAATATTTACGTGCTTTATATATTCATTTTGGAAACCGCAATTCCTTTTAATTTTTAACTCTTTGGAATTTTTGTGTATGCTGTGTCTAAGTGTGAATATTTACATTCCCTAATTGCTATCTTTTGACAAACTTTTACAAGTTGGCAAAGGTACAGTATTTATTAATTACTAAAAGTTTGTCAACGTAGCTACTTCTGTCAAAACACACAAATTATTGCCGAAAAGCAACCCTCCACCACTATCCGTTATTTTGGGAACAAGACGTTGCCTTCAAAGCTCGTTACTCAAGTTAAAATTCTATTTTAAATATTCAGTTTTAAACATTAAAAAAAAAAAAAAAATTTGCAACCCGGCGTTCAGGTACGCTTTTGTGCTCACGATAGCATACAGAAACTTTGAAACAGGATACCAGCACCTATATTATTAAAATGTACTACGTAAATACATGGGCGCCCATATTTGTACTTCTAGGAGAAGGCAGAGGAAAATTATTACCTTCTTCTCAAGACTGTCAAACATTTTAGTGAATGTACAAGATACTAAAATGCTACAAAAATAATTGATACTGCTTGGCAATTAGTAATGAGCTAAAAAGTATCTTATTTTAAAATGTGCTTGTAAAAAAAGTGCCTTATTTTAAACTGTGCTTGTAAAACTTTTGAAAGTAAATGCATAGCAGAATCGAGAAAATCTAATTTTTTGAACAGTTGAGGGGGGGGATCGAGTCATTCTGCCCACTGTGGGAGCCTATGTATATACACAGTTATTTGCTCACAATAATGTCGTTTCGATAAACGACGTTTTGTCTACGTCACTTAAAAATCACCAATGGGAGAGCTTACTATATATACCGTATGTATACTATTATAATACAATTTTATTTCCACGCTTAAATTTCATTTTGGTGCACGGAAGCAGCATAGCCGGGGCGGGCTGGCCAACCAGCCCCCGGGTCGGTGCACCCTCATGGGAGGACTCGAGCCCTTTAAGAGAACCCAGTCCGCCCCTGAAGCATAGTAAAACAAAAGTCATTACTCTAACTCCCCTTTTTTGGTCAGCTCGAATATTTTACTTCTGATTTTCTATTAAATAAATTTTTAATTTCCTTTTAAACTCTTTCTCTTAAACGATTTTTTATATGGTCTGGTAATTTAATCCATTTATCAATTCCATAATAATTTATATATTTTCCCCACATTTGTTCTTATTTTTTCCGTTTTTAAAGTGTTACCTGATCTTATATTTGGTTTTTTGTCTATATTTATAGTTTTTACCTGTTATAATTCTTAAATATATCATTATTAATATTTTGTATGCGTGCATTTCTTCAATATTCATTATTAATATTTTGTATGCGTGCATTTCTTCAATATTCATTATATTATTTTCCACTTTTATTAGTTCTGTATCTTATTCTTTTCAATAATCTATCAATTCCTGATTGTAATTTTTTAAAATTTACTTTATCTACCCCACATACTATTTCAATAAATGCTATGACTGTATATCAATGTAAAGTAGAGTGTTATTTTACAGTGGTAAGATATTATATCATTTAATCTTGTAATTATACCTACAATTTTCATTTTTTACAAATTCCCTTTACGTGTTCATTCCAATTTAAGTGTTCGTTTATTTCAATTCCTGGGAATGTTATTTTATTTGTTCTACCTATAATTTTCTTATCCAGTTTCAATGTTTCTACATGTTGAAAACAGGTACCGCATGTTTATGTATTGGAACTGCATAGATACGCTAAAACAATTTCATATAAAAGCTTCAGTAAACAATTAAGAAAAAACTAGTACAATTGATGATTAAGAAGTACTAAGTCGGTAGTTATATAGTATACGAGTAATTAAGTAGTTTTAAACTAGCTTTAACATATTAACTACTTAGTAACGAAGCACTAGTAGGTTAATAATGCAGTAGCAATCAGGTAGTATTAAATTAGCAAAATAGATCACATGTAGATTGAATCAAATTAGCAATTAAGTAGACAAATTACTAATGAAGTAATACAATATAAAATAAAATAATGAATGAATATCCAAGATGGGAAACTGCGCTTAAGGGGTTCATGAACGAAACCAACAACATGGGTTTTCCATAGACAAAAGCATTTTCTCCGAAAATACTTATTCGATGCATACAAAATTTTTTTTGTATAGTTAGTAAACATATTTACATATTTTATATGTGGCATTTTACGACATATGCAATATTTGTAAAATTAAAAATATTTATATAATTTTTCTAGAAAACACGATTTTTATTTTACTTTCCGGTCAGTAATTAATAGACCGAAAAAAAAACAAAAAAAAAAAACCCGCTACACACAACGTATGCACAATACTTAAATGTACTTAACCTAAGAAATTTAAGTCAACTGAAACTCAAGATTTTGAAAACATGTTCCTTTTGCGACAGGAAATATCATTTTGAGAAAATCGCATTTTTGTAAAAAGTTTGTAGTGCATTTAAATTCACTTGTTACATCAGTAAATTTTTGTAAAAATGGTTCTAATTAATCTAGAGCCAAAAATTCTGTGTTACTCAAAAGTTAAGAGTCAATATTTTTTTTTAAATAAAGGAAAAAAACTATTTTTAAAACTATTTTCGTGAGCAATCCCATTAATGTTTCTAAAATACTTAGTTTTAGAAGTAAAAAAAAATTACATTTAAAATGGTCTATAAATTTACGTATTACTTTCGTATTTTATGTAAAAAAAATGGAGAGTTCAATTTCTAAAGTTAAACACTACTTTTAAAAAAAAAAATGAACCTTCCATCAGTTTCATTTCACAAAAATAAATTGCTAGAAAAAGGCCAATAATCAAACATTGCGTAAGATCCAGAAATTTCTGTCCTTTAATAATTTATAACATTTGTCATTGCACCTACGTACATCGTGAAAATGTCAATTTCACAGGAAGAGAATTTTGGGATTTTTTTTATGTTCAAAATTCATTTTTAAAAGATGCGAGACGGGAGGAGGAAAAGAAGAGCCCTCTCTCTACCTTTCCATTTCCTTTTTTGCCATTTAAAATATTCGAACTGCTTTTCCTCTTTTTATATCCTCCTCATCGATCGGCGGAGTTTTCTCCTCCTTAATTGCTGGACGTCAAAGGAAGAAGAAGAAGAAGAAGAAGGAGGAAATGGCTACGCTTAGAGCATGCGTCAAAAACCCATCGTGAATTAAAAATATTGAGCAAAGAGCGAAGGAAGCTTTTGCTCCTCAAATCGATCGCGAAAAAACAAATATATAATTTAGTATTTTCAGAGAAAATTCCAATATATAATCTGCGGATTACAACAAAGCCTACGTTTTCATCTAAAACTGCGGAGCTGCTTTGATCGGTGCTCACAAAACGATAGATAAAAGAGCATATCGAAACTTCATCGATTAAGTCTTGATGACGATATTCATCGATATACTATCGATATCTTTTGGCGGGATTGCCGGTAGAGACCCGCCACGCAGCTGCTTCACCTGCGCAGAAGCGTGAGAATCGGGTTCGACGCTCTCATGAACTCACCCTTTCTGCACCCCGACTCCTTTCCCATCTACGATAGAAGAACGAACCATCGTCAGAAGGAAAGGTGGTCGCCGTTTAGTGAAAAGGGTTAACAGCCCCTGGGTCGTCATTCTATCTACATCCTCCCAGTCTTCTTGCGCGAGCGGAAACCATGCCGATACATTACCCATTGCAAATAGAACTCCTCGACGAATTTACATTTGGGAAAATTTTTTTAGCATCTGCATGAAGCAAAGAACTAAATATAAATATCCCTAGAAATTTCTGGGAGACTTTAAAATTCATAGGAGTATTTTGGAGGCGGGGGGGGGGGGTTAGGTGTGTTTAGCTATCCGCTATGAAAACGACTAATGGATGCTATGTGTTGAGTAGTGGAGTGCGCGGGATATACCCTCCTTAGACCCGTAAGTAAAGATGGGAGGTATGGCGATCTGTGCGAGACCAAAATTTGGCGTCCCTCTAAATTTTACTTATTTTCTTAATAATTCTTCATGGTAGAAGTTTTTTTTTTTTTATATTTTACTTTAGGAAGTCTTCTCAATAGGTCCACTGTATCCTCATATTATGACGAAAACGGAAAGGCATGAGGACAATTAAAATTTGCTGACGTAAATTTTTGTAACCAGATTAAAAGTACCTTTTTTAATAAACTATAATTAAATTGTTTTGCCGTAAAAACTGAGGACTTAAACGAGTTTCAATAATCTGGAATTTGGTATTAGTGGTCTTCTATATAGCTAAACAAGTTCATCCATTTATACAAGTCGAACACTACGCAGATTAAATTAAGAAACAATTTTTATCAACGTTCTTTAGGCTTAGTAATAGTAACACCGATGTTATGATATGGTTAGATACAGGGGCGGACTGGGTCCTCTCAAAGGGCGCATACCTTAGATTATCAGAGGGCGCGAGTCCTATAGCCCATGAGGGCGCAAGTCCTATAGCTCAAGAGAACACACCGGCTCGACACCGGTTGGCCGGCGGCCCAATCCGCCCCTGGTTAGATGGTGAAATATATATATATATATATGTGTGTGTGTGTGTGTACATGGTTAGATGGTGAAATATATATATGTACATGGTTAGATGGTGAAATATATGTACATGGTTAGATGGTGAAATATATATATGTACATGGTTAGATGGTGAAATATATGTACATG
>QLNU02014802.1:77479862-77516164 GCA_006491805.2 Dysdera silvatica | reverse complement strand
AAGTAAGCAATTTTGATTAAAGATAAGGTAATTAATTTTGATCAAAGATACAGTAAGTAATTTCTATAATGCAAGGTAAGTAATTTTCATTGGACGCACAGTAAATGATTGCCACTCAATATGCAAGTAAATTTTCTGGAACTTCGATTCCGATAGTAAACAAAAAGTTAATAGTCTTAAAATAAATACTACAGCACCCATTACATCATACAGTTGTTTATCATTTCAGCAAATGGGTTTCTACTAAACGGACGACATCCCAAATTTTAAGACACTAAAGGTGCTTTCATAACGAAATTTTTTATGAGCAAACGCGTATTGATCAAATGTATGTGTGAACATTTCAAATTTCCAACCCTTCCCTTAAAAGATCGATTACATTCAGTGGCAGAAAGTTCATAAGGGGGTTATAGGCTTAATGAGGTGGGGTGGCAAAGCTACAACTCATATATTCCTATGTTAAATATACAAAATTTCATTGCAATGGGGGCGTTACAACCCCCAAAACTCCCCCCCGGCTACGCCACTGATTACATTTAAGGTATGTGATCACCTCGGTTGTTTAAGCGATGTGGGGAAATGTCGTAGTGCGCACAATGTTCTGCGCATTGCCAGGTTCAAGTAAACAATTTATTTGAAAAAATTTCTGGATGCACATAGCGCCAAGTAAAAGTCGTGTTAGTTCTTCTCTAGTCAATAAAGCTAAAGCTATAGTCAGTAAAGCGTAGAACCGGTTACGTGATAGGAGGGATTAAGTGGGTTTTCGCGCCTATTAGTTATTAACCACATAGGCTGCTACCAACGAAAACGTGTCGTCTGATTCGTGTTGTACCCACGTTGTGTGTCAAGCGCTTATTCATTAAGGCTACTGCTATAAGGCCAGGATTTCCATCCTACGTGAGTGGGTCACGGTCACACCACCATCATATTCAACCATTATCTAACTACTGTTGGACAGAAGGTTACTCGCCAAAGATTTAATGTATAAAGGCATCCTAATGGCATTGTTCATTGACTTACCACGCTATCCAGACAGGTTAATGAGTTATTTAAAATGCCTCCCTCTTGTTCCCCCACTGGTTACGTCTGTGTGCCCATAATTTAAATATAAAAAAATTTGCTTAGCTGACATAAAGCTTCAGTCTGCACCGACTTGATGTGATGGGGTAGAAATATAGGCTCAATGGGGGGGTTTACAGAGCTACAACACTCACATATTCTTATGTTAAATACACAAAATTTCATTGCAATGGGGAGGTTAAAACCCCCATCAACACCCCCCTGCGTACGCCAATGGGTAGAAAACTAGAAGTTGGCTCTGTATATCTTCAGTTCAGTGTAAAGATGAACGGAATCGCTAAGTGTGATCTGGATCACTGAACTGATTCTGTCCATCGTACAAATCGTCCAGGATCCGGTGATTCAATGATCCTGATCATCTCTAGTTCAGGGTCTGGATATCCTTCCAGTTAATGAAAATTGATATTAATTTATTAAAATTAATAAAAGTAATTAAATATCAATAATCTTTAGACTCGTTGCTTGAGGATATTTCATGTAATCTTAAATTTAATTATGCAATATTTAGTTTGCATTGGAGTGTAAAGTCTTCTAATCAATAATAATAACTGTACCTTTGCCTCTACTCTGTAGCTTGTCACCCTTTCTTTCAAATTAAGTCAATATATTAATCCAATTATTAATAATATCTAATATAATCCCTGTTAATTCCCTTGTGTCGCTTTATGAAATAGTTAAAGCAATATGATTTACTTAACATGTAATTCCATAGAAGTAACTCATCCTTTCATCATATTTTGCATGTTTACCACTTCGGATGAGTGTTTCGCAAAGCTAAGTCTTTGTACCATCTTTCAGCCCCAATTAACCTATCAAAAGTGAATTACTTCTATGCTTAATCTAACTGTTCAGTTAACCCGCGAGCAGGCGTGGGGTGTGTTTCACATCCCACAACTTACAATTTGTGAAAAAAAAACGCCCACCCTTGCTTTTGAAACTGGCCAAACTCTTTCCTGTTGCCTTCAAAGTCACAATCTTTGGGGTAGGGTGACAAAGTGGAAATGCCACTTATTGTTCCCTGTAAAATTGGACGTTTTTAATGAAATAATGCTATATAATCAGATGGGGTGCCAAGCACCCAAGGCGCGTTCTCGTGTTCCTCTAATCGGCGTGCCTGTTCACGGGTTAAGGAAAGGTTTGAAACTTACTTACAAGCAAGCAAGTACGTTACGACGGTGTCTAAATCGGTGCTTCTCACAGTGCAGTCTTGCAAGATTTCTCAGATAATGCACTTTTCAATGTTTTCTAAGTGACGGTAGCAAGATTTCCCCAATCTAGGTGGTATGCGAAGTGAAGGAATGTTTACAGTGGTTTTTGAGCAAAAAAGTCTGAGATACACTGGTTTAAGAAATTATGTTATTGTGGGATCTCTTGGTGAAATTCCCATCCCCTTACTAGTAGAGTCTCAAGGCCAGTAGTTAATGCCTTTTAAGTCAACAAACATTTTGAATCAATAAATATCTATTTTGTCGGTGTTTTTACGGCTCCGAGATCAACGATTTTCCGAGGAATTCGGACATCTGTTTTCAGGGGAACCAAACCTTTGAACACGATGGTCAGAAAAGACGTCATGCGTTCTATGATTCTGTTGGGAGCCGAATCCAGGTTCAGTGGCGGATCCACAGGGGAGGGGAAGTTAAGGAAATTCCTCCAAAATTCATAAAAACGCAGTGGAAATCGGTTATAACGAGCGCCGATTATAACGACCAACCGCATATAACGACGGAATTTTTATAAAAAGTTTGATGCCCACCCCCCAATTCTTCTCCGGATCCACCTCTGTTCAGGTTAAAGTACGATAAACGAATAGGTTATCAACTACATCGCCGTAGGCAGTAGACCAACATTTTCCTCGAGAAATACGGACTTCTCCAGACCTAGGGAATCGAGACCCCCACTGAATACAGTAAGCACTGTACAGTATACACTGAAGTATATACTGTATATGTGTATGAAGTATATACTGTATATGTGTATGAAGTATATACTGTATATGTGTATGAAGTATATACAGTACTGTATATGTATATGAAGTATACACAGTATACACACATACAGTATACACTGAAGTATATACTGTATATGTATATGAAGTATATACAGTATACACTGAATACAATAATCTGGACGCGTTACCACTGCGCTGTTAAATGTTATAAATACATACAAATTACGTCGATTGATTTACCAGGATCGATTGGTATTCGAAATCAATTGAATTACCGATTGGTAGTTGAAATCAATTGAATTGCCGATTGGTAGTCGAAATCCATTGAATTACCGATTGGTAGTCGAAGTCCATTGAATTACCGATTGGTAGTCGAAATCAAATTATGGATTGGTAGTCGAAATCAACTGAATCACTAGAATTGATTGGTAGTCGAAATCGATTAAATTATTAGAATTGATCGGTAGTCGAAAGCAAATGAATTACTAGAATTAATTGGTAGTCGAAGGTACGCATCAATACCTTAAATCCTAATTTACCACGAACCAAACAAGTACATTTGGCCACCTCAGTTGACAAAATTAACAGTGGTTCACAACTTAAAATGAAGTGCCAGAAAAACTGGTACACCTACGTAATATTGTGTAGCCCCCAACCCCACGCATGCACGCAGAAGTGTCGCAACACGACGTGGCATGGACTCGACTAATGTCTGAAGGTATCCTGGAGACAATTCACACCAGGAATCCTGCAGGGCAGTCCACAAATCCATAGGATTGTGAGGTGGTGAAGATCTCTTCTGAACAGCACGTTGCAAGGCATCCCAGATATGCTCGATAATGTTCATGTTTGGCGATTTAGGTGGCCAATGGAAGTGTCTAAAGTCAGAAGAGTGTTCCTGGAGCCACTCGGTAGCAACTCTCGATGTGTGGGGTGTCGCATTATCATGCTGAAATTGTCCAAGTCCGTCGGAATGCACAATGGACATGAATGGGTGTAGGTGATCGGACATGATGCTTACGTACCTGTCACCTGTCAGAGTTGTCTCTGACCGTATAAGGGGTCCCACATCACGCCAACTGCACACGCCCCATACCATCACCGAAGTTTCACCAGCTTGAATACTCTCCTATTGACATGTAGGGTCTATGGATTCATGAGGTTGTCTCCATACGCGTACACGTCCATCCGCGTGATGCAAGTGGAAATGAGACTCGTCAGACCAGGAAACGTGTCCAGGCAAGTTTCCAGTCATCAATGGCGGTATTGACGGGCCCAGATGAGGCGTAAAGCTTTGTGCCGTGCAGTCAACAATGGTACACGAGTGGGCCTTCGCCTCCGAAAGCTCGTATCAATGATGGTTCGTTGAACAGTTCGCACGCTGACACTTGTTGATGCCCCAGCATTGAAATCCGCGGCAATTTGAGGAAGTGTTGCACGTCTATCTCGTTTAACGATTCTCGTCAGTCGTCGAAGGTCCCGTTCTTTCAAGGTCTTTTTCCGGCAGCACCGCTGTCGGAGATTTGATGTTTTACCGGATTCCTGATATTCACGGTATACCCGTGAAATGGTCATATGTGAAAATCCAAATTTTGTCGCTATCTCGGAGATGCTATGTCCCATCTCTCTTGTGCCGACTATAACGCCACGTTCAAAATCACTTAAATCTTGATAACCTGCCATTGTAGCGGCAAGAACCGATTTAACAGCATTGCCAGACATCTATTTTCTTATATAGGCGCTGCCGACCGCATCGCGTTACGCTGATTGGTTGCAAAGCTCCGTTATTTGCATACGCACGCCTGTACCAGTTTTTCTGGCACTTCAGTGTATTTTACGTTATATAAAAATAAATATTAACATGTATTTTGATAAAATACGAATTAAAAATACAGTAGAATTCCGGTTATCCGAATTTCGCTTAACTAAAATTATCTTCAACAGCTATTTTTCTTTTTCAGTCGACACTCGTTCAATGTTTTAGGCAAAAACGCACATATTTCTGAGTTCACTCTGGCCTTAAGAAAAAAATCAATACAAATGGCACATATCGGATTTGCACAACTATATATATACTGTGCATCGGATTTATATAAAGATAACGGTTTTTCCCAATGCAGTTAATATCTTAATTAGCACCTACCTTATGACGTTTTTTTCTATTATCAACATCGTAGTTTAGTGATATGTAATTAAATATGCTTGCTGAACAGATGTTGTAGTTTCTTTATACCTTTTCACTGAATAATAAATTTCCCGATTTCCGAAATCGCGCTTGTCCCGTTCTTTTTCGGATAACAGGGGGTTGGACTGTCGTTACTTCGTACAATGCATAGTCTCCCATTCCCCCTTTATATGTACTTACATAGGCGTAATTTGAGGGTTAAATTTAACGTAAACTAGGGGGGGACCCCAAAATTGGGTGGGGAAAAAATACGATTTTGTTTCTGTTCTAAAAAAACTGGGGGGCATGTACCTCCTTGGCCCCCCGCAGATTACGCTCATGTGTACTTGGGGAAACTTAATTTCATTATGATTCCTTAAATGACACACGTATCATGATAAAACTACGTTTTGAATTGGTTGATTGAGTTTTCATGGCGCAAGGATAGACGGTCATGCTGCGTCGAACAAGTTGACTACATCTTGAACACATTATACGGCGTAGTAATAGTACAGGTACAAGTTTGGACTTTTATAATAGTTTTGAACCAGCAATTTACAGAAATCTCACAGTTCAAGGCCCGAAGTAGAACCTGCCTAAAGTGACCACCTCCGGGACCGGGCAGCGATGGTCACCATAGACAGGTGGTCGCGACAGACTTTGGTATAGTCATGATTAAGTTCCTACCAGTTATCTCTTTTAAAAAGTGGTCAATTTACAAAGGTTGTCACTTTACCAGGTTCCATTGCATATATATATAGCAGAAAAATTTATTATTCTGATTTTAACGTCCAAGACACAATGTACTAAAGCGGAGAAAACATCTGTTATCAGATGGCAAGTGATTTCCAAATTTAAGGAGTCGTCCAAAGGAATTTACATTTGAGTCTCGCCCTCATAATTTCCCTTTTAAATTGATTCTAAATTAATTGAATTAAGCGTCTATTGAACTTCGAAATTTGAAGAAAGCGGGTTTCAATTTGCATTTGGTTGCGACGTTGTGGTAGAGTTAACCGGGGCTGCTTTTATTCTAATACAATATTCCGAATTTTGCATTAGAAAATGCAGAGCAGATGACAGTGCGATATGGAAATTATATGTACTAATTTTCCGACAAATATTACAACTCTTCCAAATTATGCATTTTCCTTCATAATATAATACATCGGCAGAAGTTAGGTTGAAAAGTATTGTTCTTTGTGTCGAAAGTGATTTATCAGCACGATTATATTAATCAATAATGGTTTCAGCTACAAAACGAGGATGTACCATAGAGTATCCATTATCGGAATTCATTGGCATTGTGCCAAGTTCGGATAATCGAAACTAAAGAGATCTCCATTAACTCCGGTTTTCTGCGGTCTCTTGATCACACCCCATGTTTTGCCCTCTCCTTTAGTTTCATCATCTGCAGTTTTTCTGCTTGCGTGTTTTCGTCTACCACTCTCTCCCTTTCCTTAGGGATTCCAGTCCAGGACTTATCTACAAACATTGTTCGGTTTCATCCTAAATGTATATCAGAGCTAGACATACAGTGGGCAAAACAATATTTGAATATTTGCATTACGTTGCATAAATAGACGTGGGAAACAAAGGAAACTAAGTAATTTTAATTATTGGATTACTTTCACAATAAACATACACACACACACAGGGGCGGACTGGGTCGTCTCAAAGGGCGCATATCTTGGACTTTTGGAGGGCGCGAGTGCTTGCCCATTCGGAGGCGAGAGCCCTATCGCCCATGAGGGCGCACCGATCCAGTCCGCCCCTATACACATATGTGTTTATATTTTTAATACTCGCAAGATGTACGTTTGCAAATAACACTAAAACCTATGTTTTCATGACAAGAAAATATTTGCACACACAGCTAACAGAAATCCCAAGAACAAAGTATTTTCAAAATTAGAATAAGCCACCAGTACTTAGTATGCATGCCTTGTACTTCAATGATAGCTTATAATATACAATACAAAAAAGTCTTATTTACATTTATACATTTACATGAATAAATGAAGGAAAAAGGTCAAAAGTGATTAAAAAATACCCGAACACAGTGACTTCACATATAAAAAATTAATAATTACAATAAAAAAGTATAAACGAATCTTACATCATAAATATACAATATCAATAATTACAATAAAAAAAAAAGAACAAATTAATCCTACATCATTTTTAAAAAATAGTTCTTCAATTTCTTTTTAAAAGATGGCAAATTCTTCAAATTTTTCACTTTACACGGCAACTCCTCCCAAAGTTTTATTCCACTATAATTTATATCATCTTTCCCTTTATTTGATTTAGGTTTAGGAAATTTATATTCTTTATAATATCCAGTTCTTCTAACTACTGTATTAATCTCAAGGTTTATAAAGTCTGCATTTTTCCATAGTTTAATTCTCTTAAACATAATTATTAATTTTGTATAGTATATAATTTTTGTTATATTCAAAATTTTGCATTCTTTCATTTCCTCTATCCTTGATTTTTTGTTTGATTTTGAATAATATTAATAAATCTATTTTGTATTGTTTGAATTAATTCTATATATTTTTTAGAAGTATTGCACAATGTATTTATTCCATAAGTAATTTTACTCATTATTAATGAATTATATAGTAACAGACTTTTTACTGGAAGTGCATGTCTATTCAAAGAAACAACTCCACAGTTTCTTCTTAAATATTTGGTCATTATGGTAATATGCGAATTTCAATTCACTTTTTCATCAACTATTAATCCCAGAAATCTCACTTTATCTACCTTTATTATTTCCCTATTATTTATATGTATAAAATTATTTTCATTATACACTACTTGTTTATTTTTATGTTTTATTATCATGTAATTAGTTTTTTCATTATTTATTACTGTCACATTTTTTTTATCCATCCAGTCTTCCATAGTTTTTAAAATTTCATTTATTCTATCCTTTATTTACTCTATATTATACCCCGCAACAGCTATACTAAAATCATCTGAAAAATTGTCAATAGCTCATCACTATTTTTATTGGGCTTATTTATATTAAAAAATTTCTTTATGTGGGTATGTGTGTTGATGACTTCACCTGTATCAGTTTCCATTATAGAACCTATACCGCTTACGTACGTAATGAAAGATAATGGACCAATTATCGAGCCCTGTGGGACACCAGTATTATTTTCCATTAATTCCGATTTATTACCGTCAATTTCCATATATTGAGTCCTATTTTGAAAATAACTTGTTAGTAGCTTAAGCGTATCTCCTCTTATACCATAGTGTTCAAATTTTCTCAATAAAATCTTTCTATTTACCAAATCAAAAGCCTTTGACAAATCTCTGAGTACCAGAACTATTATATTTTTTTTATACAAATTATTCTGTATAAAATAATTAATCTTAATAATGCGTCCTGTGTCGAGTTTTCATTTCTATAACCATATTGATTTTTAGAGAAAACTTTATATTTTTCAAAGAATTTTATTATTTTTTCAAAGAATGATTTTTCAAAGAATTTATTTAATGAGGATAATATAGAAATTGGCCTGTAATTTAATATTTCGTTTTTATTTCCCTTTTTATAAATTGGAACAATTTTTGAAATATTTAAATTTTTAGGATAATTATTTGTAGATAATGAATTATTTATTAAAGTGGCAATGGGTTTTACTAATATCTTCCATAGTAAATTTTAAGACTTTAATACTAATATCATCAAAACCTGGTCCTTTATTTGTTTTCAGTTTTCTAATTGTATTTTTAATTTCATTTTCATTTGTTTTCATATAAAAACTATTTTCCAGTATTCTTCCAACAGTTCCCTGTATATTTGTTATATTGTGAATTTCCATGACTGTTCCTGCAATATTTGCAAATATTGTTTCTTGTAACAAATCAATATTGATAACACCAGTTATATAGTCCATATGCATTTTTGTAATAAGTCTATTTAACATTTCTAAAGAATCTGGAAGGTTTCCATCTGGTGGTCTATAAATAATCGTCAACAGTAATTTCATTTTTTCAATTGATTTAATCGTTAACACTTCATAGTTAATTTTATTTATTGTCATTTCCTCCTAAATTTCAAATTTCACATGCAAGTCCTTTCTTATATAAATTGCCACTCCACCTACTCTTTTATTCTTTCTATTCAGACAAAATTCGTTATAATATTCATGAATATATATATATTGTCATTTTATATCATCTTTCTGTGAATTATATTATGTCGGGATGATTATATTTCTCTATTATATGCCTGCTCATTGATTTTCCAGAAACAACTGGAAAGTTGGTTCTACACTGATTCTCAGCTATTTTTTTAATTAATTAATTAATTCATGCATGCACGCACACACACATATACATACATAAATAAATATTATATTATATATATATATATCTAAGTGTTGTCTCGTCAGATTTTTTTCCTTATTTACTAATCTAAAAAATGCCACAAATTCTTAGTAGGATTGAGGTTTAGAGATTGTGAGGGCATTTTCGATTGATTTTTCACATTGTAAATGGAACACCACCTTGTTTCGTGGTCAGTATATTTGGGATCATTGTAGTCATGGAATGAGAATAAATCTAAAATTTGAATGCACTGATCAATAAATTTTCTGGTAATATTTCAATACAGTGCCTAATATTTACAGTATCAAGGCCGTAATGTCTAGTATTCATATAATAAAGGCCATGTTCCCAACCTCGTTAGAAGCCATGTGCCATCAAATCATTACACGACCACCGCCGTGTGTTACAGTTGGTCTTAAATTTTTGGCTTCAAGGCAACTGTTTGCCTTTTGCCATGCATGTTTCTTCCCATCCGAACCGAAAGTGTCGAACTTACTTTCGTCGTAAAATATTACATTTTCCCCCAAAACTCTGCGGGTTTGTTGGCATAAGTTTTGGCACTAGTGTACGCAGGAGGGTGTTTATGGGGGTTGTAACCCCCCATTGCAATGAAATTTTGTATATTTAACATAGGAATATGCGAATTGTAGCTCTGTAGTCCCCCCATTGAGCCTATAACCCCCCCCCCTTATGAACTTTCTGCGTGCGCCTATGAATTTTGGCAACCTTAAGTCTTTGGTGCTTATTGCTTTCACTGACATGTGACTTTTACCGCCTGCGTGATTTAACTTGGATATTGAATCCTGACGAACATTGCGAATAGTTGGAGAATTTACTACAATCCCTGATGCTAAAGTGACGTTAGTAGCCAGTTCTCATACGCTTACGAAGGGGCGCTTTCGATTCCTCAACTGCCGTGCATTCAGCTTCTTCGGACGGCCAGATCACAATTTATTCTCCCCACTACCATTCCTCGTTTTCCTTATCTATCGAACAGTGAGGAAGTTCAAATTTAAATTCATACCTATGTCGTAATAACTAAAACCACGGTCACGAAGAATTTTTTTTTTGTGAATTTTAAAGAACACGAATAGTAAAGGTCACGAAAAAACATAATCCTCTCGCGCATTGCAACGAAAACTCGCACTTTTTCGGAGCCATGACAGCAGAAACTGACAAAATTGCTGCATCAAAGATCTCATAATGTGTCTTTTGAAAAGTTCGTGACTTGTTATGAAATTGTATAATGTAAACGTTTAGCTGCTTTAAGACAGGACGTTGTTAGATATACAAATGTTTTTTGGCATGAAAAAAATATTTTTTTTTAAAACATATTTCTTGCGATTATTAAATAGATATATGTCCGTTGTAAAAATAATCCAATGGTTAAAAATATTTCTTCCTATTTATGCACCATAATGCAGGTGTGCAATTACCTTTTTTTGTCCACTGTACGTTCATTGCTTTATGATATCTGATACACATAGGCATAAAGTTATATGGGCCCGTGAGGCCGCAGTCCCATCAATAATTTGAAATAAATTGCAATTTTACATATATTGTAATGTACAAATGTTCATAACATGTGCTGCCCCCCAATAATTTAGAAATCTCCACATTGACGCTGATACAGGTATTGTCCATAAATATTCCAAAGCTTTACACATGTTAATTTTCTTGCCAGTGTATATTCAAAAAAAGTAAAATAAATAAAATAAATAAATAAATATTGTACGGAGAAAGTCATTTATAAAAACTTGAATTTGATTTGTTCTTGTTTCCGTTACTTTCTATGCTTGAAATGTATAAAGCAGCAGTAATTTTACGCTACTTTTAAAGAATTTTAGTTTCTTTTTTTTTTCTTAGTGGTTGTGGGTTCCAAACAGGGGCGGACTTGGCCGCCGATGCGCCTTCATGGGCTATAGGATTCGCGCTCTCCAATAATCCAAGGTATGCGCCCTTTGAGAGGACCCAGTCCGCCCCTGGTTCCAAATATTTTTTAATGGTGAAAAGGTGCCATTTGGCTTCCTCGATTCCCGCTGATCACAATTGTACGTAGTCAACTGAATCGATTATAATTATTCGCCATATCGATAATCAAATAACCTTAACACTGACGTTATTCTCGTGACAATGGTAACGATTTCTTTCTAGTCGAAGGAAATAGTCCCGGCAATTGACAATGGCACGAAGCAATCGATAATTAATTAATTATCATTAATTCACTTTCTGGGAGTTACTTACACGGGATCGATAAAAAAACCAGAAAAACAAAAACAAAACCACTATAAGGTTGAAGGCATACAATTATATTGTACGACGGTATTGTTTTTATAGAACAGAGCCGACAGAAATTGAATTACCATAGAATTAAATTGCCATTTGACAATAATTACATTATAAATATATCATCGCGAGCTGAAAATGACAAGAAATAGAATACATACGTAAGTATAATAATAATAAGATCGTTATGACACGACATAGCGTTAGCATTGGCGTACGCAAGGGGATGTTGATGGGGGTTGTAACCCCCATTGCAATGAAATTTTGTATATTTAACATAGGAATATGTGAGTTGTAGCTCTGTAACCCCCATTGAGCCTATAATCCTACGAACTTTTTGAGTATGCCTATGAGTATTAGTATAAGATAGAATTGAACAGAGCCGTATTGACATACGATTGCAAAGTCATGAGCTTTCAGCGATATAAGGTGAAGAGAGGAGATAATATAATGCAATGGCAAAAAGACTTCAGTGTTGTCAAAGAGTAACAACATAAAGGGCAAACTCATAATTGTAAAGTCATAAGGCTCAACGGGAAAAACATGTACTGGCATAAGCTTGCTCACATCTTTGTCATGAATGCACATCGTCGCACATGCGTTAGTGCAGTGGTTCCTAACCTTCAAGGGGGTCACGAACTGGTTTTGGTGGGGGGGGAGTCACCGCGACTATTTTTAGTTGCAATTATATTTGTAAGGAATTTCACACCAAATGTTTCAACCCTTTTATATTTCAACATGGCTACATTGCAATATTCTACTAATTGAACCATTAGTAGAATACTGCAACCATACTATATAAGCTACCATACTATATAATATAATATATACATTTACTGTAATATCATATTATATTTAATACACATTAAATCTAATATTTTATTTAATGTGTATTCTTAACTATGTTAAAGATGCTTTTATTAAGCAAATGCGACGGCTGCGGACAGAGGGAGGTTCGCAGATCTTTTGGTTACTGTAAAAGGTGGTCGCGGATCATTTGGCTACTGTAAAAGTGGGTTGCGGCTTGAAGGAGGTGGAACCACTGGATTAGTCAATAAAATTCCACGAGAACATTATAAAAACACATAGCTATAAATAAAAATACCTTCATCTTTTGGTAAAGACTATTTATCTAAGATCACAGAATAGTTAAAATAATACTGGAACTTAGGATACGTCAAAAGTAAGATGATGGAACGAGAGAGAGGTTGAAAAGTAAAAGACCATTTTTATTGCAAAGGGAAGAATCGCGTGGCTCTTGAAAGTGAAAGCGTACTTTAAGGCAACCTTGAGAGCAGGGGCCCCTTGTGGAAAACGCCCTTATCCCCTCTTGGCGAAAGGAAAGCCCCTTTCAGTGCCACAATGCGCTGAGAGCTATAAGGTTGTGTGCAGACACCTGACGGAGCAACTTGCTGCAACAACAATAACCTTCGGTCGTTACTTTCGCCTTCGAAGGTTCCCACATAGTAGGTTTTACAAAAGCATTTTAAAATATACGCAAGCTATAAAAAATAAATGGGGGCTACGAAAGGTTTCTTTTCGATTAACCTTTAAGTGGCTGTTGTAGTCCGAAGTGGAAGGTTGCATATCTACGACAAAAGACAGTATCTCCCGTCAACGTAGTTTTCAAAAATTATTGGGGGGGGGGGGCAAAGCACATATTTTGTACATTTATACATTACAATATATGTAAAATTGCAATTTATTTCAAATTATTGGGGGCCCCCACGGGCCCATATAGCTCTACGCCTACGGTATCTCCATTATTTGTAAGTCTTTATTCTCAATATGAATTATAGGCATTGTGTTTGCTCCTTATCGTGGGTTATAAGCGTGTTATATTCTTCCATAAGCATAACACCTCTCTCTTCTCTCTCTCTGGTATTATTACCATGTTTGGCGCAGTATAGCCCAGATGCTCTTGCGCCATAAAAAAGCCAAACAAACAAACAAATCTCTGGTATTATTGACAACTGTAAGGTTTCTGATTGCTGATAATTATGAAGAGAATTCCAGATTGCAAGGTCGCGTACAATAAAACTGGACGATAATTGAAACCGCTTAAATGGCTGTACTTTTTGACACTTAAAATTATATAATTCTTTGTGTGTAAATTCGGTCATTTCCTCAAAATAAAAATTTAAACGCTTGGAGTCATAATTATTTGACTTTTTTTTAAAAATGTTTTGGTAACCTTTACTTCTTTCTCGAAAAGAATTGTATCACCCAGAGATGCCAACGTCACCATTTCTTCGGTAACATATCACAAATAACAACAAAATTTGTTGTTGTTGTTTCTTGGGAATGTTTTCATTTATTTCATTGCAAAAATACAGGTACTAAATCATTGACTCTTGAGATGGTACTTCGCAGGCTAAAGGAGCATTGTACCATGCTTTTGTTTATCTTTACAACGAATATATAAATATTCATCAAGCCTTGAAATTCCTGGTGATTCAAATGAAATTCATTTCGAAAAATAAATAGTTTCAAACCATAAATAGCTTTCGCCATCAATCTGGCATGACAAAAAACACCAAGTAATCGAAATTTAATTGCCTTTGCTCCGGCCGCGCCTAAAAATGTAATAATTAAGGCCCGGATTTTCATGCATAAAATTTAGCCCAAATAATACGCAAATATGCACGAAATTATTACAAGTGCAATATGCAAAAATATGCAAGTGCATAGAAATCTGGACCCTACTCATAAGCGATGTTTCGAAATGTATAAAATAACAATTTATTGAAACAGTGCAAATGCTCTTGAAATTATTACATAATATGCACTGAAATGCATAAAAAATATCACTTTGTTACGTCCTCGAATATGAGTATGCACAAAATTAACACAAAATACACACCACAATGTATGGAAGAGATATGTTTGAAAATATGGCATCATAAGCCTAGGCTTGGGTCAAAGGACGGCGTCAGGGTCAAATTTCCTTTTGGAGGGGGGGGAGGCAAGGCAGCGAAGATGAAGTACACACCTTCTTAATTTTTTTTAATCGAAATATGAGAAGTAAATAGCCCTCTCCTGCTTATACCTGCCAGCCAAGACCGTAGCCAGGATTTAATTTCAAGGGGGGGTTCAAAAATTTTTACAGCATGTATCGATACAATCACAGCATGCAAGGCCGTAGCCAAGTCCCATTAAAAATTTAGTTTCGGGGTGGGGCGACCGGTCCTCAAGATCCGCCCCTAGATACGGGGCTGCTGCCAGCGCTAGTGGCTTGGGCTGGAAAATATTACACTTGATTTTGATTTGGAAAGTATTACACATATTGAGAAATATCACCACACAAATATGAAGACGCCTAAAATTATTTTTTTCTAACTTTAATATTATCAAAAATATGCATCATTTACAATGTAGTATTTTTTTCATTTTTATTTAAAATTTAAAAAGAAAAAGAAAAATTGCCTTTTAAAAAAAAGAAAGGAAAGAAACATCAAATTAATCTAATTGATTGAATTACACACACACACACACAAGCGGATTAGAAAAATACACACTTTTTGAAAATTTTATGCAAATTTTGCAGAAATATGCAGAAATATTCAAAATATGCGCACAAAGGCGAAATATGCAAAAACATGCATAGAAATCCGGGCCCTAGTTCTAACTAACTGCAGGAGCTCTTTATAGTCGTCCCTTATCTGTTGAATAACAACTTGCTCTTTGGAAAAAAGAAGCATAATCTCTATGTTTTTACCGATACCGTACATAACAAATTGATCAGTAATTCTAATAGTATAGAGCATTTTCCATCGACGATTTTAAAAAATGAAGCTGCTTGTGCGGCTAATAAATTTGAGCATATAATATGTACATATTAAAAAAAAATATATTTTTCTCATCATCATTAAATGTACTCATCGTCATTAAACGTACTGCTTTCGTTTTTGGTCAGCAACTACAGAAGGAATAAAACAGTCCGTAATATGATACCATTGTTTTCGGATAACGAAAACTACTGTTAACCTGAACAGATTTCTTATTCCCTCTCTGTCCGCCCGCGTCAACGAAATTCGACTGTATTGTAAAACAAAGAAACAGCGATGCGAGAAAGAAAGACCCAGATAAACTATAAATTAATACAGATTTCGTAATTCATTTTAATATTTATAATAGTTAATTCAACAATAGTGCAATATGTAATTGAATGCAAACAATACGTCGAAAACACTTGCAAGCTCTACATCAGGATTTCCAGAAGATTTGCACCTATCGCTCGAATGATGGCAGAAACTAATTAGCAACGCGAAACACTGTGCTGAAACAATAATAAACTTTTTAAAACACGACTAACACAATTAAAATTATTTAATTAGGGACGATCGTTTCGGCAGTGAATGACTGCCTTTGTCGAATCCAGTTACAAAAGTGAAGGTAAACTTCACCGCACTTCTCCATAAATATAGATGGCAATATGTGTTTATACGCCTAGTGCGGTAAAGTTTACCTTCACTTTTGTAACTGGATTCGACAAAGGCAGTCATTCACTGCCGAAACGATCGTCATCCACCTAATTAAATAATTTTAACTGTGGTAGTCGTGTTTAAATAGTTTATTATAGATGGCAGAAATATCAAGCCGTAAGAGAGTAACATAGTTATAGAAAACAACTTCAAAAAGAGAGTTAACGATTATACGTCTGGAAATAGATTTATAACTGATTCATAAATGCACACAAATTTTCTTCTAAAAGAGCATGTGCAGCTAAATATAAAACCATTATTTTTTTAGGGCTCCCGGCACGAATCTATAAATAGATACCGAACGGGTATTTTTTATTTTATTTATGAAACTTGGAAATCTTCAAATGATGATCATACATATATGTGTGTTGTTGATTGTAATTTGGGGTAGTTTGTTGTAATTTGGTGTAATTTGTTGGTAGTTGGGGGAGAAAACCAATTCGTTTACTAGCGAATTAATAATTGAGCAAATTATCACACACACCTGTGTGTCTACTTAGCTATAGTGTGTAGCTAGCTTATAGAGGAATTTGGTTAAGACGAACAAATGGTTTCGGTTGGTTTGATTTAACGTGTAATACGACTATAACGAAACAAGTCACGAATCGTTTCACGGATATATTGAATCAATTACTCCCCTCTCATTTCACATTTTTACCCGTATATTTAAAGATCTCCGTTTGCTCATAGAAGTAAGACTTTTAATATGTAGATACACTTACAAAGCAAACTTCAGATGTCGGTAAAATTCACTCAACGATAGTCCTTCCCTCGAAAATGCAATGCATTCAGTTTACTACTATTCTACTGTCTGGAAAACAGAAAATTTTCACAATGGTCACAATCAGTAGCGCAGCAATTATAAACTCATCAAGTGCCTATAGGGAGCGTTCAAGCATCTTTAAAAATGATTTTGTGATATAGCCTATAAGAAAAGAATGTGTTTTGATATATCAATGAATGGTGTGTTTTGATATATAAATGGCTGATGCGTTTTGATATCTATATTAGTGGATAATGTGCTTGGATATTCAACAGATAATGTATTTCGATATATTAATGGATAATGTGTTTTGATATATCAATTGATGATGTGTTTTGATATATTAATGGATAATGTGTTTTGATGTATCAACGGATAATGTGTTTTGATGTATCAACGGATAATGTGTTTTGATGTATCAACGGATAATGTGTTTTGATATATCAACGGATAATGTGTTTTGATATATCAACGGATAATGTGTTTTGATATATCAACGGATAATGTGTTTTGATGTATCAACGGATAATGTGTTTTGATGTATCAACAGATAATGTGTTTTGATGTATCAATGGATAATGTGTCTTGATATATCAATGGGCAATGTGTTTTCATATATCAATGGATAATGTGTTTCGATACATCAATGGATAATGTGTTTCGATACATCAATGGATAATGTATTTTGATACATCAATGGATGTGTTTTTATATATCAACGGATGCGTTTTGATACATCAATGAATAATGCGTTTCGGTATATCAATGGGGGTTTGAGCCCCTCCCTCTGGTACGACCCTCGGTCTAAATTGGTGTTTCTCAAACTTTTCATTCCGTGGACTAATTTTCTTACCAGATGCCTAATCACGAAATACCCCCTCAATAAATATTCAAAGAGAAATCTAAAAAGTTATTATTAAACACTACTTGAACATAATCATAAAAATAAGCAACAAATATATCAGTATGAAAGGTAAGTTAATGTTGTAAAATATTATTACCCTTCTCAGGGCTAACACAATTGCCAAATAATGGCCAACACAGAAAGCCTCCGGGGCGAGATTTTTGGTGTTTTTCCGTGGGGAATTTATTATACGTAATAATTCCGGTACTCATGTTTTTTAGCTGAAGCTAGAGCTTTTTTTGTTATAGGAGAAAAAGAGGTATGGTCCCCGACCCAAAGGCGAACGTGGAGCCCAGAGTGCCTTAACCGCTAGGCCACCGAGGACAGGAACTAAGGTAAGGTTGTACGATATCGTTACTCTTCTCAGGAATAACACAATTTTCAAATAATGGTCAAAACAATATATATATGCTGAGAAAAGAATTATCGTTCTTATCCTCGGCGACCTATGCGTTAAGGCACTCTGGGCTCAGGGAAACCTGGATTCGACTCTGGGTTGGGGGTTGATGGGCCTTTTCTCCTATAACAACAACAACAAAAAGCTCTAGTTTGAGAAAAAAAAAGTGGGTGTCGGAATTATTCGTATAAGGCAAGTTAAATACTTTCTTGTTATTGTTAGATACTGCTTGTGTTTAGTTCACTCAAAATGGTTGTCATGGGGGACAATTCCAGCATTGACGGATTTGCTCGGAATTCTCGGTGATGTCTTACATTACTTGTGAAACCCCTGGTGCAAGCATGCCAAACGCAAAGTCTAACACGGGCCGAATAAACAAGGTCTATGAAGGCCGCAAAAATGCAAAAACTTCAAGTTTCAGAGAAACACAAATTTATTACGAAAGTATGGTATAAGTAACAGAACAATGATAACATTAACACTTTCTTCCTGACACTTGGCATCTCTTCTCTGCTACTAGTTCCTCTTCCCACGAAATGGAAGGGACGTGGGAAACCTTGTTCGCAATAATCTTTCAAGACTGACCTAAGGTGAATGTCAGTCTGGATCTGACAGGAGACTTATTCAGGGTGGCAACAAAAGGCAGGAAAAAATTCCCCGATAGATTTCTAAAAATTTCCCTGATATTTTTACGCCCTTGTCAGCAAGAAGATGAAAAATATCAAACGTACAAATGCTATCTTTTTCTTTAACTTTGCCATTTTTCCATGTTTAGATGGGGTCGGCATTATACTCTTTTAATCTTCCTTTCCATAATTTTCCATTCAAGGCCTCTTCTCTATTCCACCCGTACTCTTGTTTGTTTGTTTGGATTTTTTATGGCGCAAGAGCATCTAGGCTATACTGCACAAATCATCCATACTCTCGCAGATCTTCCGTCACTTTATCCTTCCATCTCAGCCGTGGTCTTCCCCTCTTCCTCTTACCCATTACCACCAGCCTATCCATTATCTTTCCCACATATTCCTCATTTCTCCGCTCCATATGCCCAAGCTCAAATGCACAAATGCTATAATATGTGACAAACCTATACAATTATAAAAGAAAAAGGAAAAAAAAAAAAGGATTCCTGCAGCTGTTCAATTTTTTTTACAAATGGGTATAATGATTTACATAGTAAGTCAACAACTTTTTTCATAGACAAGTATAATGGTTTTGCAACATCTATGAAACATCTAAAATACACTTTACGATTCTTTTTTATAGTATTAACTTTCTGAAAACTAGTACGAAGAGTTGTTTAACTGTCACCATTTTTGCAGATTCTGTGAAAACTGCATGTCTTCACAAACGGTTTTGAAAACAAATTACTTTTACCCTGAAAAGTTGAGGTCTTAGAATAAATGTAACGGTAAATCTTTATGACTATCAGAATTTAGATGGAAAGTACTAAAACTATTTTTTGAATAGCTCGAAGAATATGTCTCATTTGTCTCCGGCGAATAATCGATTACGGTGGGGGGTAAGATGTATGTCTGAAAGAAACACCGACTTCACAAGGCGCTGAACTACTGCCATCCATTTCTCCTTTCTATATACCAAGTGAAGACAGACTTGTAAAAAAGTAACGTGTACAAAATATCTGTAGTAAAAATCTATTTAGAATATACCTTTAGCGTTAAAGAACAATTTAGATCGTCTTGTACAAAATGAAAATTTAAGACAAAACGAATGCAATTTTGATTACTGCAATGTTTTCACTCTCCGGTTCTGCAATAATTGATATCTATTTCTCCAATGGGGAGGGGCTATGTCCGTAAGTGTAGAAGACTTATGATCCAAGAACAGATGAACCGCTCGAAAGGACCGTAGGTTACGTTGATGAGCGGATCGGTTTTCAGCTGATCACGCTGATGAGCCAGTTTATCCATCTCCAATATTTGCTACCATTTTAGCGATCGAAAATTCCCCGATTCTCGTGAAATTTTGAAAAATTCCTTGAGAATTCCCCGACATTTTTCCAGAATTAAAAAATTCCCTGACATTTCCAGAATTGAAAAATTCTCTGACATTTCTAGGATTGAAAAATTCCCTGTCATTTCCAGAACTGAAAAATTTCCTGACACTTCCAGAATGGAAAAATTCCCTGACACTTCCAGAATAGAAAAATTCCCTGACATTTCCAGAATAGAAAAATTCCCTGACATTTCCAGAATGAAAAAATTCCCTGACATTTCCAGAATGAAAAAATTCCCTGACATTTCCAGAATGAAAAGATTCCCTGACATTTCCAGAATGAAAAAATTCCCTGACATTTCCAGTATTGAAAAATTCCCCAAGAATTCCTTGGTTTCTCCGGTTCTGCTACCATTGCTATTTTCTTTCATAATTGTAAATAACTGCTCATACTGATAAGTACTTCTAAACATAGAAGTAATTTCACATGAGAATTTTCGAGTGTTTTTAAACCTAGCAGGTAAGTATTTGTAAAATCCAGGCGCGCCAACCTCATTGAATTTTGCCTTCAACTCTGAATCGCACTGGATATAAATTACACCCACTTGCATAGGTACAGATTCCATATTTATCGAAAAAATCGAAGACTGGCTGGCCTGCAAAAATATCCGTTGCGGCCCGCGAGTTTGATATGCTTGTCCTGGAGGGCACCATGGGATGCCGCGAAATACAGTTTGAAGCACTGATCAAAATAAAGTACAAGTACTAAATTAAATTTTAACATATTTAGAAATCCTAAAACTGCTAGTGGTTGACACAGAGTACATTAATTTCTAAATCGTACGTATTAATCATTAGCGGTTATATAAAAGTACTAATTTTGATTAAAGGTTAGCTCCAACAGCGGCCATAGCGAAGAAAACAAGGGCGGACGATTTTCTTGCCTACAGCTGTCATTCGTCCTTCGACGTTCGGCGTTCATTATTTTGAATCTACAAAATTACGAACGGCTTTTTCTAACGTTTCCTGTCATGTTTTTACCGAGCTTGACCTCATAAAATTCATTGCACTTTTCCACAACGTTTTTTACTGAGCTTGAACCCGTAAAAGTAATGTATTATGTAATTGGATATACAAATTTAGCGTTTCCAACGTTATCTTCATTTTAATTGTGCTTCTTTTTTAAAGCGAGGGAATAAAAGTGCGCTTGTGCCTTTTTTGAAAGTGACAAAGGTTCGAAAAATTTCCGTTTGCACATTTTGCGACCAAGGACCATGTTACTGGTCATCTGGGGCGAGACAGAAAACTTAACGGGACCACAGAACCACGTCACATTTTCACATAACCAGTGTCGTGGGCAAGGGGACTCAATCACTCCCCATTAGATAGCAAAGCATATTGTTTTGTTTAACGTTATATCATACATGATTTGGTATAATGCTACATAAGCACCCCACACACTTTCAAATGCTACGCCCCTGCTTACAACCAAGCTTGCTAGGAGTTGAACCCTGTGTAAATAACTATCAAAATAAGCGTAAATTCTCTATGCTTATTATAGAAATACAACATGCAAATTACTGACGTTACAGAAACATAACGTATAAATTATTGCTGGTTGAAGAAATATGCCGTGTAAGCAGAGTGGGGGTGGGGCTAGAGTTTGCTGGCCCCAAAGCAGGGTGTATTGCGCGGGGCCCTATACAAGAAGACTCGTATATAACGAGGAACTTGGGACCAAAGAAAATGCTCGCTACATCTGACCTGCAAAAATCTTTTTCACTAAAAACGATTGAATTCTATTGTACGCAATAATTATACCAAACAAAATCCATATTTTCCTCGCTACATCCAAAATGATTGATTGTTTGGCTTTTTTATGGCGCAAGAGCATCTGGGCTATACTGCGCCAAGCTACATCCAAAAACTCGCTAAACATGTGCTCGTTAAAAGTGCGTACTGCTGTAATTGAAAGCTTTTCTAAATGTTCTCGATTGATAGGGGAGGACAAGTGGGCGGAGAACTTAATTAATAAAATAAAATATATATTTAAACAATGATAATATTCAGTGAATGACTCAAGTGTTTGAAACAGAATATATTAATATTTAATTTGAACACTGTGACTTAGTTTTGCAAACTTACTTTAGCTTCATACCTGAATTATTGCTCGAAATTGTTTGATATAAAGTTTATACATACCTAAAACATGTGCATATAATGCATATATTGTCAAGCCAACTTTGGCTTTTTTCTCCCGACTTCCTGGTCAAGTTACTTCCTATTATATATTTGACTTTGATTTCTTATTTGATGCATAATTGATATTTAATATTTTTGTATTTATTTGCTTGCATATATTTTCGTTTTTGACTCGATAAATAAATATCTGAAAAAATTGTTCGCAAATATGTCATACTCTTTGCTTAATTTTTACACTTATAGCGCAATAGGCAACTTGGGGTGGCATATTTATTTAAATATGCCACCCAAGTAATGTTTTTTGTAACTTTTTTTTTATCCGCTGCAGTTATTTTGAAATTCAAAAATAAGTAAATTAATCCTAAAGTGGTATAATTGATCAAACTCACTTTAGTGACATGGAAACTATTCCCAAAAAAATTGTCTTCTTCTCAACCACATGTCCATCTTATTTACAATTTCTTCTCACTTCTTGCGTTGACTGTCAAGACTCCCTTCTCATTCGCAAACCATAAATTAAACTTCGTGTTTTTTCGTTGCAGAAACATAATATTTTGTAGTAATTCTCTGCTTTCTTATAAACAGGGAATTTTCACACTATTTGTAATTATTACTGGTAAAATTATTTTTTAATACGAAAAATATTTGAATTTTTTCTCATAAGGTTTTTCAACGATAATAAAAAGTAATGCAACTAATGAAGTATTACCCGAGGCGGTCGCCTGACTCGCCTTACCTTAAAGCCGTCTCTGCCTGTAAATTATCGATGGTTAGGATCTAGCAATTCGGAAATTACGGGAGATGGGGGCAAGTACTTTTTTAAAAAGACTAATTGATTCGTCATTCAAGAGAAACGTGCTATGATCAAGACCGTAGCCAAGATTTCACTCCGGGGCCTAAACATTTTTACAGCATGTATCGATACAATTACAGCATGCAAGGCCGTAGCCAAGTCCCATTAAAAATTTAGTTTCGGGGGGGACCGGTTCCTAAGATCCCCCCCTCTGGATACGTGCATGACCATGATATTGAATAGCAGTGGCTTGAGCACACCAGAGCTCCTTCATAAGCCACTGTTGATATATAATACACTATGGTTATATAAATATAAGCTTATAGCTAAGAGAAAGTATAGGGGTTAATGGATTTCGTATATGGGTCAATGAATAATATATGAAAAGGCATCAATTCAGGGCCGTGCACCGCATTCTAAAACGGGGTGGATTTTTGATGAAAAAGGGATGGAAACAAAATGTGTTTCGAAAGAACTTTAATTTTCAATAGTGGTAGTGTTATACTTCAATGTTCCCGAAATGGGGGTCCGCGAAACCCGTCCAGGGGTGTTCCGTAACACCATTAATACAGCAAAATCTAAAAACTGGGTAGATAAGTAGCGGAATTAAAGAAATATCTCAGTTTCCGGAACTCTTTTGGCTTTGACGATGACGTCATGGGTGAAGGTTCTACGTGATTACATGGCCCCTAAAAAATTCTAAGGGCTCTACGTGAATATAAGAAGTTGGGTGAAAAAAAAGCTTTAAAACATCTCGTTCCCTTTTGTTCCATATAACCTTGTGAACAAATGTTTTCGAAACTTCGTTACATGAAAAATAAACATAGAAATCGGCTCGACATTGATCCAGATTTAATTTATTTTAATTACAACATATAAAATTTGTTTACTTTTAATAAACATTAGTAAAATTCAATATATCTTTATTTCCGTAACCAAATCATTGTCATTTTTGTGTAGTAATAACACAAATTCCATGGTCCGCTTTTTAAGTTCACTTAAAATTATTTGTTTATTTGAGGCCACCACACATTTTTCTCAAAAAACTGCTTCGCCCAAGTAGAGATCCAAATTGTCAAATGTTGGGGTCTGTGACTTGCATTTCCAAAAATAGGGGGTCCGCGGTACTTAGCTAATTGGGAACCATTGTTATACAGTATTATTAATAGTTAATAATAGTATTCGAATGGGAGGGAATGATCTTCAAACGTCCCGTCTTGTGCGTGTGTTTGAAAAAAACTTACGACCACAATAGCTCAGTTTATAACATGTTCCATGTTTGTAAGTTTCCATGGGCACCCATATGGGAGGGGGGGGGGTAAAGGGGGCTCGAGCCCTCCCCTAGCCGTTTAAAAATTTTATTTGCCCGAACCTGCTATGCATTTACTTTCAAAAGTTTTACAGTCACATTTTAAAATAAGGTACTTTTTAGCTCATTACTAATTGTCAAGCAGTATCAATTATTTTTGTAGCGTTTTGGTATCTTGTACATTCACTAAAATTCTTGACAGCTTTGAGAAGGAGGTAATAATTTTTCTCAGCCCCCCCCTCCCCCCAGAAGTACTCGTATGAGCGCCCATGTAAGTTGCCTTTTGCATTTCTTAATGGATAATTCAGCGGGTCGGATAAATTGCCTATGGTTTTGAATTCAATCTGAGAACTAGAGTTGTAAAACACCAGTCGAAGAAAAAATACCGTATTGACAATTGGCGTTTGTGTTTTCGGGCTCCAAATTAATAATAGAAAGAAAAAAAAAATTAAGTCATGCCACGATGTGGTCGTATCTCCCTAGAGGAATCTCTCCCGACTGCGTAGACGTGTAGACGCCTGAAGGCTTGATGCGTGGGCGGGGCAGTATTTTGCCAGTGACAGATGGCAAACGTCGACGAAATCGGCGCCATCTAAGAGCCGAACCGCGGAAGATGGACGAGCTCGATCCGCATTTAAATTTTGTTTGGCGGGTGCTCTTAGCACTTGGGAACGCACACACCTATTGTGCTTGATATGCGAGCTGCATCCGAAACACCACGAAGAGCTATAAAACGAACATTCTAAATCACGATATAAGTATCTTAAAAGGTTGAATAGGTTCTATTCAGGGTTAGTAGAATTGTGGGCGTTTACCCCGGACGAAATTGATAATCTTTGCTAAACTTGTACATTTCGATATGGAAAGAGATTTTTTTTTTTTTGGTCCCCCACCGGTCTGTCATAAACCAGGTGTCTTGTCTAAGTACAGGAGTTATTCCTGATGCAAAATGCACGTCGTCGATTTCACTGGGGAATGCATGCTGGCCACGAAACTGGCAAAAAGCGTTTATCGTCGCAAAGAGTTGTATTTCAGCTCCAATTCCGACCTTTGTCGCCGTGCATAATGAATCGCGAGGTCAAGAAGTCAATGAACTGGTGAGATCGTTTCCCGCCACTTTCGTTCTATTTGCGCGGGAAAACTAGTTGGAGGGAAAAAAAATGAAGTGGCACTGGAGACATGGATTGGTCGCAAAACAGCAACTTAATATCCTGGTTGGAAATTCCTCCAGCCCTATTCCTCCCAGCACGTGTTTACCTTTACAGTTGGCATAGGTTCGTTAATTGCTTTCTCATAAAACAGCATAAATCATCTGCATCGTTTGGAGCGCATGAAAGGGTGTCTACCTTTTTGTTTCAAACTTCCCTGACTTTTCCAGGTTTCCAGACCAAATCTTAATCTATTTCCAGTCGCTAATTACAGTAAACAACACACATGACAAATTAAAATTTGCGTAATAAAAATAAGTTTCTAAGGCCATAAAATCCACTAATATAAACCCCAAAGCCATTTATAATTAACAATTAAAGTGAATTTACAAATTCAAAAGCTGTATTAAAAAGTGTATTTCTTTACACTAAAAACTTGCACTAATTAAATATTTACAGCAACATTTCCATTTGGCCCTTCTTGAGTTCATTATAAAAGAGTTTAACTATATAATCGCAAAGCTGATGCTTCATCTTCTATTTCATTTAAAAGGTGTATGACTATATATAAGGCAAAGGAGATTGGTATGATCAAAACCCCTTACAGATTATTTAGCTGAAAACTGTATTAGATAATTTAGAATCTTAAAAATCTGTATTAGATAATTTAGAATCTTAAAAATCTGTATTATAATTTAGAATCTTAAAAATCTGTATTATAATTTAGAATCTTAAAAATCTGTATTAGATAATTTAGAATCTTAAAAATCCGTATTAGATAATTTAGAATCTTAAAAATGTGTATTAGATAATTTAGAATCTTAAAAATCTATATTAGATAATTTAGAATCTTAAAAATCTGTATTAGATAATTTAGCCAAACATTTTTCCCCAACATTTAGTTACATATTTGGCAAACATTTTCGTCTGGAAAATATATAGGCTTAATAATTTTATATAAATTATATTAGTTTTGGTGAAAAATGGTAACTTTTGGAAGAAGTTTAGTCAAAAGTACAAGTTTTTCAAATTTTTTAGTAGGTAATGTGGTATGAAAAGCACAGTTCAGGAAAATTATTTTAATAAGTTATTTATTATAACAATGAATTTCAAATTTCCCTGACTTTTACAGTCAGAAAAAACTTCCCTGACTTTTCCATTCAGAAAAAACTTCCCTGACTTTTCCAGATTTTCCAGATCCGTAGACACCCTGGCATGAGTAAATGAGCGAAAAAAAAATTCTTAAAGAAGTAAAATAGTGCCGCATTCACGTTTAGGCCAAGTAGCACGGGTTTGGCAAATTTGGCCCCCCACCCGCCCCAGGAGTCTGTTGTTATCGAAGTTTAAGCGTTATTTTAATCTTGTTCGTTTACAAATATCCGGGAAGTTTTCGTTCGTGATAAATCGTGAATATCAAAGATAATGAACTTCAAAGAAAGCTTCATGGTTTATTGACAGACTATACGAGAGTCACAATCTGTACGGGTCCATTCCATCTTCCCGGCCCATAAAAATCTTAATCCAGCACTGAAGAGAATGTACAAGTACATTAGCATAAAATATAATAAAGTCTGTACTTCGTGAAGGAGCACGCAACAAGTAATAATTGCTCTGAAATACATTCTGATGTAAAATAGCAGTATAAATCTATACACGATATGTACCAAAATTGTACATGCACCACATGTAGGTACTTTAAAATGATACGAAATATAGATAGGCATATTTTCACCTTGTACAATACCAACAACATTGGTTAAAAACTAGTACATTTTTGATCGAGAAAGGCCTTAAACCAGTGCAGGTTTCAAAATCTTGATTAAAACAGGAATTTCAAATATCCTATTTATTTTTCTTGTACAGGTTTCTTGTCCAGAAGGTCTGAGAAAAGCCACTGCTAATTTCTTTATTTGTTACAGTTTAGAGGTGTGTCGAATCGTTCAAATGATTGAATCACTGAAACGGGTCTTCTCGCTTATGATACTGGGCAAAATCGTTCATTTATCCGTTCAGTGAACGCGTTAGCACATTTGTATGATAGAAAACGTGCGGTGACCTCTATTCTCATTTGCTCTCTCACCCAAGCAAGTATTTATTTTTTCAATCTCTCCTATTTATTTTAAGCATGCGCCTCTCCGTATTTCCGTGTGTTGTTTGTAATTTCTATGTTGCTTTTTTCAAAGTCCATGTCCATGATTTATAAGAGACAACCGGTAATATCCAGTATAAATAAAAACCTTTCCTTTTGAGACACAAAGACAAATTTCCCCTCCAAGTTACAACTGAGTCTTGAAAATGGACCTCGACTAAGTTTAATACATTTGTGGAATTTCTTCATAATGCTGCCTTCCACCGACGTCGCTTGACTAAGGCAATACATCAGCAGTTTCTAGCTCAATGTTGTCAACATGCATTTTTGCCTTTTTCTATCAAAACATTGAACATTGTTTGAGAATTTTCTAGGGTCATTTGAACTTTTTCTAGGCGGGTTACAGTTTAGAGTAAGATCTTCGAATTTGCATTTTTTCCCCCCTACATATAGATTTCCTAACTCTATTTGCACTATTTGTGACGTTTAACCAATTTATTCAGTTTTCATTAAGAGCTATAAGCGCTATTTATGGCGGCTTTCGAATTTCTTTTAAGTTTATATCCACATACTCATGTAATCGTCGTTCTCATTTTATGGAGGAGTGTATTATTACTGGTTACCAGTGATTAGTACTGGAGACAGATACATCGTACAGTCACTTAGTTGAGTCACAAATATAAACCACTGCCGAAGCCACAATAAATAAAAATTCATTCGACTCTTGGATGTGTTAAGATTAACAATGGAACCCAATTACACAGGAGTTCGGCTAAGTTGCGAATGTAACGTTTATGACTGGAGATATATGGGATAGTCATTCAGTTGGATCGTGAATGCAAATTATTATTGACGACATACCAGGCAGAACACATTAGATTATGAATGAATGTACTAGGATTACCACTTAGGGACTTATTAGACAGAAATTTGCCTGAGTCCTGGATGTAACGTTTATGACTGGAGATATATGGGATAGTCATTTAGTTGGATCGTGAATGCAAATTATTATTGACGACATACCAGGCAGAACACATCAGATTATGAATGAATGTACTAGGATTACCACTAACTAAGGACTTACTAGACAGAAATTTGGCTGAGTCCTGGATGTAACGTTTATGACTGGAGATATATGGGATAGTCATTTAGTTGGATCGTGAATGCAAGTTATTATTCACGACATACCAGCCAGAACACATCAGATTATGAATGGATGTACTAGGATTACCACTTAGGGACTTATTAGACAGAAATTTGCCTGAGTCCTGGATGTAACGTTTATGACTGGAGATATATATGGGATAGTCATTTAGTTGGATCGTGAATGCAAATTATTATTGAAGCCATATCAAATTTTGCACGAATGTACTAGGATTACCACTAGGGACTTATTAAACAGAAATTTGGCTGAGTCCTAGGTGTAACGCCTATGACTAGAGGTATATGGGATAGTCATTTAGTTGGATTGCGAATGCAAGTTATTACTGACGACATACCAAGTAGAGCACATTATATTATGCATGAATGTACTAGGATTACCACTAGAGCTCTATCAGACAGAAGTTTGGTTGAATCACGAATGCAATGTGTGACTGGAAACACATTGGGAAATCATTGAGTCAAATCACAAATGCAGGACATTAATGAAGACACATCAGGCAGAAAATCAGCTTATGCATGGCTGTGCTGGGATTATCACTGGAGATCTATTAGAAATTTAGTTGAGAGTCGTAGATGTAATGATTATCACTAATGAGTACAATTTTTATGCTAAACACGTTACCTAATATAAATGTGTTGCCATTAAATTACGTGAGTTATAAGATAACCAATGTTTTATTGTTACAATGAAGATTTGAGGCAGGAAATGGTTCTCCTGGAATTCCAATTATTTTTTTAATTAATTAAGAGAGTTCGATTAATTAGTGTAATTAATTAGTATGCGTGCACTGACAGCGATAGCAAAGAGAGAATCCACGGTGGGATTGAAGAGAGGTACTTTTTTTTTTTTTTTCCATTTTAACTGTAGCGTGTCTGGAAATCTACACGCAAGAATATCCATTTGGATATATTTTTTTTTTTACATGAAACTAAGATATAGTGGTGGTGGAATGGGAAATACGGTGTAGCCAATGAAGTTGGATAATCACCGAACCTCACATCCTAAAATCGTCCAATGGGCCATCAGAGACGAAAAATTGTGCAATCATAACACAGTAAAATTTTCCTTAACGAAAAACCCACTGACACGGTCCCCACGTTTTTGCAGTTACATAAAAGTCTCAGCAAGAAACTCCTCTACAATAATATTCCTCCTTTTTTACGGAGACTCCTCCCTTGCGGACAATTTTTCTGTCCAGTGAACGTCAGCTAATAAAAGGGTTTACTGTATTGTAAAATTAAAGATTTTCATTTTCATACTGAAAGTCAGTTCAGTAAGAGTTGGTTAAGTTTCACGTTCCAATGCCCACATTTAACATCCAAGTCATTAGCGGACCCAGCGAGGGGCGGAGGGGGCGATCACCCCCCCCTCCCTCAGGGTTAAATAGGAAAAAAAATTAAAGACGATGAAGAATATTTTATGTATTGTTTGTTACGACTGTAATAAATAAAAGTCTTACACAGGCGTCCAAAGTCTCTAAGTCTTGGAGAAATGCGATCAAGACGTTTTTCCACGAATCTATAAGCTACTTGCCTTTCAAACTACGTTTTCAGTAGGTGTTGCTTCAGCAGAATGCAGTTTTTTTATCCTTGAAGCGCCTACAAACTTGACTTCGAACTCGGATCTCAGAAGAGAAACTTTTAATACACACCCACAGAAATATTCATCTTGATATAAATAAAGTGATTGACAAATTTTCAAAGAGACAAGATGACTTGACTTTGCACTTAGCTTACTAAACTACACAATAATTTTCAACACCCACGTATAAATATAATAAAAATTACTAAACTACTCAACTTACTAAACTTAATTTTTTTTAAAAGTTGCTTGTTATAAAAAAATTAAAACAATTACGAAGTTTTTGCAATTTAAATTTAAACTTGTTCTATTAATTACATTGTAAATTATCGTTTTGGTTATTGTATATGTCTCCTTTACTAGCTTAATTAAAGTCAAATTAGTTCATTGACGTAAAGTAAATATTATTTTGGTGAGCATAAAGGAAGGCTAGTAATATAACAACATTTACCTAAACTATTTAACAGCCCAAAACTAAAAATTTCCCCGTGAAGGCCCTGAAACCGCTCCCCCCACCCCCGTAACGACATCCTGGGACCATCATTGTAAGACCCCTAGTTCCCCAGTTACGTCAATATATATGTAGCGCGTAAGATAATTTGCATTATTTTACGATGATATATTTCATTTATCACAATATTCATAACAATAACATAAATTGTTATAAATTTTACTACATTATGTATGAATGATGTGAAAAAAAGTTTAACTCTTCCTCTTTTCAGCTTTATGTAAAAATTCAAGCTTCAATATTTTTTTTAATAAAGTGGGTGTTAAAACAATTATTCACCCAACACTAACTGTACAACATACATGAAACGTATGTATAGTGTACATACATATCATGATACCAAGTACTTGTTTAATTTTAACTGAAATAAACGTCTTTCAGCCCAATTATTTTTTTTTTTCTAAAATATTTTTGGTTCTGAATTCCATAATTTCAGCATCTCGAACTGGCGATAGGTGAAGTTCGTTACTCAAGTTTCATCAATTTCTGTTTCATTAGATAGCGGAAAAATTTCCCCATTGTCACTTTCATTGCTCGTACTTTGTTTCTCTTCAACGATTTCGGCTAACTCCTTTGTAGTGGCTTGAGAACATGGAGGAATTTTCTTACCGATATCTAGGTAGTTATTTATGTCGAGAACAGTACTCCAGCTTTCATTTACGATTTCTTATAAATCAAGATGAAAGCACTCATTTCCGACTTCACTTAGTTTACCATCTGAAATGCACTTTGCATGCTTAAAAATACTCTTCGCTGTTTCATTTGAGACGAAGCATCAACTTCTGTGAACGTAACTGACTGCTTTCAAAACGGACATTTAAGCTCTTTACTTTCATCGAGAGCTTCTATCACAAATCTGTAATTAACAAAGTTTTACACCAATGTTGAAATGAACAAACAACTGCTTGGCGAGTGGGTTGAAGAAGTTCGAGATACCGTTCAGCGACGGAAATATCACGTCGATAGCTTCTAAATTTTCTGATATAAATATAATTTTAAATATCATCTATTGTTCGGCTCAATCCTTTCCACAGTAACAACTTATCTGGAGTAGTTTTCGAATCCGCGAAGAGTAAACGGGTGTTTAATTATATTATCGTCTATGAGAATTAGATGGGACAGAAGGAAAAAGACAACTTACCGAGGTTTTACCGTGTGTACACTAGAGATGAGTTAGGGCTCATTTTCCGAGGTCTGAGTCAGAAGCTTCAAAAATAAATTTAACCCCTTCACGAACGACTTAAATTTACAAAAATTCGCAAAACCACACTATTTAATTTCCTTCGAATTTTCAAATACACGTATTTTCACAATCTTCGCAAACAAATTACATAGTTGTATTCCTTGGAGAAAAATTTCGATATGGAAAGCCTTCTACTACTTCTTCTGTTTCTTATGCGGTCGGGGGAGGGGAAGAGTGGCCGCGGGGTATAGAAAAGTCAATTTTCAGCTTTAGTTCAGCCATCTAATGAGCCAGGGCCCGAAAACCATATGAAATAGCGACCTCGAGCCCATCTCATCTCTAGTGTACACACAAATGTTGATATGGTGTATATATATATATATATACTGTCCGTTCACAAAAAGAAGTCCGGTGGAAAAGCCGGTTTCGTCGTGTCAACACCTGTTGTTTCTGGTTTTTCAACCTGACTTCTTTTTGAGAATGAACAATGTGTGTGTGTATATATATATATATTACGTCAAGTAATTTAATCCAATTTTACTTCTACAATCTTTTTGACGGTGTGGAGCACATGTCTCTAGAAAAACGCCACACGTGTGGTTTTAGAGAAGACTCTGATAAAGGTTCCCAAAATCTATGCATATATTTAATTTTCGGAAAAAGTTTTATACATCCTTTTTCACACATTATATTATCGTTTTATTACATCGTATCCATTATTATTTTTGGTTTGCCATGTATTTTAATTATTTGCCACACACACAATGGCCAATACATATATTATATATATATATGGCGCTCACGTAAGGGGCTCCTGCAGCAGTCCCATCCACTCCAAATATTAGCTTTCTGCCTCCACAGCATAGTATAAATTATATAGAATTATACTAATAAGTAAAAAAGATAAAAATTTGAAACAGAAAGGAAGCGAATTTCAAACTAACCTCCGTTTAAACCATGCGAATGGTTTTAAAAAGAAACCACGAGAATAACAATGCAAATTAGGATTTATTTTCTGGCTTCCGGAGAAAATTTTTCCTGCAAAGCTAAGAACAAGTTTCTTGCGTTGTGAGCAAGAGAATAGATTTAGAAGGATGGTGTTTGCCTGATTCTGTGGCCACTGTAGGTTATGTTACAATACAAAATAGCCATAATGTAAAAGCCCCTAAACACGTCTCTGATTTTAATAGAACTTTATTGCACTTCCCAAACAGGACTCTAAATAAGTGGGTTATAATAATGTGTGGTTGATGTTTTACCGCGAAGGATAGCTGAAGTTATATTACGTCAGGCTGTGATAATACACAGCATAATAGTTTATTTTATTTATTTATTTATTTTTTATGGCGCAAGAGCATCTGGGCTATATATATATACTGTGCCAAAAACAGCAAAATAGAATACTGAAAAAGCATGAACACAACAACCCATACCAAGGTGTTTTTATATATCTTTTCCTTATAACAGCTCCTCAAACTATATTCAAACTTTCTCTCACTCAGGAATTGTTATATATATACCAGTGATCTAACGCGACTTTAAAAGTGAACTCCATCCAAGTGTTTATTCTTCCCCCCCACCTTCGAATCAAAGTTCCAATTCATATATCATTATCGTCATCATAGTGATATATATATATATATGAATTTACTTATTTTTTATTTAAAGTGAGAGTGGTAAACACTTGGAGATGGCCCGCTTTCGAGGTCAGACTACGCCACTGATGGTTCTCTAGGATCATACATATATTCTTTTGAAAAAAAAACCCACCCCTAAAAAACAACCTGATAATCTCGAAATTTCGCATGCAAATTCCTTTAGACCAAGTATGCAAATGATTAAATTTTCAAAGCCAATGAGTGTTAACTTCGATCATAGCGCGCATTTCTACTGCGCAACTATCATCGTATAAGAGGTAAAATTTGCGAACGGTTTATTTTTCTCGTTGTCGGCGTTGCAGTCCTCTGGAGACGCAACCAATAATGCCGTTACGACGTTGACGAGGACCTTATAGCCAATTGGATGACTTCAAACGTGGTCGCATAGTCGGGATGGGTGAAACTGGCTGGTCCTACAGAGCAATATGTCGCCACTTGCACCATACGGACACTGCTGTGCAAATGTGTTGGCAGCAATGGTTTCTGCGAGGAACCCATCGGCGTAATGATGGCTCTGGAAGGCCAAGGTGCACTAATGCAAGGCAAGATTGGTTGGTTGTGCAACAAGCCCGAGCTGACCCAACGGCATCATTGTCCGCCATCCAACGTGCTATAGTCTCTTCCATACCAATCGCGACACCTTCCACCATCTCACTAGGCTTGGATGAGGTGGGGTTACACTCACAGCGGCCTTTAAGATGTCTTTTAACTCCGCACCATCGACAGAGTCGTCTGGAGTGGTGTCGTAGCCGGTCATCGTGGCTGCCAGCAGATTAGTATCGCATAGTGTTCAGCGATGAATCCCGCTTCAGCCTTGGAGAAGATGACCATTGAATAAATGTGTGGAGGTGCCAGGGCCAGCGGTCCCAACCACCCTTTGTTTTACAAAGGCACACAGCCATTACCCCTAGTGTGATGGTGTGGGGTGTTATCTCATACGACAGCAGGACGCCCCTAGTCATTCTGCGTACTTTACAGCTCAACGCCATCTTGATATCCTGTGGCCGTTTGCGTTACCCTTCATGACACGACAGTTTGGAGTCATTTTCCAACAAGATAATGCCAGGCCCCATATGGTTCGCATATCTGTGAGCTACCCCAGTGCTGTTGATACTCTTCCTTGACCAGCAAGGTCACCAGACCTTTCGCCAATCGAACATGTATGGGACATGGTAGGCTGCTGGATTTGGGCACCGCAAAATGTCGCAGAGCTGGTGCAACAAGTGAGGACTGCCCGGCAGAATGTGTCGCAGGATGACATTAGGAACCTTTATCATACCTTAGCTGGACGTATAGAAGCGACCCCTGGGAGGGGCACGAACTATTGATTTGAACATTCAATGTGCAATTCCTAGCCATTGATGGGTCCTACGGCCCTGAATATTTTTATCATTTCCTTACCTGCGTATGTGCTGGATATATATTTAATTTTAATAAAAACAGATAATTTCCTAATGGTGGTTTTTTTTTTGCAAAAGGGTATATATATATGTCTGACCGGGGAGAAGAGCAAGTAGGTGCAAAATAAAACAAGAAACAAATGCCTCCCAGTTGCCACTACGTCACCTTTCGTAATAAAATAAATAATACGTGATATTAACAAAATTTGTCATAGTTCTCAAATTATTTTACAAGTGCCTTTGGAAAACGGCTTAACTAGGAAACCTATAAGATACTTTGCAACGGAGAAAGTGACAGAAAATTGATGACCTTGAAAAAGGAAATTGACACCGTGCTGCACATAATCACGTTATATACCCGATACATGTGACTTTTCGTTGTATGTAACGTGCGTTCTGTAACTTTGCCATATATTCCAGTTCGTTTTCCCGCGAGGCAAAATGCTTGAAATGCAACACTATGTTATATAAATTCAGTTTAGCTTTTTAGTTTTATAATTTTCGTTCTGATAATTAAATAAGTTACGTTTTAGACAAATGAAGACGGTTTAATTTTTAATTTTTTGTTTTCCAGGAAAAACTAGTAGTATTTTTTAACCGAATTGACACCCGACTACGGACACACTACGAAGACTAAATATTGATATTCTAAAAGCAACGACAAACGAAAGTATAAAGGAAGGAAGAATGAATGGAGGTAGAGTAGGTAGGCCAATTGCTTAAGTTAGAATTGCTGTGCAAACGACAGAGAAACAGATGAGCACAGACATTTTATCTATAGCTTTCAGGTTGAAATAATACTGTAATAAAATGTAACCATACGTGTGTCTACACGCATAGTAATGTACAGCTCAAGAAGATTTCAATGCAGAATTGCATTGGTTCCGTTTAAAATGTAGCTAATAAATTAAAAAAAAAACCAGAACCAAAA
>QLNU02014802.1:77449666-77470046 GCA_006491805.2 Dysdera silvatica | reverse complement strand
ATTGCTCTTCGTAGATGGTGTTTAAATGATTTTATTCCACTTTCCCAAATTCCCCCGAATGTTGGAGATCTTGGTGGAATGAAATTCCAATTGATATTTTCTGAGGTTAAGTAGTGAGCTAAATTTTCAGAGGGTTTACTCATCAAATTATGTAGCCTTTTTAATTCAGAGTTAGCACCTACGAAATTCTTAGCATTATTTGTTAATATAGACGAGCATTTTCCACGTCTTGCAAAAACACGTTTAAGTGTTGCTATCAGAGCATTTGAGGTCAGATCAGTGACTACTTCTAAATGAATGGCCGTGGTAGCTAAGCATATAAATATGGCAACATACACTTTTTGAAATATTCCCTTTCGTTGGCCTTTATATCTAATTAGAAATGGCCCACAGAAATCAATTCCGCAATTGTAAAATGGGGGGTTTTGATTAACTCTCTCGGATGGAAGATTACCTAATAATTGTTCAGCAGTTTTGGGATTATTTTTAAAGCAAACAATGCATTCGTGAACCATTTTTCTAGCCAGATTTCTTCCCCCTAAAGGCCAAAATTCTTGTCTCACACAATGTAATAATGATTGGGGACCGATATGTATGTTTTTCTTATGGAAATATTCCATTACAATTTTTGTTAATTTATGCTTAGCAGGCAGTAACTTCGGATGTTTTTGATTTAGATTTAAACCTGAATTTTGTAATCGACCACCTACTCGAAGAATGTTATCTTTGTCTAAGAAAGGGCAAAGATTTCTTATCTGACTTTTCTTTAAATGATCACCCTTGCTTAATATTGAAATTTCCTTTACAAATTCCGCTTCTTGGACAAGTTTTACTAGGGTGTTCGATGACTTACCTACTTCTGAGTGGGTTAATGGGCCAGTACATGTCACCTTGGGATTCTTCAAATTATGTAAAAATCTGAAAACATAACTTAAAATGCGACAAAGTTTAGTAAAATTATTTCTAATATTTAAAAGTCATTAATAAAGTTATTGTTCTCATGTACACTTAACACTAAATCACTACAGGATTTCTTGAGTTCAATTTTGAAGTCATCGTTGTCTAAGTAAGGAGTTTTCACTGGATCTGGAATGTCCGAAATCAAGAAAGTGGGACCAGTCCACTATAATGAGTTGGATTGAAGCTCATTAGCTGCTGTTCCTCGTGAAATAATGTCAGCTGGATTATCACGTGTAGAAACGTGCTTCCACTTATAGTCTTTGCATAGAGTCTGAATTTCTGAAACTCTATTTGCCACAAATGTTTCAAGTTTGTCAGGAGGTGTGTTGATCCAGGCCAATGTAATGGTAGAATCTGTCCACATGTATATGTGGGTGAATTGTAGTCGAAGGAGAGGTATTCCCCTTGACACAAGCCGTGAGAGAAGTAATGCTGCAGATAATTCCAAACGAGGAATTGTCAATTACTTTATGGGCGCTACCTTGGATTTGCTGCACATTAGTAAGGTCTGAACAACTCCTTGATCACTGGTTGAGCGCAGGTAGATGACTGCACCGAAGGCCCGTTCTGAAGCATCGCAGAAGCCATGAAGCTCAATTTTGATGGCATTAGCAACAATAACATGTCTAGGTATTTGTAATTTGTTTATCTCGGAAAGTTGTTTCAGGAAGTTGATCCAGTCTTTAGTTTCCTTTGGCGGGATTGGATCCGACCAATTTAGCTTAAGTGTCCAGAGCCTTTGTAAGAAGATTTTAGCTCTAGATATCACGGGTCCGATGAGACCTAATGGATCGAACAGTCTTGCTATTATAGACAGGACGTTCCGTTTTGTGAAGCTATCCTGGAGGTTTGTAGCTACCTTGAAAGTGAAGTAATCTGACTGAGGTCGCCAGAGCATTCCTAGAGTTTTCACTGTATCGTGCTGCGAATCAAATGCGTATTCCAAATTGGGGTTGTCTTGGAATAGCTGTGGATGATTTGACACCTATTTTTGGAGTTCCATTCCTCCTCGTTTCAATAGTTGAACAAGTTGAAGCTGTAACTGTTTTATTTCTTCTAGGGTCGCTGCACCTTACAGTATATCATCCATATATACGTCGTTGCAAGTCACATCAGCTGCATTGGGAAAGTCTTTACATTCATCTTCCGCTAACGCCCTTAATGTTCTTGTAGCCAGGAACGGTGCACAAGACGTTCCATATGTCACTGTTTTCAGTCTATAAATCTCAATTGGGGCAAAACGACTTGACTTCCATAGAATTCTTTGTAAGTCTCTATCGGAAGGATCGACAAGTATTTGTCTATACATTTTAGTGATGTCTGCACTAAATGCAAATAAATGCTTTCGAAAACGCGTCACAATTGAAAAAAGATCCTGTTGTATAGTACCTCCGTTTAACAATATGGAGTTAAGTGAAATACCACTGCTTGATTTTGCAGAGGCATCGAAGACCACTCTCAGAGGAGTAGACGCACTATCGGGGCGAAAAACTGCATGGTGTGGAACACAATATTCAGTTTGGTTGTGAGAACATTTATTGTCCACAATTTTCTCCATATGATGAAGTATCGAATATTCATTCATAAATTCCTTATACAAGTTAGCCATGTCCTTGTGTTCATCTAATCTTTTCCAAAGAAGATTTAATCGCTTTTCTGCGTTTTCCCTAGAATATCCTAATTTAGATCGCGCATTATCCTTTATCGGTAACTTTACAATGTACCTCCCGGTTTCATCTCTTGTGTGAGTTTGAACAAAATGTTCTTCACAAAATTGTTGTTGTACACTTTTAGTATTTTTTAAACTTCCATTATTATCACCGGGAAAAGATTCCAATTCGAAAAATTTCTTTACCGTAATGTCTAGGTTATCCTGTTCTGAAATAAAGCCAGAAAATGAATTTGGGCAAAAATGAGTTAAACTTCCTGTGACTAAATAACCAAACACTGTATTTTGTAGCAGTAATGACTCGTTTTCAATTCGAAGCCTTTCGGGCTTCAATAATTCGAAGAATAACTCAAAACCTATTAATAAGTGGACTTTGCCTGGAACACAAAATGTGGGATCCGCTAATTTAATTTCGCTGGGTAATTTAACTTGCGAGATCTCTAATTTGTGATTTGGAATAAAATCTGTGATTTTTGGCAACACTAGCCAAAGGTCAGTGACCTCAAAAAATCACCCTCTTCGTTAGAAATTACCGCAGTAACTTTGTTTTTAATAAAATGCTCACCGCCATTAATTCCTGTAATAGACGTATTTACACGTTCCCTTTTTAAACCCAAAACATTGGTAGCTTCAGTTGTTAAACAATTAACAGAACTCCCGCTATCTAATATAGCTCGAAGCTTTATGGATTGACCAGAAGTGTTCTGCGTCGTAACTATTGCTGTACAAAACAAGCCTGATATTTGTCCTTGAACGGTGCTGATAAGAGACGATTTTGAATTCTGCTGTCTAGACAGTGAAGAAATGAAACTACAAACCCCGCTTGGAAGTGCAGAGTCCACTTTTTGGTTGACAATTTCTGTCTGCTGGACTTCCTGCTCGCGGTGGATTAGTGTGTTATGCTTTTCATTACATATCCTACATGAGAAGTATGAAGTGCAAGGCAAACTGTGCGCCTTTAAACAATTTCTGCACAGTTTGAATATTTTTATGGTATCCAGCCTTTGAGGCATAGACATATTTAAAAATTTTGAACACTTGTATAAATTGTGAAATCCTTTACATAAGATGCATGCCTTAATGGAATTTTTACAAATGTTTTTATTTGAACTTACAAACAAATTTTAGGTTTAGTCATAGTATTGTGAAACCACTTTGATGATTTGGAAGGCGAACATTTATTTAAATTTTCTAAAACCATTGACTTATTATCAAGAAATTCTATTAACTCGGTCAAAGAAGGAATTTTCTTGGAATTTAACGATAATTCGTACGTTCTCCTGCTTTCTTTATCAAGTTTTTGCAGGATAATATTAACAAGCATTGCTTCGGTAAGCTCGTTACACTCCAATTTCAAAACCTTTAAGGCTCTTAAACTCTTTTTTACGGTATCTGTGAGGTTTCTTAAACATTTTGATGATTCGTGCGAAATTGTCTCTAATTTTAATATTGCCTGTATATGTGTATCAACAACTGCCCGTTTATTTTCATATCTCTGCTCAAGGGCATGAAACAGCGACTCAAAATCGTCTTCGCTCGTTTCAACGTTTTAGCATCACCGCGCAAAGCTGATTTTAAATAAAATAACTTCTGCGTGGTTGATAATTTATCATTTTCAGCAATTATTTTTACAAATTGATTTTTAAAATTAGAGAATTATTAGATTTTATCGTAAAAAATCGGTAATGGAATATTCGGTAATTTAGATTATAAATTTAAACTAGCATTATCTTACTTAGTATTTTTTTAATAGTTAACTGCTTTAGAATTTAACGTTGATAGAATATATTTAAGTCTTACTTCAAGATTTTCCCGTTGGTCTTCCAATTCCGATAACTCGGCTTCCATATCCACGATGTCTTCGCCTTTTTCCAGAGTTGCCTCGTAGTCTGTAAACAGTCGATTTATTTCCTCCTTCGCATCTTGAAGGTTATCCAGTTTTTGTGTGAGGTGTATCACTGAATCTTCTTTTTCCACAAATTCTTTTAAGAAGCTTTTGGTTTTGGTTAGTTTCGCTTTGACGCGACCGCGTGCTCGATTTAAGGACTTTAACTTTGCATCCATTATGATTGCTACTCGGACTCGACACGGACCACTATATGGTGGCGCTGAATAAAGTATTCATGACGACGGACCAGAATATAATAAAATTATATATGTTTATTTCTAATTTTCTCCGCTTTACTGGGAGAATGGTGTTGGCTGATGAAATCATCGCTTTAAAGAATTGCAATGCGGTCGACGCAGTCGGCGCCTGAATTACAACTGGTTTATACAACAATATTCCGCAAGGTGGCGGTGCGGAGTATGAAAATGGTAGAACTGTTCTATAAGACTTAACATATAGTTTTGTTTAATAATAATATCATGAAGTACTGTGAACTGAGATGGAGACACTCTGCAGGAGGATCACTGGCATACGCAGGGGGGGGGGTTGATGGGGTTGTAACCCACATTGCAATGAAATTTTGTATAATTTATATAAGAATACATAAAGTTGTAGCTATGTACCCCACATTGAGCTTATAACTCCCCTCTTATGAACTTTCTGGGTACGCCTACGACGATTGTAGTCGTTTCAGTTGTGGTGGGTGCATGGGGTTCTGAAAGATCTGTTGGTTCTCAACATTCTGGAATACGGATCTCAAACGTCTGGAGCATAACCTCAAGAGGCGGGCACAGACTTTCATTTTGGGGGGTCAAGGACAGAATTTGCCATGGTCTTGGAATAACACCCTTCATTTATCATGAAAGTTGGAATTTTTTACAGTGAAAAAATATATTTTCGGGGTGAGTCATGACCCTTGTGGCCTCCCCACGTGTCCGCCTTTAATCACCACATACACTGAACATAAAAAAATACTGTCACCGAATTCAAAACTGTACTTCTGGGGTCAGCTCATATTATACGCAGATACCTTTGATGCCCACGAGAAGGACGATAGTCAAATGGAAGTAGCTATCCAAAACTAGTCTTTGAACTTGAAACGCAATAATAGCAGATGAAGAGATGAGAAGAAAAAAAAAAAATTGAAAGGACCTGCAAATTATGGTGGAAAGACTTTAATAGAAGAAAACTACTGTTGTTCCGATTACAGTGGGTACAGTCAGTGGCGTAAACAGAAAGTTCATAAGAGGAGGGTTATAGGCTTAATGGGAGGGGTTACAGAGCTACAACTCATATATTCCTATGTTAAATATATAAAATTTCATTGCGATGGGGGTTACAATACCCCAAAACTGCTCCCTGGCTACGCTTCTGGGTACAGTGGTAAATGGTGCAGAAAAGGGGGGGGGCACAGGAATCTAAAGCCGTCACTAGATATCAAAACATATTATTTTTTCTAACGTGGTATCATGTAATTTTTTTTAAAGCTACTTGACTCCCCCATAATTTTTTAATGCTACGCTACTGACACTGGGTGCAAGTTCCCAAAACCTAGAACCATCTCAACACACTGAACTAAACAAAAAGTTCTGCATTCAAATTCAAATAACTGCATTTCCAGGAACAGTTTATATAACAAAATATCTTAGGGCCTTGGAAAAAAAAAAAGCTTAACCATTGAAATAAAGCTTGATAATTAAAGAAAAGAAAGCAGCAGGTGCAAAATATAGATTACTAATTTGTGCAATGATAACTTCTGGGGACAACTTAAATTATACGTATAAAAATACGTATAATTTATCTGAGACTCTTGAAAAGAGTTGGATGCTTAAATCACAGAACACAACGATATTTACAACTTAAATATAATACAATATAAAACATAGACTATGAGTTTGAGTTACAATAACAACCTTTACATCAGGTACAGTGTAAAACGTATTTGTGGCTGCTTAGAATGGTTTAAAACGGATCAGTCTAGACAGAAGTGGATAAAGACATTTTACCTGACAGAGTACGATGTCCAAGGTGCTAGTGAAGCTATTACAAGCAATAAAGGACTAGACATAAAAAGGTGAACAATTCTAGCAAGATCCTTTTATTTTAATACACAAAATAACACACAACGTGAGTAAATACAGCGAAATCTGTCTAAAAAATATATTGCTTGTGGCGATAATCTATCCGTAACGAAATTTTGCCCTGGTGTTTCGAGAGACATATAGTGCATCAGGTTCAACGTCGTCTGTAACGACATCTTCTCCAGGTTTTTTTAAGTATTGTTATATACAGACAGATTTCGCTATAATTGCGAAGGTTTGTTTTTTTAATGAAACGAGTTTAATTGAATAAAGCCCTTCCCAATAAGTCTAAAATATGCTTTGACCAATCATCGTATTGAAACCATACGCTGAAAATTCCTCACACTATCAATATTATGGCCATAAACTCCATATACTATAAACACTGTAGTTATAAACCACAGTACACTATGTAGATATAAACTACAATATACTATAAATACTGTAGTTATAAACTACAATATACCACAAATACTGTAGTTATAAACTTCCCAATATATTATAAATACTGCAGTTATAAACTACAAATATGCTACAAATACCATGGGCAAGTAAAAAACCACCAACGTCAAAAAGATGAGGAAAGCAACAGCCATAATTATTTTGGAAAGTTGTTGAATCTACAAAGAACAAAAAGTGTCCTGTCTTAAAACCTTGAGCGGCTCCATACACTATAAATACTGTGGCTCCATACTGTGGCTCCATACACTATAAATACTGTGGTAAATTCCATTTACCATACATATTGCGCCTATAAATTCTGTATACTATATATAATGTGGCTATAAATTCCATACACTATAAATACTGTGGTTAAGCAATAAACCACCAACATCAAAAAAATGAAGAATCGGTTACAGATTATCTATAAAACTTGTTTAATTCCCACAGAACAAAAAACATCGCGTCCTGTAACCTTGAGCGGCAATAAGGAACATCAGCCTTACATTAGAAAACCATGAAACTAAATATAAAGAAATAATTTCTTATAAATAATTAAATTAATAATCATTCAGCAACATATTAAAATATATATAATCCATGTGCGATTCTCCTGAATAAAGTTTATCTTAATTTGCGAATTATAAAGTTAAAGACAAAATGCGTGTGGGAATACCTTATTTGTTGTAAAGCTGTGTGTGCATTATATAACGATGTAAACAGGGTGTAATATAGGATGTAATAACCATTTTCTCGTCCATTAATTAAATGGGACATTGAATTGCTTCAATAAATTCCACATTTCTTGCCATTACAAAAATGTTTGTGTTTTACGGCACATGGACAACAAGGACAACGAAGTACATGTGACAATAAGGACAACAAAGTACACGTGACAACAAGGACAACATAGTACATGTGACAAGAATAAAAAGTACACGTGACAACACGGACATGACGTGTGACAAGGATAAAAAAAAAGGACATGTGACAACAAGGATAAAAAAAAGGACATGTGACAACAAGGATAACAAAGGACATGTGACAAGGACAACAAGGACGAAAAAGGACACGAGGGACCTACATGTTTCTGAGGAATCCGAACGTCGTAAGGAGTAGGGAACCAACCCCCGGATTACAGTGAATAGTTTGTCGACAAAAAAAATTTTTTTGGGGGGGGGAGGTGTTGGAAACGTTGAGAGTCGAACCAGGGATAAGGAGGACTCACTAGGTGAACGTGTTAGTGCCGCGGGGCCACTACAAAAATATAAGACTTAATAATCCACGGTCTATTCCTTCCTGCATTACTACACTGTGTCGCTGACCCCTTCCTTTGGAGAACTTCGTTCCGAAGATTTGAGAATTTATGTTTTGCTTCTATTGCAGATGGTGGTAAACAACGTGATTTATAACGCGGCCGTTTATATAATGCTTAATGACAACGAACAGAAAACCCTTCGACTTATGCTAAGCACGTTTGTCCAAATTACACCTCGTCTGCTCTAACAAGTGTTACTTTATCTGGGAAAATTTCAAAAATTATACATTGGGCCATCATTAAGAAAGAAGCCGTCTTATTTGGTGAGTCGATGAATCTGTTCGTTGCTTGAGGCAATTTAAAGAGTTGAAAAGGCATGTTGTATCAATCGTTAGTCGCGAACGATTTTTCCTTGGTACGTGAATTCAGCAACGGGCTGATGCTTCTGATTTTGGAGACGAGACCTATTATGGCGAATTCTTGACACCGAGTTCTATGTTAAGGAGTATTTCGCAGTCCGGCCATGTTCCAGCTCCCGGGAATACTCGCCGCAGCTGTCAGGGAAAGATACGGTCGCGAAATTGTTATCATTCGGCCTATCATTTCGGCTTCGTCATGGATGGTTACCTCCACTGCTGCATATTATGATTTTCAAAGCGATGCTGTTTGTTGTCAATAGATGTTTGCCACAGTTACGTACGGACGATAGTTGGGTTTAATGAATTGTGGGAGCCATGCAAAGTCGAAGAGTGTAATGACTAAATAAGTTGGTTTCGTTTCTATTGTGCAGGGAGCCGTAATTGAACATATGAATTGAACACGTTCGCATATCCCAGTGGAAAACGCGACGTTACCATAACATTATCCGGTGTTACTGGTACGGTTGACACATACTGCATTACCTTTGCAAAATAATATATAACAATAAGGATTATTATCTGTATTCACTAAGGGAAAAGTTTTTGCCCTCCATCATCCAATCATCAATCAAATCATCGCCCAATCCCCTATCGTGTACCCGACCTTATTCTCGACTTATCGTTCTCCTCGTCTCTCGGTTTCAGCACCGAGATAGATAAAATGTGCACACTACACGCCTTACATTGAAGACCAAGCTTATTTTAAAGGAGACTATGTTAACAGCAAAATCTTTAAAACGATCCATGAGACATATTAATTTTCCCATACTTACACATTCGACAATTTACTATTCACGAGGTAAATGATTTGCAAAAGCAATGTTGGGGATTAAGATTTTTATGGACCGTAGGCTAGAATGAGAATGGATTCTACACAACGTGGTCCACCCCGTGTTCAATTAATAAATCGTAAGTTTTTCTTTGAAGTTCATCATATTTAATATCCAGGTTCATCAATACTTAACTCGGATATCTGCCAATAAACGAGATCAAAATAACACTTAAATACCATCAATTCACTGGGCCCAAGGCCCATGCCTAAATCATCGGCACTGTTTACAAGTAATGTCTTATGTCCTAGGATCTATTAGCGTCTTTATCTTCAGGAACGGTGCGTGGGGGGGGGAGGGGTTTGAACCCCAAGGCTCTGCATATTCATTTGACTCTTCATTTTTCTGAGGGAGGGGGCTGAAATTTGCCAAAGGGAGGCTAACCCCCCCAGTCCCCTCCCTAATTACGCATATGTTAGAAACTATGTTATGACTGAATCATAAACTTCATATCGATGAGAAATAAAATCCTGGATTTTCTGACCTCCCTCTTTCCTGTTTACCAGACCAACGCCCACCCCTATTAATTCTGACAATCGAAGACATTTATAATACAGATTATAAACTTGGGTTTGCAGCGAGACAGAACGATATACGCCGAGCCAGCATTACCTAAGGTGCTGGATGAATTATTCGTATTTTGCACACCTATACATCATACTTCCCCTCAATTGGTTCTATTTGAACTATCCGAGTTTTTATAATATCATTACATTTTGTTGCACTCTATCCACTGTCTCTCCCTCTCTGCACGTCTTTTCTTGTTCAATTAAGAATGACATCGTTTTAAAACCAGTTAAATTATAAGCTTTCTTTATGCCTCAATTTGACCACTTATTTCTGTGACTAGCTTAAGGTTTGAATCAATCGATCAAATCACCAACTACCCAAGGTTCCGGTCCCGTCACGGCTGTCTTAGAGAGAAAGATTCTACTGCAATCACTGAGATGCTGAGCTTATAAAATAACAACCTCAAATAGACAAACACTTAAAAAACAAAAGTGGCGGGGACGAGAGGGTGACAATACGAACTAAAATTGTTGGGCCACTTTTTTGAAAACGCGAAGCAGAAAAACGGTCACCTTTCAAACTAAAAAAAAAAAAAGCTAGTTTATAATATGAGCTTTAAAAAAAAAAAAAGACCCCTACATGATAAAATGTATACGTGAGTGAAAAAGGTGATTATTGTTCGATTTCAATTCATTCATTCTGTTGATTGATTTGTAGCAACGCGTGTTCTCCCCAAATTATTTTTTTACCCGCCGCGGACCTCTTAAAGAGCTTCATAGATTGAAGTCAACGCAACTTTGCTGGACAGTTGGAAAAAAAGTATGTCCTTTGGCCGCCATAATCCTTGCTTGCACCACATTCTGTTTAAGAAATAGATTTGTAATGGACGGCAGAACCATTCACTGAACGATTTGACCACCTTCAGCCTGCCTTTGTACTAAAATGATAGGGACTACCTTATCAAGCACTCCTAAAGATGAGCGAAATCGCACACTGGATGACATCAATGAACGGATCATTTAATGAATGAATTCGTTGAAAAGCCCGCCTTCCAGCTGGAATGATCAGGACTATCATGCAATTTGTCTTAGAGATGGGCAAAATCGCAAGCTGAATGACTTACTGAATGACCCTGCCCTTTTAAAATAGACGAGTAGACTCATTTAGTGAACGATTTCATTGAAATTTAGTCTGTTTCACTCCTAGAACGATTAGGATTAGTCCATCGGAAGCCAAAACGTATCCAAATACTGCCTATCTCCAACTTCCATATTTTTTAACAGCTTTCAATGTTCGTTACCGTTTTGCAAACTGAATTTACTAAATGAGTATGATACTTTTTTTCCATAATTATTTTAATATCTTTAATTTAATAAGATTCATTCACAGATTGTTACTTTAGGATTTTTTTTTTTTTTGTAATGTTTAGGTTCATTGTGATTCTAGTGTTATGTTTTATAAAGCTCATGGTTGTATTCAGTGAGATACTAAGGCATTTCATACAGCGTAAGTAACTAACCTGTCTTACCTAGAACTAGGTAAGCACGGACACAAGAGGGGTGGTCACAGGGGTCATGACCCCCAAAATATATTTTTTCACTGTAAAAAATTCCAACTTTCATGATAAATGAAGGGTGTTATTCCAAGACCATGGCAAATTCTGTCCTTGACCGCCCCCCCCCCACAAAAAAAAGGGGGGGGAACAGAAAGAAAGAATGTGTCCGCTCCTATCAACAATCCCTTAGAACAAATGACTACATTTAATTTCTATACCCCACATGTACGACAACTGCACATTAAATAGCACATGTTAGATATTCGTAAACCTTTTCAGCATTAATAAATAGGGTTCCAAATTATGTATTATTTCAATAAAACACTTTCACATACGTTTTTCAAACTCTCCCCCCCCAAGTTGAACCAAGATACGGCTCTTTAAATCATATTTCGTTAGATCGAAAATAGCTTTTTGCTAAAAAAGTTACTAAAAAATTGTGATTAAAAATGTCACTAGAAAAAAGTGACAACTTTTATTAGATTCAAGCTCGGTAAAAACGTTTTCGACTTAAAAAAATTCGTAAAAATGTAAAAAGTCATAAGAAAAGCATTGAACTTGAATAAACATGTACATAATATTTATAATGCTGATTTAGAGTATATAGGAATATAGTGCACACCCACAATAACGATGAACAGAAGGAAAAACTATTAGAAGGTTCATTTCTGAATAAAACACGTCTCTGGATGCCTATGTACTGCCTATGCAGGTGTGGAGAACTTACAGCTTTTCAAAAGAATCCAAAAATGTGCAGAAAAAATCTTTTTATATTTGTTAATATATATATACAGCATAAATATTTTGCTACTTCCTTATTATAGCGGCTCCAGATCTTATTTGGCGACTTTAAAATTACGCCAAGACGGCCAAAATAAAGAATAATACTCGTTAACAGCTCGTTAATACTCGTTCCCTAAGATTATTTTTAATAATCATTAAATTATACTAATAAGTATATATAATTATATTATACTAATATGTATATATAATCGTTATATTATACTAATATGTATATATAATCGTTATATTATACTAATATGTATATATAATCATTGTAATATACCAATATATATATACACTCTATAACAAAAAAAAATCGACGCATCAAGGAGGAGTTGTCCGATTGCGATAAAAATTGGTGGATGTGAAGAACATACATAGAAAAAGAAACGATTAAAATTTCAGAACAATTGAATGATTTATTGCAGAGTTTGACCGTTACAAAGGGAGGAAGTCAATAAGGCGTTGGTCCACCTCTGGCCTGGATGCAAGCTGTCACCCGGCGTGGCATAGACTGATAAAGATCCCGGATGGTGTCCTGCGGAATTTCTTGCCAAATTGCAATGATTGCAATCGCCTTCCCATAGCGTCCCAAATGTGCTCTATGGGAGAGAGATCAGGAAACCTAGCTTGCCAAGGAAGTGTTGGGCAAGCTTGAAGACAATTCATAGCAACACGTGCCGTGTGCGGCCGGGCATTGTCTTGTTGAAACGTAAGTCCAGGGTGTCGCAAAAGGAACGGTAACACAACCGGTCGTAGAATGTCGTCTACGTACCGCTGTGCTGTAAGTGTGCCAGAAATGACCACCAAAGGGGTCCGGCTATCAAAGGAGATGGCACCCCAGACCATAACGCCCTGTTGTGGGCATGTGTGGCGTGCGATAGTAAGGGCAGGATCCCCACGCTGCCCTGGACGTCTCCAGACACGTCTGCGGTTGTCGTCAGGACACAGTTGGAAACGGGACTCGTCACTAAAGACTATACGTCCCCAGTCAGCGCAGTTCCAAGTTGATCGAGCCCGGCACCACTGTAATCGGACTTGACGGTGTAAAGGCGTGAGAGGTAAGCGGCGTAACGGTCGGCGCGAGCGTAAATTCCGCTCTCTCAGTCGTCTGCAGAGGGTCATGTTGGACACATGTGTGCAGGCCACACGTTGGATAGTTGATAACGACGAATCCGGTGCTGTGACAGCTGCTCTGACAATCGCTCTGTCTTCCCGTTCTGTTGTGGCCCTAGGTCGACCGCTGACATCTGCCGTTGTTGACCCACTCTTGCCAGCACCGTCCAATCGCCGCATCGCTTCGACCCACATGTCCAGCGATTCTTCGATTCGTCCAACCAGCCTCTTTCAATCCGATAGCACGACCTCTTTCAAACTCTGACATATGCTCGTAATGAGCACGAATCTTTCGGCGAGGCATTGTTACAGTCGACGTAAGATATCCGCAGTCAAAATGCAACAGAAATTTTGACCACATATTGAGAATCGCTCCTTATATACACCTGCTGAATGCGCAGTTCCGATGCGCTGGAGTTCCCGCTATTCATTCACGTAAATACAATATCGACATCGCTAGGAATGTGGTGGCTAGTACCTTTTAACTGACATCGTAACTCGTAGATGGAAAATTAGACAAGCTGTGATAATAATTCACTTCAGTGCAATTACATCAATAGCATTTCATAGTCATGGAATATGTAAGTAATTATTATTTAAATTACTTTCCACATGCAATAAAATCCAAAACATGCGTTTAATTAAGTGAATGACATACGCGTAATTAAGTATAATGCTCAGAGAGCGTTCTTATCAATTTTGATAAAATATAAAATTTTTGGTTCGTTTAACTGTTGATACAAACAAGTGATGTGGATTTTCTGGAAATTTTTTGAAAAGGGAATTTTTCCAGCACTTCAATTGCTAAACATCTAGTGTAAGTGTACTATAATATTTATTAAATAACATTTGTTTTATATTCTATATCACTACACAAACTGCGCTCTGCGGCCCCATATTTACCTCCTCGGAAAATTTTGGAACGGAAATTTTTCCAGCACTTCAATTACTAAACATCTAGTGTAAGTGTACTATAATGTTTATTATTAAATAACATTTGTTTTGTATGCTATACCACTACCCAAATTATACTTTACGAACCCATATTTACCCCCTCAGAAAATTTTGGAAGCATAATTTTAGTTAAACTCGTTATTATTACCTCTTACTAATGTTACTTTACCCTGTTATGACATAGCAGTTTGGTTAGAGAGTCAAGGGTTGGTAGTTGATATGATAATGATACCAGTAACTTATATTTGGCACTTTTAGAAACGTTGGTTTAATGAATACGAAAATATCGTATTGCACTAAATGCATAAAAAAAAATGTGAATTCTTAAAACAATTAATGAAAAAATAAATCATAATGTGACATATAATGCATCTGTTTTTTTCTGCAATAATTTCTTGTTTTCATATTTTAAATTTTGTTTACATGCAAACTATTTAATAATATTTTATACACTGAAGCGTCAGAAAAACTGGTACACCTACCTAATGTCGTGTAGTCCCCCCCCCCACGCGCGCACGCAGAAGTGCTGCAACACGGCGTGGCATGGATTCGACTAATGTCTGAAGGTATCTTGTAGACAATTCATACCAGGAATCCTGCAGGGTAGTCCACAAATCCATAGGAGTGCGAGGTGTTGGAGATCTCTTCTGAAGAGCATGTTGCAAGGCATCCCAGATATGCTCGGTAATGTTCATGTCTGGCGATTTAGGTTGCCAATGGAAGTGTCTAAAGTCAGAAGAGTGTTCCTGGAGCCACTCGGTAGCAACTCTTGATGTGTGGGGTGTCGCATTATCATGCTGAAATTGTCCAAGTCCGTCGGAATGCACAATGGACATGAATGGGTGTAGGTGATCGGACATGATGCTTACGTGTCACCTGTCAGAGTTGTCTCTAGACGTATCAGGGGTCCCATATCACGCCAACTGCACACGCCCCATACCATCACAGAAGCTCCACCAGCTTGAACAGTCCCCTGTTGACATGTAGGGTCCATGGATTCATGAGGTTGTCTCCATACCTGTACACGTCCATCCGCCTGATGCAATTGGAAAGGAGACTCATCAGACCAGGCAATGTATTTCCAGTCATCAATGGCGGTGTTCGCGGGCCCAGACGAGGCATAAAACTTTGTGCTATACAGTCAATCATGGTACACGAGTGGACCTTCAGCTCCGTAAGCACATATCGATGATGGTTCGGTGAAAAGTTCGCATGCTGATACTTGCTGATGCGCGAGCCTTGAAATCCACGGCAATTTGAAAAAGTGTTGCACGTCTATCTCGTTTAACGATTCTCGTTATTCGTCGAATGTCCCGTTCTTTCAAGGTCTTTTTCCGGCCGCACCGCTGTCGGAGATTTGATGTTTTACCGGGTATACCGTAAATATCAAGATATTCACGGTAAACCCGTGAAATGGTCGTACGCGAAAATCCAAATTTTGTCGCTATCTCGGAAATGCTACGCCCCATTCCGCCACGTTCAAAATCGCTTATATCTTGATAGCCTGCCATTGTAACGGCAAGAACCGATCTAACAGCTTTGCCAGGCATCTCTTGCCTTATATAGGTGCTGTCGACCACATCGCGTTACGCTGATTGGTTGCAAAGCTCCGTTATTTGCATACGCACGCCTGTGCCAGTTTTTCTGGCATTTCAGTTTACGTAACATTTTTGCGTGTAAAAGTGAGCTTTTTTTTTTAAAGATTCATATACCTATCTGTCAGCATTATTTCAAAGTATTAAGAAGGCTTGAACCCCTGTGATATCGTAAAAATGGGGTGGGGCTTCAGTTGAAAATGTTTGGTAACTTTAAATAGTTGATGAAATTTATAATGATTTAGTGAAAACGTAAGATTTATTTTAACAGAATGGGAAAAGAAAAGCTAATGTTCGCAAAGGATTCTGTTTTATGTAGTCAGGAAGGGGAGGAATTATGACTATGTTATGAATGACCGATGACATTATTTTTAATTAATATGCATCTAACGAGGTTTTTTATGTTTAAACTTTTAAATTATATACATACACAGAGAAAGAGAGAAGTAATGTTTTTTTTTGTTTTTTTGTTTGTTTTTTTTGAAAAGAAAAACGCATTTTTAAAATTTTCAGACCGAAAAATTTTCCGCAGAAAATTTTGTGGGTGGAAATTTTTTCGGAAAAATGTCCGTTTCCGAAAATTTTCCGCGGAAAATTTTCCCACCTACATCTCTAATACAAACACATTGCACTGTTTTCATTTAAGATCAGAAAGAACCAAGTATAGTATAGAAGTGCGCAAAGAAAACCGATATAAAATACCTCGACAATTGTACGGTAAACGGAATTGACTTTGACATGTGTAGCACACATAATCAAATGAAAATGGTTCTACTGATTTGATTGGTTCTGACAACGTGACTGACATTGGTTTCGACAACTTGACAGTGAGATTGGTTTTGACAACTTGATATTGAGATTAGTTTTGGCAACTTGAAGTTGAGATCGGTGTACTTGAAATTGGTTATATATCGAAATATCTTAAATCAACCACCAATATCAAATTTTGAAAAATCAGTCAATATATAAGTCAATATCTACATTTTATATTGTTACAAAAATGTAAACAATGTCGTGAGTTTTTCGCTTTTCGGGCTTCATGGGTTGTTGCCACTGGGACAGCTTGTTATCTTAACTTTTGTAATCACAGTTTTATAAACTGGCAACAGCACAAATTTCTTTTTCTTGTACATTATTTATCTTTCATTATTTGGCAATAAGATTTTTATTCGTGTCTCGAATTCTTATAAACGATCAGTCTGCTTTCTGCAAGGCGTGTGCTTGCGACGCAATCGGGTCCTTTTTGCTACGGTTTTCGCTTGTTTTGGTTTCGTGAGATGAAGAGTTCTGTAACAGAAAGATTGATTCGGTGTGAAGAAATGGAACGAACGTGCGAATAAATCTTTTACATTGCTCTGAAAATTTACGTATTTGTTTATGACGTGAAGCTTTGTTGAGTCGAAGACATGTAGCCACGTTAATAATATGAAAATATGTGAAATAACGATATTTATAATAACATCTTAAGAACTAGAAGAGTATTTTAGATTTAACCATCTACGTATATTTAAATTGTGCAGTAAATTATATATAGTTCGCATGCTTAAAATTAAACGGGACATTAAACTGTATTTTAAAGGGGAAACAATAGATCAGATCGCATTTTTTTTAAAACAAAAAGTTGGGTTAGAGGACATTTTTAAAATGAAATGGTAGATTGAACTCTTAAAGTGAAATGATAGATTGAACTCTTAAAGTGAAATGATATATTTAACTCTTAAAGTAAAATGGTAGATTGAACTCTTAAAGTGAAATGATAGATTGAACTCTTAAAGTAAAATGGTAGATTGAACTCTTAAAGTGAAATGGTAGATTGAACTCTTAACGTGAAATGGTAGATTGAACTCTTAACGTGAAATGGTAGATTGAACTCTTAAAGTGAAATGGTAGATTGAACTCTTAAAGTGAAATGGTAAATTATATTCTCGAAGTGAAACATTAGATTGCACTCTTGAAGTAAAATGTTAGATTATACTTTCGAAATGGAATGTTAGATTGTGCTCTTGACGCAGGGTTTAAGCTGCAGTCTCGTTTTTCGCAAAATGCGACGAGTTGCTCGAAAATGCGAAGAAAAAATTATTGCCCATCGCGAAAATGCGACAGGCATTTTTAACCACAGTTTATTCTCTGAAAACAGGATTCCTCGATTCCAGAATATCCGTTTTGCACTTCAGCGATCTTTTCTTGTTCCTTTTTGTTTCCTCTTCAAAATTCTTAACAGCACCTGTTAAGCATCGTTGATATAAATAATTTCATGGATAGGGTTTTTCGAGCAACGAAAGCAACTAATATTTTTTAGCATTTTGCTACAACTTTTTTCCCATTTTAGCATTTTTGCGACAGCATGTTTCGAGCCAGCTTAAACCCTGTCTTGACGTGAAATGTTAGTTAGATTGTACTCTCGACATGAAATAATATGCCGTAAGCATAGGCGTACGCAGAAAGTTCATAGGGGGGGTTACAGGCTCGATTGGGGGGTTACAGAGCTACAACTCATATATTCCTATGTTAAATATACACAATTTCATTGCAATGGGGGTTACAACCCCCCCATCAGCACCCCTGCGAACGCCAGTGGTCGTAGATAACATTCCCTTACAATTAGACAAATTATATAGAACTTTCGCTTTAAATTAATGAAGGACTGACAATTATTATGTCGCTTCTACAACTCCAAAACAATGGATAGACCGTGTACACGCAAAAGAGCACCTACTGCGTCCTCTTTTATCGAACTGAAACATATGTAGAGAAGAAAATTAATGCAAGCTATGCTACGTCTTTAATTTTGCATTTTCTTTTTTATATATCTTTTCTAACCTTTCTTACATATCCTTTTTCATAAGTTTTCTTATGCTCTTTTTTTTATATCCTTTCTTGCAGATTCTGTTTCATACTTTTTTTTTTTTATACTCTTTCTTATATCGCGTTTCCCATCCTTTTCCTTACGAACAAAAAATACGGAAAGAGACAAGAACAATTGCATTTTTTTCAATGTAACTTTAAATTACGCAGTTATGTAAAACCGGTTCTGAAACCACGTACAGTGCTATTAACCAATTGTCATTAATGCTAAATATAATTATTAATTAATTAATTACTTGGAAATAATCTGATGTTATAAGAACAAATCTTATTTTTATTATTAAAAAAATTGACTGTAACGCAACTTGTCTATTTACTACCCATTACTAACGACGTCAGGTTTTAAAATAATGCTTATCATATTCGAGGTGTACCAAGTCGTTCGTTGAACGAATCATTAAATGAACGATTTTGCTCATTTATTGACTCGTTCACTGATTCGATCATCGGACAATTTGGTATACTACTCACAAAAAGCGTTATTTTAACATGTTTATTTAAAAAATGCCTATACTGCCAAATTATATTTATTACAATATCGGGCAAAAAATACGTAAGTGTGGAGAATAACCATTATTATTAAAATAATAGACTATTAATTAATATTCGTTTAAATAATCTTGTCAAAGGAATGTCGGTTGGCATGACTCTCTCTGCCTCTTGATTTGTCACAGAAATACTTCATAAACATATCAAAAACTAATTCGCTTTCATATCATAAACACGTGAAAATATACAAGTGTTGTCTATTACATTCATACTGCTTAACAAAAAACACGACGGACAACCAGTGACCGTTTTATTTCCAAATTATTATTCACTAAACGTGGTGCTATAATATTGAGATAACCAAAAGGGGCGTGATAGTTAAGCGATGATTGATTTAAGTGGTTTAATGACGAAAAAAAAATGTATCGTCGTCGCAAAAGTTCCTGTAGCACGCAAAATTCAATGGCCGGGACACAGGGTTATATGTCCATGGGCATCCGCTGCTCAGGAGTCGAGGTCGGTGGTTCAGTTTAGGTCCTATCCCAAATTTACCCTCTTAGCCAAGTGAATGAACTTCGTTTCTTCACCTGCATATGTTCTTTGGCTAAGCCTGGGAGTTTTCACACCAACTCACTACGTTGGGCCTTCCACGGAGAGCAGAGGTGGTCCTTCGTACCGAGTGCCTTTCGTGGGGGCCCGTAGGGTTAGTTCCCATCGGTATGTCAATGGCACCAAGATCGAGGGGCAGGGGCAACGAAAATGGAAATTTACAATTGCCTAGTGGGCCCCCTCCTGCTACTTTTAAACGCGATTTTTCTTAACGATGATAATCAAGTTACTTCGCCTAACTCTTTCTTCCTATGGATCATATTCAAAATTATGTAAATTGTAAAGGGTGTTTCGAAACATTGTAGAAAGGTAAGTGGGAGACAGGAAACACTAAAACATGCATACAACTCGTCTTCGT
>QLNU02014802.1:77434572-77449566 GCA_006491805.2 Dysdera silvatica | reverse complement strand
CCATAAAACTGTTTTCCCATGTTTTTCAAACGTTTTCTTACGGTTTTCGATCCTTGAGAATTTGGCCGTGTGTCAACCAATATAGTGTTCCAGAAATAATCGATTTTTCTAGAAAACCATAGCAATGACAATTATGCGACCAAGTGAATGGATTCACCTCTGATTGTTGACACTTTAGCTTCGTGCAATCCCGAAGAAGGGCGGCCGATTTGTTCGCGTTGATTTTTATTTATAAATATTGTTGATATGTTACTAACGTTGTTATCAAAATTCCCTGCATTCATTAATCAATTCATTTATATACTTATATTCATATATTAATAATATGATACCCGCAAATGTCTTAAAATAGGGAAACACCTCATAAATTAAAGTAGTAGTTTATCTTAAGATAGGTATAGACTTTATGGCCAAAATATTTGAGACACCCTGCTCTGAGAAGTCCATTAATAACGTACGACGAGGTGAGAACAAGAAACTGCACATAAGTGTACCGTTTATGTGCAAGAAGTTGCACATAAACGGTACACTTGGCATCACGAGAACTAATTATCGTCACAGTTAGCCTGGACATGGGTGAGACGAAAGATTCAAGAGCTTTTGAATGAGGCATGAAATAACGGTTCAAGCATTTCTGAAACTGCTACTATTCTCGGTTCTTTTCGTGCAGCAGTATTTCGGGAATTTAGAGAATGGTAGTTGGTAGTCCTATAGCCAGGATCAAAGGACATATGGGGCGGGGCAAAAGGGCAACTGGGGCGGGGCAAAGGACATATGGGGCACAAGGCACCCGGAGAGTGTTCTATATGTAGATAAATACCTCGATGGTGCAACTGGGGCCAGGCCCCTGCAAGCCCAGACTTGTCCACAGGCCTGGTAGTTAGACCAAAGAAATCCAAGCAATGAGAAGAACCCTGGTCGAAAAAGGCTTTTGAACTGAAGAGATATAAGGCAAGTGACATGAATCAGTAACGGAAGGACCTGATTTCAACCCCATTGAGCATTTGTAGAACGAAGGAGAAAAAGGCATTCGAAATTTAGAAACGCCATTGTATAATTTGAACGAAACTAAGAACTGCCGTCAGAAGGGCATAATATTTCCCATTCACACGGCGTGAACAATTTATTGAATCCATCCAAGCCCAGACGGATATCGGTTACGATCAAAGCTAAGAGAGGTCAAACTCCGTATTAGTATGGTATATCTCTAATATTTTGGCCACAGAATATAGAGCAGAATGTTTTCATTAAATTTCGATTAAAAACGCGCTGGGTATTTATTACCCAGCAGGGGCACCAGTTTAAAAAAAATATGGGAAGAGGTGGCCCTAAACGTATGTGCAACTACGTGAGTCAACAGGAAGCAGGGAAAAAAATACATATAAATAACCATTAATATATTTTATATGTGTTATATATTTCGACCCTCACCTATGTATCCTGCATTACTTTATTTATTCCCCAATAATTTTGGTAGGGCCTAGACGCCCTTTATTTTTAGGGAAAAGGGTCTGGGCATTAGCGCGGCTGGCGCTGCCTAACCTTACTATGTGTTCGTAGATTGAAAATAACTGGCCCACAAGAGAAGGCAGTGGAAATTGTGTGATAGTTACAGTACAAGGACAACAAGGGTCATGCTGAGCTAGGACCTATGGTTTTCCGAGAAATCTGAAGGCCTAGTGAACCATTTTCTGGACCAGTGCCGGACTTACGTATAAGTCGAGTCAGAGACGGACACAGACTTTCATTTTGGGAGGGGGGTCAAGGACAGAATTTACTATTGGACTAACATCCTTCATTTATCATGAAAGTTGGAATTTTTTACAGTGAAAAAATGTATTTTGGGGGTCATGACCCCTGTTACCGCGTCTGGGTCAAGAAGGCTCGGACCCAGGGCCCCGCAATTTTGGGGCCCCTGCAAGAGCTTGATGTTATCCAAGTTTAAGCGTTATTTTAATCTTGTTTATTTGAAAATTTCCGAGAAGTTTACATTATTGATAAACTTGAATATCGGAAGATAATGAACTTCAAAGAAAAGCTCGCGATTTATTGATTGAATATGTTACCCAAGTTTTTTAAGGGCCAACTCTATCTTTCCGATCTAGGGCCCGTAAAAACCTTAATCCAGCACTGCCCCGGACTACTGCTGGGCAGTTCATCGGTAAGGAAGGCAGTCAAGAATAAAGAAGATAAGCAGTGTGATGCCGGTGAAGTTACGTTAGTTATTCTAAAAGAGAAGTGGGATTACAGACTGTTTTTGCAACATTTTGTAAATGATGCCATACTTAAGATTTGAAATGTCAGCGTGATTTGTTTTCAAACTAAAGCGATAGACAAAATAACACGCAAAACAGACTCCTCCCTGCTATTTATAACGCACAGATACACAGAAAAGCTGACAGCGTACAAGAAAACTTGATAGCTTGATAAGCTGAAGCGAGGGGAGACTAAAGTAGTGTTGCCAAGTTGGTACATGGATAACATCAGACCTCCAAAACCTGAGATCCCTCAATTTTTTTTAAAACATCACTACGTCTTTGTGTTAGTGATACCATATTTCTAAGCGATAAACGATCTAACCACAGTCGCAGGGGATAAGGAGAGGTGAACACACACTCCTGATTTGCATATTAGCTGTTGATTGGTTTGAACTTCTACGGCGCAAGGACTCACTTGTAATTTATGTTAAAGAAAGCTTCCCTTAAAATAGTTACCCTAAATGTATTCTAAAAAGCTAAACGCTTATAGCAGAGCTTTCACATATCCAGGGGCGGACCGGATTCTTTTAAAGGGCGCATACCTTGGATTTTCGGAGGGCGCGAGTCCTTGCCCGTTTACGGGCTCGAGTCTTATAGCCCATGAGGACACACACCGGCGGCTCAGTCCGCCCCTGCATATATCGAACTTCCACACATCCAAGTTTTTTGCCCCCCTTTCTCTCTCTCGCCGTCATTACGTAGAAAAACGGTTCCTATTTATTGAAAAAAATCGAGATGTCGAATTTTTTACGACAGATCGGAATTTCTTGTTCGTTAAGCGTTTTAAAATGTCATGGTTTACAATTCGCTGAAAATGTTCCTGACGATGTATCTCACGGGCTTTATAAGTGTGGACCTTTACGATGAATCATCACCCAAATTTGTTGTGTGGTAAAATATTGGAAAATTTGCTACACAAATATAATTTCAGATGCACGAGTAAATACTGCATAAATATAATGGGTTTCAAGGTATGTTTAGCACATTTTTTACTCGTTAATTCTTGTTTTTATTTTTTTACATGAGCATAACTTGTACAGTATAATGTTATTAATTTACTTGTATATAATGTTATTAATTTACATGTATATAATGTTATTAATTTACTTGTATATAATGTTGTTAATTTACTTGTATATAATGTTATTAATTTACTTGTATATAAAGTTATTAATTTACTTGTATATAATGTTATTAATTTTCTTGTACATAATGTTATTAATTTACTTATAGATGTACGCTAATAATTTAATCGTCTATGCATATTAGCAACTAGTATAATGTAATTCATATTTATTTACTTATAATGAAGAGTGGTTTGATTAGCAACTGTGCGTTTTTAAATATAATATATATACTACATAATACATATATATAAAAGAAATTAAGATCAGTATGACGACGTAGCACTACGCAGTACAAGTAAAGAGAATGAATCCAACGTTGTAGGTGTAGCAAATTTAATTGGAGATTACGATGCACGTTTTTGACAAATTTTGGCCATCCCTCGTCAGGAATACATTTGTTTGCTTGTTTGTGGCTTTACAGCTCAGGGACTATAGTGGTCATGCTGCGTTGAGACCTACTGTTTTCCGAGGAATCTGAACTTCTTGGACCTACAGTTTTCCGAGGAATCCAAACCTCTTAGGGCCTAGGGAACTAAACCCAGGACTGTGGTGAGCAGTGCGATGTTCGTGAGATCTCTGAGCAAGCATTTTTTGTATCGTTAGGAGTTGAACCCGGGTTAACGGCGCACTAGGCGAATGCGTTATCACATTACGCCACGGCAGGGCGTCAAGAATACATGTGGAAATGTGTGGAACACATGTTCATTTCAATCAAATGTGCTACACCTATATAACGTTGAATTTATTCTTTTTCCCTGTAAAAGAGGTGGTTTCTATATGTCGAAGCCGACTTCAGTAGATGGAGGGTCTACTGTATGTTCTAAGGAGTTATTCTAAACAGTGCAAAAAATATAAAAATTGACAAATTACAACAAGAGAATATAGATTCACGCGTATTTAACTTGGACAGTTGACACTAACAGAAAATAATAATAATAATAACAATAAACAATATTACAGATAAACGAAGATAGATGCATCAAAATTAACCAAAATAACTATCGCAATCAGTTAATAATACTTGAAATCTTGCTCAGTTTCGTCAGCAATTTCGAAACTTTTACCAGAAATCATGAGATACCAGAAGCAAGGTCACGAAAAAAAATATTAAATGATTATAATTCTGGCTAGAATAATTCCTTAAATATTTGAATAAACATCCAATTTACTTATTATAATTTGCACTCATAATTACTGCTTTGTATGTGATATACTGCATTCTACGATATCCAGAGTTTCAATATGAAGTAGCAACACATGTGAAATGAAGTATGCAAATAATTTAGACGAAAATTCACAGACAGTTACAGTTGTAATTAAGTTGTTAACATTTGTTTCGGCAGAAGAATGATCTGCCATCATCAGAACAAAATTTGTTTCGACGACGGTGGACCGCCGAAACAATAATTTATTTAATTACAATGAATAACTCCGAATGAATAATTCCACCGAAATAGTTAACCATGAAAGTTCCCTCTTATAAAAAGTGGTCACATTATTCAGGTGGTCACTTTACCAGGTTCAACTGCATATAATGTTTAATCTAACTTCGTAGTTTTATTGATCGTCATTTAATAAAGATTAAAATGAAAATTTAATTTCTCTCGAATAAATCCATGACAGCTTTGATTATCAAATTATTTTCTTATTTATTAAATAAATCGTATAAAGAAGATTAACATATAGTAAAATTATTCATTAATAAATTATAGACACAGAAAAATATCTGGATTGTTATCGAAATGATGTTAATAATGAGGGTAATAGCCCAGAGAGCAAAGATGGTCCTTGGAACGTCCTGTGGACGTCCCTGACGACCTTTGCTATCTGGGAGCATTGACATTAAGCTTGTGTGTGATAGTCAGCATTTACCTAGAGCTGGACAAATTACAATTACAGTAAATTTCCGATTACCACGGTAATGCGTGACATAAATATTAAATATTTTTAAACAATTGCTCTTTTTACTACGAATGTGTATACATTATATAGTAAAATCTGAAATTGCACGGTAAAAAAGGGGGACCCGCCTATGACAAAGGTAAAGGGAGACACGAAACTGTTCGATAAAATAAAGTTGTACAACTCACTGCGCGTAAACGTTATTGAAAATAAAACCATTGATACCTATTTCGGAAGTATTTTAGGCTTCCTCCTCCTTCAGAACCCTAGTTGCACTAGGTAACTAGGAGTTGTGAGAGTGACTAGGGCTCTGAAGAAGGAAGTCTAAAATACTTCCGAAACAGCTGTCAACCATTTGGTTAATTTAAACGCGATTATGTGTTTTATTTTATATACTGTTCGATATATCCATAACAGCATATGGAAAGCTGTTTTTAGATGCGAATAAACATAATGCACGTGCATGGTATGAAAAATTGATTAAAATGTGCATTTTTAGAAGGAATACGAATTAAGATATCTAATTAAGAAGTATTTAAAGTGACCTGCTAGTGAAAGTTCCGAATTTTGTTAAAAAATGTCTTCTTTTTTTTAATTTTTTAACAAATTAAATCAACTTTATTGTTCGGTAGGGAAAAAATTGAAATCCGTCCATTTTAAAGCTTCCAAAACATGATGTAATTTAATTATGGTAAAGTTCAATAGCTTTTGCATGTTTTTTCAAAACGCATTTGACTATTCTCCAGTACTAGAGAAAAATGCTCCTTAAGACGCAATTTTCATCCACTTTTCATCAAAATTTTATACATTATCAATATAATGTGAATAAACAAACTGGCATTAGGATTTTGATGGCACATATTTTAATCAATTTTATAAGTTTTGTCTTTCAAAAATGAAAAAAAAAATTATATAAATTATATATTTTTATGAAAAAGATAAATACAGGTACATACTAATCCTAACGAGGTCTAATTACCACTATCAAAATTTCACCGTAATTCTTTCGAAGTTCTTAATGAAAAAGTGCACATGAGGTGCACTTTTTCATTATCAAAATTGTATATCAAAATTATTTCAAAATCAAAATTTTAGTGAATATCAGTACTTAAAAAATAACAAAAAAATTAATATTGAAAAAAATAATAATGATATCAATTTTGAATTTGGTGTGACATTTTGTTATATAGAAATATATTTTACATAAACTTTTCGGAAAGTTCTATGAAAAACTAAACCAACTGAAATTTTCACTAGCAGACATAGGCGTACGTAGAAAGTTCATAAGGGGGGTTACAGAACTACAACCCATATACTGTATTCCTATGTTAAATATACAAAATTTCATTGCAATGGGGGGTTACAATCCCCATCAACACCCCCTGCGTACGCCAGTGCTAGTAGGCCACCTTAATAATATGAGAAAAGATAAAGGGATAATATTCTTAAACGAGTACCGCTTGTTAGTTTAAGAAGTCATAATGACATCAAAAGTATATAGTGTCTGTTAGTTGCTTTCGCTCTGGCAAAACGGTGCCCTTTTGGGCGCTATTTCTTACTCAAATACATTACATAAGAATCATCACGACACACTTAAAATTATCTCGAAACTATCACAAATTATCTCGAAATTATCACACTTATTTAACTCGAAATGCTTATTACCGAAAATATGAATCGCAATACTGAAATTTATTTTTAAGTTAACACCAACTATTGGTATATCATTGATGATACTTCGGGTGCAGATAACTCAGAGCATTGAAGAAACTGACGCGGTTTAAAAGTTTTAGTCCAATATAAAATTTGACGATACTTCATGAAAGAGGAAAAAAAAACCACCACAGCATAAATTGACGAAGTAGCACTTCTCATATCATACATCGTACTGTGCACATAAAAAAAAAATACGTTAACATACGCTAACATGAGCAACGCGCTAACATGAGCAATACGCTAACATGCAATTAAATTGGAAATAAAAATTGACCTTGAAAATGTGGTTTTACAAATACATTTTAATCAAATAACAACATTTTGTTGCTTATGCATTTTACATATAAAAATATAATTCATTTTTAATAAATATTTTTAGTTTTATAAACTCAAACTCGGTAAACACATTCTAATATTAAAAACAGTTAAGGTACAATTATGTTCAATGCCTAGTATTGTAGTAAAACTTTTAGATAATAACCAACAACTACGAGGTTGTAAGTTTGTGTCACTATTAATTTATTCGTTGTGTTTCCAATTCATTCAATTGTTTATCCATGTCATGTGAAAGTCTAAGGATATGGTCTCTAACATATAGTCATATTCTAGGCAGGAAAAATTTCAAGTGCTGACAACATATTGCTGTCATAGAATAGGGAAACAACCAAGGCAACGAAAAATTTCTCAGGATTTAGGAAGTTTGAGCAAAAATTATAAATAGTGAACTTAGTAGAATGTGTAGTCGAAAATTCCGATTTTTGTTTCCTTAGAAAAATTCGTACAAAAATTGATATATACGAAATATCGATATATAAAAAAATGTATGCCCATAACTGTTTTTGAAATATTCAGTAAAATATAATCGTTAAATATGTATTATTTTATTGCACTTTCCACGCCCATCTTTTAAGGAGAGTCCGATCTACAAAGGTGGACGCCTTATACATCTCAATATATTTGGTTTCTTCATAAAGAAGTGCAATAATAAACAGAAAACACATTCAAAAATTTCAACAATAGTCTCAAATTTTATACATGTAGAATTGCATTAGAAAAGTTTTCTCTGTTTTGCGCATCATGGAAGGAAAATTTTGCTGCTGTTTAATGTATAAATGATGTCATCGTTAATGAACCAGAATTTTCATAAGATAAGGAAAAAAAAAGTTAGAATTAGAGTTATTCATACAAAAAGAAATTAGTTTTTTCAGAGGGGGTAGGGGAAAAGGAGGGGAATCTTCACATGCATTGTGGGTCTAAAAGGATCGTTCCTCTACCCTGGGGGGACTTTTTGCTTTGCTCCGCCTTCTGCTGGAGATGGGCGGAATGTTACCATGGGGACGGGATGCTGAAGAGCCAGGATCGTCATTTTTTATGCACGGCAACACTGTCCGCCTTTCCTTGGGTGAAATTAAAAATTCCCTTTTTCTACGGTTTTTCCCCTCCCACTGCTCTTGATAGGCTCAGCTTTTTTTAATTATTTTTTTGAAATTGACGCCGGGCACGAGAACCGCTTGCTAGTGGCGACGATAGTATCAGGGAAGCGAGCCTATGCATTATCGCTGAGTAATGCGGGGATTTTTTCTCAACGAATTTTCCCCTTTTTATGACCGGAGTCTTGTTTGTTTCAGATTACAGAGAATGCGATAAATTTGAGATAAAAGAACCTGCAATAAATCAAAGCCATGCGTTCACATGGGTAGCACTTTTATTTGGGGAGGGGGGAAAATAAATAACTACATTTTCCCCAATGGCTTCTAGGAACATAAAAAAATACACAAACTTATAAAAATAACAGGAAGCACAAAAAAAATCCAATAAATACAAAAAAAAGTAAATTACAGCTACAGGAATATTATTTTTTTCTCGAAAATATTAGAAGAAAGGATTTATTTTCTTGCATGTGGAAATCAAAGTTTTCCTAAAATATGCAAGAAAATAAATCATTTCTCCTGATATTTTCGAGAAAAAAACATTTCCGCAGCTTTAATAATAATTACTATATTCTCTCTGAGTAATTTTTTTTTTAAAGGACGTGTTTCCTCCATCATATGAAAGCCGGTAATAACAGAACTTATTTACATATAAAATATGATTACAACCATAATCTTTGTAATCCATGTGTATTTATTATACGCACATGTACAAAGGTAATGTAACTAGCACAATTGATAGAAATAAAATAACTTTAATAGAGTTATTCAAAAATATTTATATTCGTGATTAACTCTTCCGTATATTAATATAGTGTATAATATAACCTATATATTTGTGTATCTAAGTCAGTGATTCTTAATCAGTGACCCGCGAACTTGCCTCAAGTGTTTCCAATGTAAGCCAATACATTTATCGTAGGTCCTTCCTTTAAAGTGGATATAACTAACATATCCACTATCAGCCACTAACATGCAACATAAAAGGAAATGTGTATCAAATTAGCTCAAAATTTGCGATGTATACAGACCATGATAGAACATGCAAACGATTAAAAGTGCAACAAATACAGTAAACTTGCCCATTAAGGCCTTGGGGTAGGGGAGGGGGAGTTAAACCCGTAACTGAGAATCAGCAGTAAAATCTTCAAGCGCTAGGTCGCATCGAGAGGAGGTTTTCGCGGTCAAACCAGGGCTTGGTAAACACTTTCAAAGCTGTCTACATTTTCACATGAAAAGGTTAAGGATCTATAAATACTGTGAAAGCCCGATTTTATGTTCTCGCATTATATGTTTTTCCAGATTCGAGTGTCTCCTTTTTTTCCCCTAATGTCCCAAAGACGAAATATATTAAGGCAGAGGTTCCAACATTTTTTTTGCGCCGTGGAGCACTTTTCAGAAAAAAATCTGAGACCAAGAGAAAATAATTCGTGGAGCATTATACGTTGCCTTTATACCAAAGACACGTATCTGGATTTTTGGCTTTTTGTACCTAAACCATATTTTTCAAGTTGTTAGTCGATATTTTATCGTATAATAGTAAAAGCACGAAGTTGTTTTCGAATTTTAAATTGTTTCAATTTAAATCTAAATTTAATTTTCCAATTAAAGTCATTAAAAATTTAAATTAAACGGAACTTCGTATATTGTTTTCTGAAAACAACAACTACGCATATACTTTCTTATATGTTTTTATTTATTATTATTATACTTTTCTTTTCTCATAAGCGCAACGACATTTTCTTCAACATAGGTCCTAAACCCAATGACAGCAGTATTAACGATGGAAGGTATTTTTAAGCATCTGGGCATGTAAAACGTCAAGTTTTATTTTATTTCAAAATTTATATTCTCACAAATTTGAGAGAAGTGCGGAGCTTACTTAACTATGTAAATATAAACGAAAAACAGTAAACAAAAACAAAAGTAAGGTAAAACATTTGAGAACAAATTTAAAGCTTGTTTTGTTTTTGTGGTTTTACGGCTCAAAGACTACAATGGTCATGCTGCGCCGGGACCTACTGTTTTCCGAGGAATCCGAACCTCTTATGGCCTAGGGAACCAAACCCCGGACTACAGTGAGCAGTGCGATCTTTTTATGAGATCTCTGAGTAAGCGTTCTTTGTACACTGTTGGGAGTCGAACCCGGATTAACGGCGTACTAGGCGAACGCGTTACCACACTGCGCCACCGCAGGGCCAAATTTAAAGCAAGTATTTTAAATCCACAATGTGTTACCTATGTAGATACGATATCTAAAACCGTTTTTGCAGTTATAAAACTCAAATTATCACTTAGCAGCCTAAAAAATATTGCGGCCCAAGAAAACCAGCGATTTTTTGTAATATTTTAGCATTGAAGCACACGGAGCACTGAGAAAGGTTCCGCGGAGTATCAAATGTTCCACGGAGCACAGGTTAAGAACCGCTGTACTAATGAAAGGAACATACAGTGAATGAAAATACATAATGAAGTACTGTTGAAAGAGAGTGATATTTCAGCTCGTTTTCCTACATCATACATTTTTTGTGGACGGTCCGCAGAAAGACGCAAAACTGGGATTCCGCTGAACATATCTGCTTGATCGGAAAAGTGAACTGCAACGTTGGAATTAACGGCAAAATTATTCCATAAAACGAAAGTAGAAAAAGACATAGAGAAAGAAAAAAATAGAGAGAAAATTTAACTCATAAGAATAAGAAGTTTATTTGAGTTTTACGGCGCAAGGACAGCAAGGGTCATGCTGCGCCGGGTCTTACAGTTTTCCGAGGAATACGAACCTCGTAATGCCCAGGGAACCAACACCCTGACTACGATGGTCAGTTAGTCGGTAAGTTTTCTTTTTTAGGGTGGTTGGGAGTCAAACTCGGGTTAACTACACGATAGGCGAACGCGTTACCACTGCACCACCGAGGAATAAAAAGTAAAAATATCGCTAATAGATAAAGTCCTGTGCTTATACAGACCAGCGTGCATTTAAAAATAGAGTAGAACCTTCCTAAGGTGACCATCTTTGGAATTGGGTTGCAATGATCCCCATATACGACAGACTTTAGTAGAGGCATAGCTAAGTCCCTACCAGTTCTCTCTTATAAAAAGTGGTCAATTTATCAAGGTGGTCTCTTTACCAAGTTCCACTGTATTTCCAGAGTATATATTTTATTATTACTACATTCAACATCCTGGGATATTCCTTAATGCAAGCCGGAAACCACTCGTATTATTAACATTGAAAAAGTCTGAAACGTCGTGATTAATTAGCAAACGTTGCAAGTATATTTCAATGTACTTGGGCAGGGGGAAAAGGTACCTTTTCTTGTTGTACAAGATTAATCGGTAAATGTTGATTGCCTAAAACAACGCCGTAGTCCCTGGAAGGAAAAAAAAAAATCAACAAAAACAACGATTGGTGCAAGTACACCGAAAATACTTTCATTAGCATGGGATGGAGGAGGAGGAGGAGGATGTGAACCCACTTAACTAGACCATTCAAATTCTACAAAAACCAATGCTTTTAGTGCACTCTTGAAATTAAAGTTTCGGTGCGTTTTCAAAATAACACTTTCAGTGCGTCTTTTAAAGGAACGCGAACTTCAGTAATTAGGAATTTTTAAAGTTACGTTTCAAAAAAGTTTTTTAAGAATGCTTAAAAAAATTTTTTTCTTAGTTTCTTAAAATAAAAGTTTTGGGGAAACTGTCTGACAAGTCTAAGCAAATGAGCTTTATGCAGCAACTGAGAAAGGTCATAGAGATTTCAAGCAATTTTTTGAAATAAATTTTACGATGCTTCGAGCGTCTAATTTTCATCAAGAAATTCTTAAAAACGCACATAAGAAATTAAGGAACACATCTTTAAAACCATTATTATATTTATTTTATTTTTCAACAGGGCATACGTACACATACCCTGCGGAGGAAGACAGCTAGACAAGGCCTACTATAAGGCTTGATAAGCCCACTGTCCCAGACCAACAGATTTCGCAGGTAAGCATAGTCAAAGGAAAAAAAAAAGATTAAAACACAGTACATTTCATGCAATTGTCATGGCTACACAATAACTGTCAAAATTACACAAGATACTACAAATATGGAAACAGCCTTATCACAAAAAGAACACAATAGTGTAACATTTATGCCTTTACCACAAACCAACAACAACTTAATCAACACGCTGATTGTTTAAAAGAAATAACGTAAACATTTTCTTAAAACTCCTGAAACGTAATCAAGAGTTAGTTAAACAACAATATAAATCAACGTTTATTGGCGTAGTGATACCAACGCCGATGGTATGGCGTGATTAGATGGTGAAACGTTCGAAAGAAAATAAATATTTCTGCCTTCGGTGGGACCTGAACCCACGACCTTCCACTTGCCGGGCGGAGGCTCTACCCACTGAGCTACGAAGGACAATATATAATCTCTTTACGAACGTATATATATTGTTGCCAGTTATTTCGCAGAATGGTGTAGTACATGGACTACTATTTAAACCAAATTACGAAGAGACTGGTATTAATATATTGATTTAATTTCCAATGAGAGAGAGTTCTATATCTTTGGACTAATGGTTGTTATTTGTTTAAGTTGTTTGTTTGTTTTTACGGCTCAAAGACTACAGTGGTCATGCTGCGCCGGGACCTACTGTTTTCCGAGGAATCCGAACCTCTTAAGGCCTGGGGAACCAAATCCCGGACTAATGGAATTAACATTATTATTATTACACATCACATGCGTTCGAGAACAACAAGGCAAAAGAAAATCGGTATTACGAGTATTAAAATTATGGGGAAAAATTATTAGTAATAATATTTGAATAACAGTTATCAATAATTCTAGGAAACATTAATTGGTCTAAAATAAATTCATAAAAACATAATCATGAAAAAATATGGCAAATAAAATTTCTGATAATTCTTTTACGATAATTGCTCATTTTAAATGACACATATGTTCTTGTTCAACGGCATTTTTCGCCGTCTTTTGGCAATCTTTAATAACAGAAGTAACTATAGTAGAACCTGCATGAAGTGACCACCTTTGGGGCTAGATTGCAACGGTCGCATTAGACAGGTGGTCATTATACACGACAGAATTTAGTATAAGCGTAACATAACTAAGTCACTACCAGTCTTCTCATAAAAAGTGGCCAATTTACCAGGTCCCACTGTAGGTGTAGTGAAATTTGCATATAACGATATTTCGTCTATAACAATATTTCCCCCCCACCTCGAAAGATATAGAGTGCATATATATTATTATATATTCAACCTTGTCTACAACGATAAAAAGTTACTGCGTATATCAACGTTTTAAAATTATTTTTTTCGCTCACGGCGTTAAAATTCGATATCTCTTGAATGTCATCATGTAGATGACATTCAGGGGACCATCGAAATTTTGAAGCTATAAGCGATAAATAATTTTAAAATGTTCGCACGCGCAGTAATTTTATTAAAATTTAATAAATAGTATTATTATTGCGAATTCAGTAAATTCTTTGAATAAGATCGTAACAATTAATGACCATTTCCGTTAAACGGCTATATTTCGTGGTCCTGAAAAAAAAGGGCGTTATTCGGATTACGTATAATTCATAAGAACTATTAATTATTCGTTATATATATATATATATATATATATATATATATATATATATAAAGAATACTATGTTATTCTATAAGAATTAATAATTCCGATTAGAACCTTTTTCTGTTTAATGATGCGTTTTCTGTGCCCCTTCAAAATCGTTAACGACAGAAATTACTCCCTCATTCTGTATGTACAGTGGAACCTGGTAAAGTGATCACCTTTATAAATTGACCACCTGTCTATGGTGACCATTGCAGTCCAGTCCCAAAGGTGGTCACTTTAGGCAGGTTCTACTATATGTACTTCTATTTTAATGTCTTCCCTATTCTTGGAAAGAAAATACGGACTAATACAATACAAAATTAAACGCCTAAATTTGGCAATGTAAAATTCAACAAAAAAATAAGCATCCTACGCACAAACCTTATGAGAAGAAATCAGTAATTTTAATATAGAATGATATATAAGATGAAAAAAATTCCGACAAATATATACAAGAAACATGCAATGATGAACAAGTGGAAGCATAAATAAATTTTGCTTAAAAAACAAACTTGTGACGCTAAGATTCAGATTTCAGCTCCTGCAAATTCAATATCGAATTCAAATTCAAGATCGTCGCATCTATTTTTTTTTATATTCATACCTCTTTTTATAAGTCATTCATTTTTCATATTCGTATTTTCAAACTGATATTCCACCCTGTTTCTGTTGTTCAATTCTTGTATTAAAATTTTTCATGATTGTTTTGATATGTTTTTCCCCTCAGCTTTCAATATTTGGATTTCCTCATAAAGTTCTGCGACTTCTTCGTCGAATTGGTAGGTAGAATATACTTACGGCGCAAGGATAGCAAGGTTAATTCTGCGCTGTACATGGTGAATGTTTGGGTTTTTATGGCGCAAGAACATCTGGGCTATATACTGCAATATACAAGGTGAGGTAGTACGCACTGGACTGGACCGGTGC
>QLNU02014802.1:77411408-77425007 GCA_006491805.2 Dysdera silvatica | reverse complement strand
ACTATTCTATACGTTAATACATATCTAGCAAGCGAACCTATCTGGATTTCGAACTAACTGCGTTGAAGCTTATGGTTTCCTCAAAGATCTCATAAAGATCGCACTGCTCACTGTAGTCCGGGGTTTGGTTCCCTAGGCCTTAAGAGGTTCGGATTCCTCGGAAAACAGTAGGTCCCGGCGCAGCATGACCACTGTAGTCTTTGAGCCGTAAAACCAAAAAGCAAAAAAATGAAGTTTATAGTGCAAAGTCAAGCCATCTTGGTTTCTTTGAAAATTTGTCAATCACTTTATTTACATCAATATGAAGATCTCTGTGGGTGTGTATTAAAAGTCTCTCTTCTGTCATCCGCGTTCGAAGCCAAGTTTGAAGGCGCTTCAACGATAAAAAACTACGTTATGCTGAAGTAACCCTTACTGAAAACGTAGTTTGAAAGACGAGAAGCTTGTAGATTCGTGAAAAAAAAAAAAGTCTGAATCGGATTTCTCCAAGATTTGGAGATGTTGGGCGCCAGTGTATGATTTTTGTTTATTACAGTCGTAACAAACAACACATAAAATGTTCATCGTCTTTATTTTGTTTTCTATTTACTGACCCTCTGTTTATTTACCCCTATACATTTGCCCCTGACGGGGTATATGACCCATTATTTATGAACCTCTGACGGGGGGGAGAGGGAGGGCGATCACCGCCTCGCTATATCCGCCCTTGCATTGGATTCAATATACGGGGCATGTTTTTTAAGCAGATAGAGTGGAGGCGTCTAAAAGCCGAATAGCTCACGTATTTGATCAATCCTGATGTTCAGGCAGTGGTTTTAAAATTAAAACTTAAAAATACAATGAAGGATGGCGTTTTTTTCCCATTCAACAAATGCAGAATGCTTCCTTTATTAACATGAGTATAGAATGCGTCAAAATCATGATCATATTGCGGCTATATACATGTCGGTCGTGCCCGGATACAGGGTTAAATGCGCTATGATCTGAGCTTTGGTGCTCCCTCCCTAGCCTGATTATATACACTGAAGTGCCAGAAAAATTGGTACACCTACCTAATATCGTGTAGTCTCTCCCTCCCGCGAACGAGAAGTGCCGCAACACGACATGGCATGGACTCGACTAATGTCTAAAGGTATCCTGGAGACAATTCACACCAGGAATCCTGCAGGGCAGTCCACAAATCCATAGGAGTGCAAGGAGGTAGAGATCTCTTCTGAACAGCACGTTGCAAGGCATCCCAGATATGCTCGATAATGTTTATGTCTGGCGATTTAGGTGGCCGATGGAAGTGTTTAAGTCAAAAGAGTATTCATGGAGCCACTCGGTAGTAACTCTTGATGTGTGGGGTGCCGTATTATCATGCTGAAATTGTCCAAGTCCGTTGGAATGCACAATGGACATGAATGGGTGTAGGCGATCGGATATGATGATTACGTATTTGTCACCTGTCAGAGTTGTCTCTAGACGTATCAGGGATCCCATATCACACCAACTGCACACGCCCCATACCATCACAGAACCTCCACCAGCTTGAACAGTCCCCTGTTGATATATAGGGTCCATGGATTCATGAGGTTGTCTCCATACCCGTACACGTCCATCCGCCTGATGCAATTGGAAACGAGACTCGTCAGACCAGGCAACGTGTTTCCAGTCATCAACAGTCCAATGGCGGTGTTGGTCGGCCCAGACGAGGCGTAAAGCTTTGTGCCGTGCAGTCAACAATGGTACACGAGTGGACCTTCGGTTCCGAAAGCCCATATTAATGATGGTTCGTTGAACAGTTCGCACGCTGACACTTGTTGATGCCCCAGCATTGAAATCCGCGGCAATTTGAAGAAGTGTTGCACGTCTATCTCGTTTAACGATTCTCGTCAGTCGTCGAAGGTCCCGTTCTTTCAAGGTCTTTTTCCGGCCGCACCGCTGTCGGAGATTTGATGGATTCCTGATATTCACGGTATATCCGTGAAATAGTCGTACGCGAAAATCCAAATTTTGTCGCTATCTTGGAGAGGGTGGCGACCCATCTCTTTTGTGCCGACTATAACGCCACGTTCAAAATCACTTAAGCCTTGATAACCTGCCATTGTAGCGGCAAGAACCGATCTAACTGCTTTGCCAGACATCTCTTGTCTTATATGGGCGCTGCCGACCGCATCGCGTTACTCTGATTGGTTGCAAAGCTTCATTATTTGCATACGCACGCCTGTACCAGTTCGGTCTCAGCTCTGGTGGCGTGCGGATGTCTGTCCGGGCTGGCGGGTGTTGGTTCCAGCTCGCTTAAGACGGAGTGCTTGGGATATTCACTTTGGCCGCCGGGTGGCGGTGGATGGATGCCTGCTTCTGCTATTCTGGGACCGGACTCCGCCCTCCCTCGTAATTCGGACTTCGTCGCTGGGGTCGTGCTTGGCCTTCTGTCCATGACGGGCGTTCGCCATTGTCTTCGTCCGCTGCGATCGCTTGGGGGCCAGCTTTCGCAAACAGTGGATGATAATTTGGTATGTAATGCCTGTCCGGACTATGCTGGTCTCGCGCGCCCTGGTTGCGGGGAATGTTTTACGCCTGTTCGCTGCCGCTCGCGGCACCACACCCACTCAACGGTGTCCGGTGGTCTCCTGTAGGAGTACCGGCCGGCCCGGGGTGTTCTTCCGCGCCATCCATCTATTTCGGCCGCTCTTCGGGGCGGACTGATCGTGGATGGCCTCCGGTCGACGTTGAATGACGACAATCATGTGAGCTGTGCGTCTCTGTACGCCTGTTTCGATCGACAATCCCCTGCAATGCCCCCTCCCCCCCAGTGTCCCTTCTCGGTCCACTGGTCGTCATATCATATGACAAAAGCCTGTCTGGGAATACAGCGCTGCCACCTTCGGCGGCCACCTTTCCCATTGCCCTTAGAAAAGAATGCCACACGCCTGTAACAGTTTTTCTGGCACTTAAGTGTATGTATTTCGTAATTGTTAAAGGTTTTATCTCTAAAGTGAACGCTGTATATATATACAGGGTGTCTGAAAACGGTATTGCAACCATTCGTCATTTGATAATTCCTGACTGCTTCAGTTCGTCTAGGGACACTTCGTCATTTACACAGTTCATCGCAACAACAATTCGTTGCGTTATACTTAATTTATTACAATTTGCAATAAATATCGTAATTGGGTGTCCGTTAAAAAAGGTTTCACTCTCTATGTGAACACTATGTACAGGATGTCAGGAAACAGTAATGCGCCAATTCATCGCAAAGACAATTCGTCATGTTATACTTCATTTATCATAATTTGCAATGTATCCATATTGACTCGTGTGCAAAAATTATAGACAGGACACTTTATTTTCGTACGTAACGTCGCACCCCAGTTTTGTAAATGGGTACAAAGCATACCATAATATTTCCAAGATGTAAGATTATGGAAACGGTGAACGAACTGACCAAGAAAGGAATCCAAAGGATACAAAGGACTTTTATTCAAAAGTGGGCTTTCAGCACAGGAGGACAGAAGACAGAAACGTCCATGTGACAGGCGGCAGACAACAAAAATACGGTTTTCAGTAGGGGATATGATAACCCCTGATTGCGATGCAGGATGTGCACAGTCTGTTCATGCTTAATACGAGGTTGTCGACAAGCTCTTGAGGCATCATGGCCCATTCCTCTTGTAATGCCGATCACAGCTGAGGAATTGTTGCTGGTGGATGACAATGTGCTGTCAGGCATCTCCCGAGAACATTCCACACGTGTTCTATTAGATTCAGGTCCGGAGACCGTGCGGGCCATTCCATACGATGAATATCTTCACTCTCTGACAGCTCAGCGAAAGTCTCTGTACGATGAGGCGTAGATTGAAGAGGAATTTTGAGTTCACGGCATCCCGGAAAATACGGACATAAGGTAGGAGAACTTCGGTACAAAAGCTATCATAATAATACAATAGCTAGTATAATCATACCAGTGACTGAACCTCCTTGGAAGATGTGGAGCTTCGTACGACCACCAAGCATTATGCCTCCCCAAGCCGGAACTCCTCCACCTCCAAATCGGTCCCTTTCGACCATGTTGGAGTGATGTTTGCGTGTTCCCCGCCTTCTCCAGATGTATAGACATCCAGAATCGCTAATGAGACTAAATCGACTATCATCCGTAAACACACTAGACCCCATTGCTGAACTCAGTTTCCTTGTATTTCTGGCACCACAGGAAACATCGTCCCCGATGGATAGGCTTCAATGGCACACACTGTACTAGTCACCGAACGAATAAATGGCGTGTGTGCAGTCTCCTAGCCACGGTAAAATGCAATAGCAGCTGTCCAGTAGTGTATTTCATGTGGCTTGTGATTTCACCCGCTGTCAGCCGTCGATCTCTCACCGTCTGTAGAACAAGATACCGATCCTCCCTTGCCGTGATTGCTCATGGACAACCACCACTAAACCTTCGGACAGCTGTTCCTGTCGTTCGAAATGCCGTCCACGCTCGTGACACGATGCTGTGTGCGATTACGAACTCCTCGGCTACACTCGTCACACTTTGACCTTCTTCCAACTTTCCAATGATTCGACCTCCAGTAAAATCATCCAGGCATTGTTTCTATGGGACTGTCCGCTGGACATCTCGCACTGCTACAGTAACTCGCTATCTTTCAAACCGATGTACACTAAGCAATAGCTTCCACTGAAACGTTGCGCGAACACCGCCCTCGCGCTTACCCTACAAACACGCCCACATTATGTCATGATGCATATATGCAAATGCCCTACCGTATCGTATCCTAAACTGTCTTCTTATTGGTCTTTCGGTCGTTTCTGCTGTTACGTTACTTTTTCCATCTCGTCCTTAATTTTTGCACACCAGTGTATATAAGGGAAACTATGGATACTTGACCTGAGGCGTTTTTCTCGGATTTCGAAAAGTTTTATAAGTTGGAAGTGGCATCATTGCTTTCCCTTCAGTCAGCTGACCAGAATATAGAAATAACTGTAGTCTTTGAAGTAGCTTTTATACAATAAGACGGTATGTTTCCATTCTCGGAAATGAATTTTTTTGTGTGGTGAACTTCGTAATTTTTTAATGAAAAATACGAATTTTTTAATTACTTGTAGCTAAATATATGCATAAAAATAACAATATCATGCTTAATAATGTTAAATTACTTGTAAACGGCAGCAGTTTAGGGTTATGTATTAAATTTGCAACTAGGGCAACTTGACACAACTGTACTCAAATGCCATTATCAGTTTTCATTGCATTTATTCCCCCCCCCTCCTTCTTTAAAATTTTCATAAAATGACGGATAACAAATTTGTGCTTACGCATGAGTTCAAGACGCATATTCAATTATTTGATACTTTCTTATTCCCGGGTTGTTTTTGTTTACGGAATCAATTCTTAGACTGTTAATTTTGAACTTATTACAATAAAAATAAAAAGTGTTAATTTTATATAATAAATTGCTAGTTTTTCCTCATGTAAAAATGTTTTTGTTTTTTAATTTTAAACTTTAATGCAAAACCTGGGTCAAGTATCCCTAGTAGGTGGGTCGGTCAAGTATTTCAATGTCTAATGATACTCGACGCAGATTTCATGTTTTGCATATTCCATATTTTCCAAACAGCCTTAAGGATTAGCACATCATAATTATATTGATACATATTATGTAGAATTTACTAAAGTATCAATAGACAGCATTTATGTCCCATAAGTCATGTAAAGGATCAGAACGCCCATATTGCCGCGGCAGAGGTCACTCCGTAAGAAGAACGTCATAACGAGCCCCGACTTAGCGCAGGAATTTCGGCTGTGGTGACCGAAGTTCGGATTCTTCGTTAAACTGTAGGTCCAACTTGACAACGTGGTGAGCTTCAGGCCGCTTTCTCTGTTTCTTTCACCGTACTACGTGTGTGTGTGTGTGTGTAATAACAGAGACCTCCATCCTGCAGTGGATTGAAAACGGTTGATGATGATGATGAAGTCATGCAAAGAAAAAATTGAAGTCAATAACTGACTGAAAATTGGGTCAAGTGTGTCGACATATATTTTAGACATTTTATAGATCGACAAAAAACCACTTTTCCATTTTCCTTCTTTTGCAACCGTTTACCTGGCTTGCTGTCATACCGGATTTGAATCTTAAGAGTGAAAAAAACAAAGCTTTACTGACAGCGCCTGATCTTATGGGGGCCCCCAGGCTGGAAAGAGAAAATGGACCCTCAAAATGTGTAGGCTCTGCAATGTTCAGTCAATAGGCCGTTTTTCCCTGAGGTTCATTATCCATTGTAGTCCTGGGTTTGGTTCCCTAGGCCTTAAGAGGTTCGGATTCCTCGGAAAAAAGTAGGTCCGGTGGTTTGGGTTTCTCGGAAAACAGTAGGTACCGGCGCAGCATGATCATTGTAGTTTTTGAGCCGTAAAACCACAAATAGTCTATTCAGGTTTACTAATAATGAAACTCGAGCATTTATAAATAAACAAGATTGAAATAACTTGAACTTAAATAATATCAAGCTCAATTAAGGTCCTCGGGGAAGGCCCTAGAATCGCGGGGCCCTGTGCCTGGTTCTACTTGGCCTGTACATAAATACGGAACTAGTCCCGAGTCATCATGGCCCTGCTATCCTTGCGCCATCAAACTCACATAATCAATTGTAGGTCTAAGAGTGAAATCTTTTCTTGCAACAAGTACAGCAACTCTCTAATGAGTAAACCAATTTCTAGGGAAAGGAGGAGGCGAAAGAGGAGGAGGAAGAAGAAAAAGAAAACCCAGTCATTGTCCGTCCCGAGCCCAGTTGCGAAAGAAAGACGGGAAAAGATTTTTTGTCTGTCTACAAAATGCCTGTCTAATATATATATGTATATTGCAAAGTACGATACTATGAATTATGTATATGGAATAGTATATCGTTAAGATAAATCATGCTCGCAACGAAATGCCACCAGGGGCAGACTGGGTCCTCTCAAAGGGCGGACACTTTGGATTTTCAGAGCGCCCGAGTCCTATCGCCAATGAGGGCGTACCTGCCCGAGACATAGTCTGCCCCTGAATACCACAATAACAAATTGACGCAAGACCTCCGAAAACAATCTGTCAAACGATAGTGGTTGAAACTAGGACTAATTTTACCAAAGGCCCCTGTAGAGTGGTGCAGTGGTAAAGCGTTTGTCTAGCGCACGGTTGTTCAGGGTTCGACCCCCCCCAAACTGTGCTAAAAAAAAGGATCGTTGGTTCCCCTAGTCCTTAGAACATTCGGATTCCTTGGAAAACTGTAGGTCCCGGAGTAACTTAACATTTACTGTAATTGCAGCATAAAATCACAAACTTTTAAAGTTCGCATTTCTTTTTTAGAAACTGCTGAAAAACCAGCCGAGAAGCAGGAAGTAAAGAAGAAAGAAAAGCCAGTGAAAAGTGTGGCCGCAAAAGCCAAAAAAAGCGAAAAGTTAGATGTGGAGTCCAGTAAAACAGAACAGTCATCAACTACCAAAAAGTCTTTAAGAAATAAATGATACCAATCATATCTCAAATTAAAAAAAATTCTAAATTTTTAACTTTTTCAGGTTGTATAATGTAGTTTAAATTTTGCTGAATTCGACCAACTTTGACTGATGGTGTACGTTTATATACATGTGTGTTGTGTGTGTTTTTATGCGTTCGAAATTTGGAAAAGCAAATGCTTGTGCGGATATTTTTTTTTCGTATTTTTTTTCATTTTTATTCATGATAATTATTTCAATCAAATTTTTTTATAAAAATTTTCTACTTATGTAGATATTTTATGGATTGTAGTGCTAGTTCTTTTTAATGAAATAAAATTGTGTTGGTGTTTCTCAATAATTTTGCACTTTGCGCATAAAAGCGTAACCAAACCAATACTTGATCAAATACTCGCAAAGAAAAGAATGGCTTTTCGGCTGCTGGTGGGAGTAGCACTCCGGCTACATGATCTTGCGCCCCTGGCAGAAACGTCTAGATTGTGCCCCCAGCCACTGACATGTTCTCCCCTGTGAATTATTTCAGTCGATTTTATGCCCTTCCTCTCCTGTGCCCCTGGAGTGGGCCTTCCACGCCATCCCTAGCTACGGCCCTGGGCGGGATCCGAACCCACATCTTCTAAATTGCCGGTCAAGTGCTCTACCCATTAAGCCATAGCCGATAATCATCCCCCACCCCCGCGAGCGTATATAAGGCTTTCAACGAGTACTTATTGAAATTATACCAAACCAATTATAATTTGAAATTGATCATGTGCAAGCGACAACTTGATTATGATGGATAAGTGTGTAAAATTATTATTCATGATTATTTGGATTCATTGCTTATACGAAAACACTTAAGTACGAGATAAATATGGATATATAGGAATCCGAAATCGTTTATCATTAATTTTGCAAGCATCAAAGTTCTTATTCCATTTCAAAATGTTTGCCTTGTATCCGCCATTGCATTGCAGCGATGAAAGTAACATCTTATAATGCCGAAACCGACTTCGATTTTTATCAAGAAAGGTTGGCGAGCCAGTATTTTCCATTTTAATGGTGCTTAAAGCCGTCAGCCTCGAGCACAAATATAAATACAAACTATTCACGAAATATTGTTATGGGTAAAAAACCGTACCAAGCTTAAAAGTTACGCTAACTAAGAATGTTTAGATGGTGGTTGTAATCTCCATTGCGATGAAATTTTGCACTTATACATATGAATATATGCAGGGGCGGCTCGAGGTTGTTTTTGAATTCGGGCGGTCCCTCCGGCGAAAACAGATTTTCCCAGATGCACAGTAAGCCATATACCCTATAAAAGTGGCGAAAAGTCTCTGAAAGGATTTCTCTAAACTTCTCTTTTTAAAGAGATTTTCTATTGTTTGGTCAATTAAAAAAAATTTGAACTTGACTTCAGTTCGGTGTCCTCATCCAAACGGGGCCCTGGGCAGCCGCCCGGTTTTGCCCGCCCCTGAATATATGTAGTTGTAGCCCCCACTTACGAACTTTCTGAGTACGCTTATGGTTAAGCCCAGTGATATTACCTTAAACAGTGACAATCTTGCTCCTTGTGATTGAAATACAGAGCCGTAACCAGGATGGGGCTATAGGAGGCTGATTCCCTCCACCTGGAAAATATTTTTTTCAAAAATCAAATATTGTAGAATTTTATTTAATTTTTTTTTGTTTTTGTACGAAATTGCACATAACTGGAAATTGACGTTAAAAATGTATTCAAAATAGCTTTCTACTGTAGATTTTGTGTATGTAATTTTTTTTACATAGGTTTGAGTCTTCATATACTTTATAATAAGGATTGGGGAAATTATAGAGAGGTATACTAAAATTTACAAGTTTTTAATGCAAAATTTGTTAAGAATTTGTTAACGTTAAATATATTAGTCTTATTAGTATTAAATATATTAATAAAACACAAAAACATTTACAAATTTTAAGCTCCCCTGTAGCTATCTCAGAGCCCCCGTAACAAGCGCCCGAAGCATTACGGGCCTGTTGGAAATATTGGCTATGACAGTCACATTTATATAAACTGATTTATCAATTACGTCGAGTTTAAATCTACATCACCTTGCTGTTCTTTCAGGCATACTCTTTGGAATAAGTTCGACATAAGCCGTCCGCAAAGTTTGTGAAGACGCTGAACAAACAAATTGTATCAGCATACATTTGCTTATTTCTGCTGTAGATGAAAACAAAACATGGGAACCAAGACCGATTTTTCGAAGTCAAATTAAATGATACGTGTTGTTTCCCTTTTGGTTATAGGCGGTTCGTATCTATTAACTGAAGTCTCGGCGTCGCAACAAACGGTCCAAAGAACGAGAAAGGAACCTATGACTATAACTACAGTGGCCACGAAAAAACCTAAGATCGTGCCATTGGAATACAATTGAAATGGTTCCAAAGTATCCTTCAGGATCTTCCCAACTTCTTCAGAATTGAACCACCGGTTTTCATCTTCAACGTCTGCAATATACAATAACAGAATTAGAAATTATGTGAAACATATTCACATCTCTTTATGCTGATAACCGCAACAGAATATTCTTATGCACTATTTTTCACAGTTCTTTATACCAGGATGAATCTTTGAACATTAGTGATAGATTAAGGTTTTCATGGGCCCTAGGCCGAAAGGATATAATGGGCCCTTAATGTGGACTTCGCGATATTTAGTCAACAAATTACGTTTTTATTTGAAGTGCATTATCTTCAATATCAGGTTTATAAATAATGAAAATCTCTCGGACGTAAATAAGATTAAAATAACCTTTAAACTTAAAAAAACAAAAAAATCAGGCCCCATCAAGACCTCTGTGAGGCCTCAAAATCCCAAACCGTGGGGCCCTAGCCCTATGCTTATTTGTCTATACGTAAATCCGTCACTGCTGCATATGTATAATGTATACATTAGTGTTTTTATTTACTTAGGTTAATGAGTATAATTTTTTTTTAACCCTTTAACTACCAAGTAGCCATGTGGTTACAACTGGAAATCGAGGTAGGTTGTATGTAACAATGTAGCTATATGGTTGCAATTGGTAACTTTGGTAATAATGAGTCGAAAAATATAATATCAGTATAAATCAACTCCTTTTAACACCCTTTAACGAATTTTGATATAATTTTTTTTAAATACTCAATTACGTTTGGGATTTAAATGGTTAATATCACTTGCTGAACCTTTTTTTTTAAAAATCCAGGGAGGTGGGGGTAAGTGCTCACCCTTGCCCTATACTGTCGATGCCCATGTCCTCAAGTTCAAGGAGGTCTAAAAATATGGTTGTGTTTACAAAATTCAGCATTGTACGAATAGAAATTACCAAACCCCTACGATTACTAAGGGACGTAGACTCGTCGGAATATAACGGAAAATTTTGTTTCATTTTTCTTTAACATCTCTCCTAATTGTTTTTTAATTCATTTGCAATGCGATTTATTATCTCCGTTGAACTAGTTCTCGAATGTAGAGTTATGTGCAAAAATATACCATTTTTTTGCTTATAATTCGATCAAATTTGAATGATCGCTATATGGGTGATTAGATTTTGCTATATCGTAAGCAGTATTGAATACTTTTACAGTAGTTTCGTTTTTATCGCTATCTGCCGAATCTACTATTTTTTCGAAAACTTCATTTTAAAATTTGTTCAACTTTTTTATGCGTTTCTGAAGATCGATAGAGGGAAATTTTAGTTTTTAAGGATTTCCATCGTTTATCACACGCATTACCACTGTATGATACTTTAAATGCGCTCCATTCGGCGCTAATGTACATACCTTGCTCTGCACTTGGACCCAGACTCCTCACTTTTTCACATGATCTGCAACCAAGGAAGCCGTTTTTCGCATCCAGCCAAGGTGTCTTCTCCTTTCGCTTTTTCCGCTGATTACATGACCAAAGGTCAAGAAAATGATTGGTGCTTTGGTAAATTTTTTCATTGTTTTCCACTGATTTGGGGTTTAGCCCATCGGCATGGAGAGATTCAGTATTCACCATCTGACTATCTATCTATTCGGTCCACATCGTGGCTTTGTTGAACTGCATCGCTGTTTTCTCATTTTGCATTTTAAATCGTTTCGAAAATACTAACTTGACGAGATAATGAAGCATTTTCCTTTTCTCGAGCACGCTTCATTTCAAAAAGTTGAAATACAAAACGGAATTAAAACAGATAACTGCGAAACTATTTTTTAGAACTCAACTTTACTTGATACGAGGACACTGTGTGAAGGAAGGCAGTTGTAAGCTTCCCAAGGAAACCTTTAACCCTCTGTTTCTGAAAAGCCAGGGCTAATTGCTTCCTAAAACGACCGTAAGATCGAAGCCGTCGCTTTTGCGATGGTCGCCTTTGCGGAGGATGGGAATCTGGTCGCTTTTGCGGGGTCCGCTTATCTTGATTAAAATTAGTCTCCCTCCAGGCTAAGATCACCTCGCGTTTCAGCCATATCCCTCTTTTTCCTTTCAGGGGCTGTGTACAAATTTACTATTGGGCTCCATCAACAGTAAAATTTCTATTAACACAATATAAGAGTAATTCGCTCTCGTACAAAATTTGCAAGTACGCTGCTCTTCTTTATAATATACCTTTAGAAAACCTTGCAACTTAGAATGAAAATAGTACATTTAATTTTCTTAATACTGATGAAATATTTATGTTTTTAAAAATATATGGAAAAGATAGCGTTAATAAATTTATTTTATACAATGCATGAAGTAGAATATTCATAACTTTAAAAATAAAATATAGAAAATACGTATAAACACCCACAACACATGGCGTTAAGAGAAAAGGTCAAAAAGTAGCTTTCAACTGACTAACATTAACAGTAATAATATAAATGAAAGAAAAGTATTCCTTTGCAGATAACAATATTAACAAAGTAGAGAATTTTATCATTAGTACTTTCTCAGAATTCGACTCCCGTACAACAGTGGTATATTCCTTTTCTGTAAGTGAGAAAAGTCGACTAATCATATTTTATAAGAACCTTGTAGCGTCTGTGATCTTATAATTTAATTATTAATCATTCGTATATTATCATTGAAATATTATAACAGTGTTCGGGAAAATTTTGAAAAGGTCATCTAAGAGTTTTAGAAATATTGCAGAATTTTGATGAAGTAATAAACGAACATCATCAACACTGTATTAGAATTGTTAGGAGAAAGGTTAAGAACTTTTGGATATTATTAATGCTTGTTTTATACCCCGAATGAAATGTACGAAAGGATAATTAGATAGAAATTATAGAAGTAATAGAAAATTATAGATATAAATAAAGATGGTTAAAGGAAATTATATCTACCTGAAAAAATGATAAAAGAGAGATTAACAGAAAATATAATAGAGGATTGAGTGCGTGTAGTTACATGTAGAGTCCTAAGCTGGTTATACAAAATAGCACTTACTTGGGATCCGTTACATGATATACGTTCATTATATTTAATTGTGCCCTAAAGTATGATAAAGTAAAACCTCTCTTAACGACCACAGTTTACCGAAATCAATTTTCCCCCATAGATTCAATGCTAATGCAATTTTTTAAATCCTCTTTATCACCTTTTTTATGCAAAAGAATTACTGTTGCAGAATCCCATTGGTTTGGTATGTTACCGCTGTTAAGACATTTGGTAAAGAATTTTGCAAGTATGTCTTCTACATATTCTCCAGCTTCTTTTAGGATATCTAATGTAATACCATCATCACCAGGGGCTCTTCCTTTCTTCATACTTTTTATTGCAAATGAAACTTCTTCTTTTAAGATCGCTTCGAAGTATTTCTTCCCTATTTCTTGTTACGGTGCCATCCTCTCCTTTTAATGCAATGATGTGTTTCTTCCCAACAGATAAACTTCCTTTAACAACCCTAAGGCTCTTGTTGCTTTCAATGGCCTTCCTTACTAACTCACAGTTGAATTTTCTTATGTCTTCTTTCATGCTTTTGCGCAGAGTTTTACAAAGTTCTATGTACTCAATCCTGGAACTGGTATTTTGATTGTCCACCTTCATATCTCTTCGCCTTTTCATGAGCTGTTTCGTCTTCTCAGATAATTTGCTATTGTGCTTTTTACAGGTTACACCACCAATTTCCCCAGCAGTTTCAATTATT
>QLNU02014802.1:77381998-77398957 GCA_006491805.2 Dysdera silvatica | reverse complement strand
CTGGGTCCTCTCAAAGGGCGCATACCTTCTTTTTCAGCCTCTTCTCAAGGCGGATTTTTATGGCGGATGCCATAACGAACTTTGAGCTTTTCCGCCAAGGGCTAAAAGTTTATACCATTATAATAAGCACCAAAATAAAAGTTAAGTTCAGCATCACACAAAGTATAGACTCCAACTTTTATTGAACGATTTCTTATCGTTATATTGTAATTCAAAAGTGAATGCAATCGCTATATTGTTCAAAATCGATTACTTACCTTCATTCGTCAGTCTTTCGCTCAAACCAATTTATAAGATTTAAATAAAATTTCAACAACAACAACAAATAAGTTATTATTGAAATTCACAGTGATTTCACCGGACTTTAAATCACTAAGTTCCCAGTCGTTTCAAGTTAAAACACGTCCAGTGCACAAACTGAACTTCAACTAGTATTTGAAAGAAGACATTTAGTTTTCGTACTTTCAAATTATCCAATTCGTTGTTAATATCTCTTTCGTATATTTCAATCACTAAATCAATCGTTAATATTCATTTCTATATTACATTCGTACTTTGCAAGCCACTGAATTAGTATGCAATATTAAATTTATCTTCGTATTTCATTAAAGGATTAAAATTTCCAAATCTATTTTACTCACTTATACTCTTGACGGGAAAAAAAAAGCTCAAATTATAAAAGATATCCAAGCTCCAAGGAAAAACTGGTCGATTTCAAAACCCATCCAGCCTGCAACAAAAGCAAGTTCTCAGCGTTTCATTGAATAGAGATAAAACAATTTTTAAAGAAACTACGTAGACAAAACCTAAATGAAGTCGTAATATTATAAACGTTAATGAAAAAGAACTTAGCAAAAACTCAAAAACTATTCTGGTATCCTTGGCGTGAGATAGGAAAGAACATCTATTGTCTCAACGAGACCTCTCTTGTAGACAGACGCATACCTTAGATTATCGGAGGACGCGAATCCTGTAACCCATGAGGGCTCAAGTGCTATCGGTCATGAGGGCGCACCGGCTCGGGGGCCGGTTAGCCTGCGGCTCAGTCCGCCTCTTATAATGTCAAAACGACCTATTTAGTCCTATCTAAAATATAGTATACACTTTAAATTTTGGATAGTTGTTAAAATATAAAATGCATAATTTTAGTATGATAACGTGTTACGCGTATGGCTGCACTAATCGCAGCGACAAAAAAAGGAGTGAGTGTCGTGTCACAAGTAATTATTTGGGTAATTACACAATAGTAATTACTCAAGGGCTATTTTGAGGATAATTGGCTGGTATTCAGTCAAGGGCGGATACAAGGGGGTTGCATAGGTCATGACCTCAAAAATATATATTTTTTCACTGCAAAAAATTCAAAGTTTTATGCACTTTTATGTAAATTTTACTTTTATCAAGAACACAGGCCATTTCGGTTAAGCAAAATTTGAATAATCGCTGTTGTATTGTATATATAAATACAAAGGAAATTTTTCTGTGGTGGCCACCATTTCCTTGATGTCTTAACCATGTGCTTATTTTGCTTAACCTGATCCTGATTGCAGTTAAGAACAGATTAAATGTTAATTTAAGATAATAAAATGTTTCTATTTTTGCAAAAACGTATTTCCGAATTAAGAAGTTAAGGGTCCCTAGAAATTGAATACTGTCATAACTAGCAGCATCCTTAATTTCTGCGCAGGAAAGTATATGAAAATTATGTTTAATAAATTCAGATGAAAAAAAATAATTTATCTAATGATTTATATAATAAATAATAAATTTCAGAAATCATAAATCCTACCATGGTTATGTACATTAAAACATGAAAAGTTATTGATTGCAAAAAAAAAAAAAAGATAATAACAGACATTTACGTGTTTTTTATTCACATGTTTGTAAAAATTGTATGCCTTTAATTAAAAAGTACGTAAGTAGGAATATAAAAAATAATTGGGTGCTACTTTACAGTTCGCAACCCAGGATGACTTTCCAGACTTGCTAAAATGGCGGACGCAATGGTCTGGATAATAGTAGGGTTCATTGTTGTTCAAAATTGTTCAGCATTTTTTTATAAACGAATAAAAAGGGTTATTTTAAAATAATAAAGTATCGATGACTACGAAGTGAAATTTTGAAAAAAAAAATTAATTACATTTATATCAAGAAGTGAAAATGCATGAAAACAGCCAAAAAAAATCATGTGACTGAAAACGCTTCCTCGCTGACCATGCTGCTTGTGACGTCATTTCTGCCTTTCGCACGACTAACGAGCCACGTGCCTTACGAGGGGAACGTAAGATGTTGAATTGACTAGTTCTTATTTTTTTCGCTTTTTACTTGAGATAATTAATTCAAATTAACAGTAAACAGTGTTTTTCAAGACTGATTCATTTATATTTCGAATTCAATGACCTTGATTGAGTGAATCTTCATTTTGTAATCGATAAGTCGTTTTGCAATCGAAATACAGTGAAAATCGTTTATAAAGACGCCGAATATGACGACCGCATGTAACGACGGAATTTCTACAAGAAGTTTGGTTTGCTATTCTACTCCATACTAAATATATCGGTTATAACGACGAAACCTGCTATAACGACGGCGATTTTGTAGTCTACGTAGATTGTAATTAGGGAAATTCGTATCGGATATAACGACGCGACTTGACAGTCAAGAAGCCGAACCACCTGGATTAATTAGTCATTAAAATTTAAAGTTAGTTATCATTCACTGGCATACGCAGGAAGTTCATAAGGAGAGGGTTACGTTAATTTTAAGTGTTATTCTAATCTTGTTTATTTACAAATGTCTGAGAAAGTTTTATTACTGCTAAACCTGAATATTAAAGATAGTGAACTTAAAAAGTGATTTATTAATTGAATATCACGAGGGTCATATTCTTAAGGGGGCCCATTCTATTTTTTCAGTGTAGAGCCCACAAAACACTTTAACCGGCACTGTTCTGAAGTTATTACTATAATATAATAAATATTATTCATTACATTTGTTTTCTACATTATATACTTTATAGTATTTTCTGCAATTTTTTCAATTTAAAAACTAAGAAAGTACTACGTATTTAGTGTAGCTAGCTATGACATAATATAAACTGAAATTAAATTCATTATAATTATATTTTTATTTAATTTTGAAACCAAAAAGTTTAATACTTTTTACTATCAAAATAACATATAAAACTCTTGAGTTCATTACCATAGGCTACTATGGCATTAAAAAGATATCGTTTATAACGACCGAATTTGCCCAGTCACTTGGAGGTCTTTATAAACGATTTTTACTGTACTCGTATTATATTCTGTGTGTTTTAAGATATAAAGCTCTCGAGTTAATCCGCGAGATACAAGTATTGTATTGCGCCTACATGCGTAAGCAGCAATTTCAAAACTCCAGAATTTTTTTTACATGTGCCAAATGATGTGGATGTCCGTAAGAAATGGTGTCATGCCATTAAACGCGATAAGAAGAGAAATCCTGAGCTGCCCTCGATCAGTGTTCGTCACGTACGTGAAGACCATTTTGATGCGAGTTATTCAAATCACTGGCGTACGCAGGGGAGGTTGTAACCCCCATTGCAAGGAAATTTTATGTAATATAGAAATATGCGAGTTGTAGCTCTGTAACCCCCCATTGAGTCTATAACCCCCTTACGAACTTTCTGCATGTCTATGGAGTTAACAATGTGCTTCATACATTCATGGTCCTATATCATTTTACTGTTAATTTATTTCGGGAAGGGGTCGGGATTGGATTTTGAGAAGGTGGGCGTTGACTATGTGCTTGGCACTTTCATGAACCTTTTACCTTTTCAATCCCAAATTTTCATTTCAATAGGGGGAGGTTTGAACTCCCACTTTCGTGTGCAGCCTTGTGGGGTATGTAGCTAATAGATTCGGTATTAATAGGGCTGAGGGTGTGTAGTTAATAGACTATACTAAAAATGTCAAAATCTAGGGAGGTGAGGAAGGGTTATAAATCATTGGTTATACATGTCTGGCCACTGGAAAAAATAATCTTTTAATTTATTGAAATAGGTATTTCCTTATGATACAATTCCTTTTAGTGCTGGGACATCAATGCGGCAAAATTTTTGGAAATCACCCAAAACGCCTGATAGCTTCAGAAAAGAGCGACATCGGAAATTTTGCCTTTCGGCCTTTATCCCAAAATTCTGCCATCGAGAAATTTGTGTTGGCTTTGAAGAACATAGCCATTATCAAAGAATATATTTTTGGAAAATTATCCGTTTCTGCAGGAATATAGCCAACGTTTATTGCTAGCACCTAGTAACTGTTTTGTCTGCTAGTTTTACGTTCCAAATAAACGAAAAATCACTTCATTAATGGCAATTTAATTTAAAAACAAAATGCAGACGAATTAGCCTTGAAAAGAACTGTTTTCGTATGTATTTGGATCAATTATCTCAAATAAAAACCGAAGAAAACAAGCACACCATAAATTAATAACGGAAAACAACGTGCTCCTGTCGTTTCCAAAGAAAGTGGAAAGTGGGAATGACGTCATAGCTGGCTTTGACGGTTTGAGATCGTTTCCGCGCGCATTTTTGAACGGCACACTTTAAAAAAATTTAAAAGTTAAATACTGCACGAAAATTAGAAATATTTTAAATTTATTCATTTTTCGACTTACTGAATCGAATAAAAAAAAGTGCTGAATAACCCTATTGTGATTTACGGAGTAAAAAAATTATTAACACTACATATTAAATATTTCTGCGTACCAAAATTTAACATCTTTTTCCATGGTACGGTATTTAAAACAGCTTTCAATTCTTGGATCCTATGGCTCAAACTGGAGCTTAAACCTCATTAAAAAAAACTTCCCATTACGACTCTGTATGTAAAATGATTTTGTGGGAATTGGGGGAGTTGGGCCTGACAAGGCCAATAATATCTAAAATTTGCAATATACAGTCAAATATATCTAAAATTTGCAATATATAGTCAAGAGTTCAAGCATGAGCTAGACAACGCCGGAGCTAAAAAACAGTTTTATTAATTTCTCCGCGAACTTTGCTTTAAAAATGACATGATATTATCGTTGAAAATTAAAAAAAAAAAATCAAGTTTCGTAATTTTTCCTTTTTTCGACGTTAAGGGAGTCACGGACGAAAACAATGATACAGAGTTTTTCATAGAGATATTAGGGAACATTCCCTCCGAAAATACTTATTCGATACACATAAAACTTTTTTGCATAGCTAGCAAACATCATGATATATTTTTCTTGCGAAATTTTATAATATATACAATATTCGTAAAATTATAAAATATTTATATCAAATCAGAAACACGATTTTTATCCGTATTTTCATGTCAATTAAAAAAACAAAAAAACAAAACCGCTACACATAATGTATGCAGAATCCCTATATGTACGTACTCAAGAAATTATAAGTCAGTTGCAACTCAAGTTTTCGAAAAACTGTTCCTTTTGATTTCACTTGTTTACACTTATAAAATTCCTTAAAATTACTTTTAAGCAACCTAGAGCTTAACGCTTACTTCCGGCCTCACTTTCTATCCTGCCTTTATGCAACATGGTCCCTCTGAGCGAATGCAGCTTTAAGCCATGGAGTTACAGAGATTTAAGCATCGTCGTTTAAGTCAAACAATATAGATATATAACCCTATGTTCATTCTGTGTTTTTCCCTCCATGTTCTTTGTTTACGCGAACCTCTTCTCTTCTGAGCAGCCCTTTGAAACTACTTTCTTCTGGGAAAACAGTGCAGTAACAGTTGGCAATTTTTGCGAAATATCTTAAACAATCAACAACAATAACAATACTATCCCAGCTATTAGAATTTTTAATAATATATTAGTTTATCTGTGTTTTTTACTATATAAAATGAAACATATTTTGCTGCTTAGAAACATAGTAATGCAGAGTATTTGCGTTTTTACTACATCTAATTAATTATTTGTATGTATTTACAATCTATTGGGGTAGTCCACAAAAGTATCCAAAAAATTAATGGTAATTAACATTTATGAACTTTTGAGTTAATGATTATTATTTTCTAGATCTGTTTTCTATGGCGAATTCTTAAAATAGAGAGTTTGCTGTGACGTATTAAAAAACGTACCTAGCGTAAGATTTCTTAAATACATCCAGTCACCATTTGGTCAAGTCAAGTAGATTGTTTCTGTATGCTGGTAACCGTCCTCCATCGCGACGTTATGTTTCAATAATAGGTAACTTTTTCGGAGTATTCAAATTACATAAACTTTTCCATTACTGTGAGTAACTATGTCTGCCGTTCCGGGAAAACTTTTCGCCAAAAGCTGCACCAAAATGAGCTTGAATGAGCGTTTCACCGTATATCGCTCTCAAGCCCAAGCAGCTTCCACAACTTTTCGTGATAAAATCATCCAACAGCGCCAAGCCTCTGCCGAAAACAGACGTTTGGCGCAACAAATGGCCAATCGACCATCAGTTATAGCGGCATTAAAATTGAAGAAAAGGAGCATGGCCCAACGATTAGGCCAAAAGCGCAATGCCCTTGGCGGCGGAAATATTCAATCGCGGCTGAATTTTAACCTTCGCCAAGCGCCAAAAGTCCAGAGCCGATTAGGCTTACGAGGCCGAGGTAGGGGTGCCTCTCGCTTTCCTCGACGTGGTGGTGGTAATCGGGGAAACAAATCAAGCTTTGCATCAGGTACTTCTCCAATGATTAAAGCTCGACTTGGGCTGATGAATACCAGGAAGTTTCCCTCCAGAGGAGGCTTCGCAAGGAATAAAAGATTTGGACGCCAGAATGTGTCACCAAGGTTCCAGCGTGGTGGACGAGGAAGAGGAAGGGTGCAGTCAGCGAGAGGCAGTCGAGGCGGATGGAATCGCATCAGGCCGATGCCAAGTAAGCAGGATCTCGACAATGAGTTGGATGAATATATGTCAGAGACCAAGACCTCGTACATATGAGAGACAATCCCGCTGTTTCAAGGGAACTTTTCATGAAGTAAAATTCATTAACATTTGTTTACCATTCATTATGACTTTTAAAACACCATGATTTTTTTGGCTTTTTTTTCTTCCAAATTTTGTTAGTGCATTTACCTGACGAAAGCTTTCTTTTTTTTTTTTTTTTAGCAGCATAAGTTCGTTGTAAGGTTAAGTTAAAATCTTTTTAAATTCTTGTTGAAGTTATCTCTGTAAGCGTAAAAAGCCAGAACATTTCATGAAAAACTGTTTTTGTACATCAAAAATGCTTTGATTTGGTTTTATATATAACTGAGAAAGTATGTTCAGTTGAAAGACAAGCAGTGTTTTGTTTTAAAAATAAATGGAATTGTCGATTGCGGTATGTTTAAATCACCTTCCTTGTAATGTTCTTATATATGCTATATTAAAACGTGTTTTAATGTAATTGTTTGGCTTGTTATTAGTGGTTCAAAACCCAATCATTCACAATTTACGTGAATATAAATGATGGTTCATTATTTGCAAGGGCTGACAAATCCATGGCGCCTGAAAAAATTTATTTGGCGCCTTACTACACCACTGTATATACATCGCATGCTGTTGGCTCCCTAGAAAAAGGGGCTGGCTCCTGAATTTGAGTTTTGTCCATCCCTGATTATTTGAATATTAAAATTGCTCATGATAACCGATACATTAAGAACAGATATATTTGTGTATTATATTGCATTTGTAGTAAATATCTTTTGTCTAAGTGAATGTATTCGCTTCACAGTCCAAATCGGTAGTAGAGTGCTTACTGTGGTCCGAAAGGTTGTTTCCCCTGAATTTTTCTAGTGATGCATGAATGCTCTTACAATCGAAAGAATCACGATCAACTCAAATTTACAATTGATTCCTCAACGAACTTAACAATCGAGATGTTCTATGCTAATTACCATCGAACATCTCGATTTGAATTTCAAATAATCGAGATGACCGAAGAAAACATCTTGCAATCGTGCATCACTAGATTTCTTGGAAAACTGTAGGTTCTGATGTAAAATGACCTTTGCTGTCCTTGCGCCTGGAAACAGTCAGCAATTCAATTTTGGCGTAGTATAGCCCAGATGCTCTTGCACCATAAAAATCCAAACAAACAGCAATTTACCATTTTCTTCTAAGGGTATATGATATATATTCTTCACACCGTCTTTGCTCTTTTCATTATATTGCTGATCGCTTCAGCTTACGTTTTTAGTTTTGCATATAATCTTGGATCTTGTTTAATGACATGTTGCTCAGAAGTGGAGAGCTACTGAAATCTTATTTTTGGCAAAGACTAGAGTAGTTCTATCATCTGATCAAACATTGACTATGCTTTCGAGAAGTTACGATTATTATTTAGAGAACATTTTGTTTTAAGGTCAATTAGCAATAATGAATGTTTAAAAAGTCCATTAGGTACTAGTACAGAATATGTTCATTCAGATCGTCAACTTTTGTATAACTATGGCAACCCCACCACAATTTTGCCAAGAACGGCAACTACATTGCAATTCTGCCATTTTTAAAAAAGAACTTATTTTTGGCATAGAAAAGCATTTAAATGCAATGAGTAGAATGAAACAACCATTAGAAAATACTCTTTTATCATTAAAAGAAACCTAATTCATATATAAAAAGAAATTTTTTTTGTTGCAATTCTTATTTTAATATTGGATTTCGTGTTTTTTACTGCGGAGCTAGTTTCACCGTGGAACTGGCCATTAAATACTCAGTGGCATTGGCTAAAATGGCACTGTTTCCTCTGTATAATTGTCTTAATTGTTGTGCATTTGGGAGAGGAATATTCCATGCTCCGAATTGCTTTCAACCTGATCTATGAGGGTGTAGCCTATATAGGGTGATACAGAACTAGTGTCACAAACTGAAAGTGGTGGTAAAGGAAGTCAAATAAGTGCCATATGTGGCAAAATCTCCATCGGAGTGGTAACAGAACCGGGAAATCGGGGGAATTTTTCGAAATTTCACGGAAATCAGGGAAAATGAAAATTTTTGATTGCTAAAACTGCAGCAAATGTTAGAGATGGGCAAATTGGTTCATCAATACAATCCGCTCATTAACGTAAACTACTCTTTCGAACAGCTTGTCTGTTCTTGGATTATAATTCTTCTACACAACAGGGCCGTAGCCATGAGGGATTAGCCTTTCCTCAAAAATATTCTACTCTTCATTTTTTCAGAATCGAAAAAATTTGCAATACCAAAACTTGTATTAATTTTGTTTTAAATTTTTCGTTTTGTACAGGACAGTCTAAATCGCTTTTTTTGACTCTAAAATTATATTCAAAATAGATTTTGACTACAGATGTTTTGTACATTTTTTTTTTTACAAGTCTCTATTAACTTGGTACATAGTAAGGAGAATTGGATAACAGTTCAGCGTCTCTTGTAGTCAGTGTTTCTTTCAGGCATGTATCCCAGCCCCATAATTGATCATTTGTCCCTCCCCCAGAAGACATTTTATATAATATACAGTGTGTCTCAGAATTGCTGTACAACCCTTAATAACTGGAGTAAATGGCCAAATTTATGTAGTGCAGGAATTTATGGCCCAAACATGGGCTTCATGTTTAGACTATAAATTTCCCAATTACCTTCAGCGTGGTAAAACAATCGTTTTCCATACCTTTGATGACTAAATGGCAACACTACTCAGTGCCAGAGAAGGGAATTTTTTAATTTTTTTTAATCTGCTGCATTATTAGGTCAATCACTTAAATTATGCGTCAAAAAAATTTTTTTGTTCATGTAATTGCCTACATAGCAATGATGTGGATGTAAATTATGGTTTCATTCTGCAGCCAAATCGGGTCCTTTGTGCATTGCAGATTTTTCCAAATATGGCTTATTTGACGTCCTTTACCACCCCTTTCAGTTTGTTCCATTAGTTCTGAATCACTCTGTATGTAAAAAATTGGGGACACAGCAGAACAATCTCACTCCACCAAGTGCCAACTAACATTGCCAAAACTCCTCCTATATTCGTAAAATCGATCAGATTTATTAGGGCATGGTCAAAGTGTGCAGGCGTGCCATTCGATTTTTTTTTAGCATAGATGGTGTACACAGTAGTTGTATTATGGCGTTGTAACATCTGTTCAACCATTTTGTTGTTGTCTGTGTTCCCTGGCGGTAGTGTTTTGTGAAGTGCAATAAAAAGCTCATGAATGTCTCGATATCGGTGTCATGTCTAATTAAGTAACCGAAAAAGTACAGGACCATTGCACAATCCATCAGTATGTGTGGGGGGGAAAGAGTGGCTCTGTAGCACTGTGTTTTTTTTTTCAATTAAAAACAATAAAACTCGTCAATGTCTCGGTATTAGTGTTATGTCTAATTATAATTAAGTAACCGAAAGGTATAATATAAACAGGTAATTTATTTGTAAATGATCGTTGCGGCTGGAAATAGAGCGAACGCCCAAGACAAATTATGAAGTAATCTGGGAAGGAGGTTGATGCACCTTTGACGGCAAAGCAAGCATGAGATTCATGTGTGCTGTGGTCACGTCTTTAACGAAAGATTTCAAAAACATAGGTGAGTCTTTTTTTTCATACATCCGAAAGCCAGGGTTTGAAATTAGCGGGTGCACTATACATGTGAAATTTTATTTGTGCACATAAATTATTAATTTGGGTGCACGCAGTGCACCTAACTATTCCAAACTATGGCTACTTATGCTTATGTTTCAAGAACAGTGAACTACGGAATAATTTTATATAATTTTCTCAATGTATCTGCATTTGCTTTGAATTTTTTTTTATTACATACGAATGTTCAATTATTTTGAAAAGTTGCATTTTGTTGTAGTTTACATGCTTAACACATTGCTGCCCGCTAATGTTTTGCAGAAATTTACTGTAAGAACAGCGATTTTAGACCTGAAAATTATTTTGGGAGGCGTGTAATAAAACAGCGATTAACTTTTTGAAATTAATACATATTTGAATAAATCTTTTTTTATTTAGTCTTAGTAATTCTAAAATTTTTTTAGTGTATGATATTTTGTAAAACAGTTGCCTTTGTGTAATGGTACGTTGCAAAAATTACAGGTATATCGAGTTTTGCTTCTCTTATTGTGTGATTTGCAAACATGACATACTCTTGTGGGAAATTTTTTCTTTGGTGTTGTTTTTATATCTTGAAGAGTGTGCTGTTTGATGTTACTCGACAATCTACCAGGTTGATCTATAGTTGCAACAGTGGCTCTTGAAGTGGTTGGTTGTGCTTCATCAATTTCTGCAGTTATCCATATTCTTACTACAGACAATAAATAATCCTTGTATTTTTTGTTTTTAGTTTGATTTACTGCGTTATACATTATAAAGTTGTTAAATAATGCAATATTTATGATATACATTGCTGTTTTTTTTGTCCGTTTTACAGTTTTTCGAAGTATTGAGTAATATGAAAGGTAATGATCCGCCCGACTAACACCTTTCATATATTTGTTGTACTCTATTATGCACAAAGGTTTTTTGATATATTCATTTGTTTTTCTATCTATCTTCTCAGTCGTTATAATATCTGCGCTATAGATTGTACTTACCATTTTAACCTGTCTGGTATGTTAATATATCAATAGGAGAACATCATCTTTTCGACGAAAACGTATTTCGCCTTTTTTCATTTTTCCCATACAATTTTTTAGTTCTGTGGGCAAACCTCTATTTAATCGTATTGTACCACACACTCTTATTTTCTTTTCCAACAACAATTCAGCAGTTTTAACAATATTTTAATAGTTGTCTTGATATAGATGGTGCCAATTATCAAAAACGCAATGTAAAACAGAAAGCATAGTGTTCTCTAATTTTTTGCCAATTCCTGAGTATATTTCAATGTTTATAACCAGATTTGCTTTTGCACACTGCACATACCACTAATCCATATTTTATAAGTTTTGCCGGATTGTACGTTCTAAACAATAGCTGCCCTCTCCATTGCATTTGTCTAAAGAAATTTCACGATTTGGTTTGTAAAACTCCTGAAACTTTGGGATAAAATGATCTAAAAGCGGTTGTATTTTATTAGTCTATCTGCATCTGGTGTTATTTGAGTGTTGTCTGAAAAGTGCTAAAATGTAAAAATCTGGTCAAATCTTTTACAACTCATAACTTTTCCAAATATCGGTGTTTCAATTAATGGATCTGTTGACCAATAACTACGTAATGTTGCTTTTTTTTTTTTCACCTGACTCATTAAAATTATAATACCAAGAAATTGCTTCATTTCAGGAATAGTGACATCAACCCACTTCAATGTGTTTTTCTCAATTTTATATCTATGTTTTTGTTGATGATAGTATCTATTTGTTTCATGGCACAAATATGCAAAAAAATCTTCATTAAAGAACGAGTCAATTATGTCAGCGATGTTTTCAGAATTTCCAAGATTTTTAACCATTCCTGGAGTGTCTTTAAATGTTTCTAGTTCCAGTGGTGCTTCAACTTCATTCCACACACAATTACTCTCATTTTCACTTGTGTTACCAATGTTTTGGTTTATAGCAGTATGGCTGTCTGCAGAAGATGGGATATGAGTACACCTTTTTCTAATAGGAAATATGTCGCTATCTGAACTTCCTTCCATATCACTATCTGAATCATTGTTCTCACTTTCACAACTACTCAGTACATCGGAAAACTATTCATGAAATTCCTCTGGAAAAATGTCTTCCTCATCCATAATGAAGGTATAGAACTTTAAAACAAAACTAATAATTACTATGGTTATTTAAACACTTTAATGTATTTACCGATCCGTTTCAAATCAAAACCGACCAGAAAACTTACTTAGAAACACAATGGATAAGGCTCAATAGCAATACAAAATACCGTTATCTCGGAAACAATCAATAAATCATGCTTCTCACCAAAACGAGATTTCTCGTTTCCGGTCACCAGCAAATCTCAAATGAAAACGAGAAATCTCGTTCCCGGGCGTCATTGTGTTAAATACACTGGTGTGCAAAAATTAAGGACGAGATGGAAAAAGTAACGTAACAGCGGAATGAAATGGCAGAGCCAATGGAAAATCAATCAGGAAACTGCTTAGGATCTGATACTTAGGGCATTTGCATATATGCATCATGACGTAATGTGGGCATGTGGGTAGGGCATAAAGCGCAATGGCAACGTACATGCAGCATTTCAGTGGAAGCTATTGCACAGTGTATATCGGTTTGAACGACGGCAAGTTGCTGTAGCAGTGCGAGATATTCAACAGACAGCCCCGTAGACAACATCTGGATAACTTTACTCGAGGTCGAATCATTGGAAAGTTGATAGAATATCGAAGTGTGACGAGTGAGGCCGAGGAGTTCGTAATCGCACACAGCATCGTGTCACGAGCATGGACGGCATTTCGAACGACAGGAACAGCTGTTCGAAGGTTTAGTGGTGATTGTCCACGAGCAACCATGGCAAGGGAGGACCGGTATCTTGTTCTACAGGCGAGGAGATATCGATGGCTGACAGCAGGTGAAATCGCAAGCCACATGAAATACACTACTGGACAGCTGCTATTGCATTTTACCGTGGCTAGGAGACTGCACACAGCTGGGCCATTCGCACGACGACCAGTACGGCGTGTGCCATTGACGCCTACCCATCGAGGATGGCGTTTTCTTTGATGCCAGAACACAAGGAATGAGGAGCTCAGCAATTGGGTTGAGTGCCATTTACGAATGAGGGCCGATTTAGTCTCATTAGCGATTCTGGATGTCTATACATCTGGAGAGAGCGGGGAACATGCAATCACCCCTTCAACGTTATCTAAAGGGACTGGTTTGGAGGTGGCGAAGTTCTCGTTCAGGGGACATAATGCTTGATGGCCGTACGAAGTTCCACATCTTCCAAGGAAGTTCAGTCGCTGGTGACCACTAGTGTACCGAAGTTCTTTCCTAATGTCCATCTTTTCCGGGGTGCTGTGGGCCCTGAATTCCTCTTCATGGATGACAACACCATACCTAATCATATAACGGCTGTCGCTGAAAGTGAAGATATTCATCGTATGGAATGGCCCGCACGGTCTCCGGACCTGAATCTAATAGAACACGTGTGGAATGTTCTCGGGAGATGCCTGGCAGCATGTTGCGATCAGCCAGCAATGGTTTCGCAGCTGCAATTTGCACTACAAGAGGAATGGACCATCAGAGCATGAGCCTCAAGAGCTTGTCGACAACCTCGTACTGAGCATGAACAGACAGTGCACATCCTGCATCGCAGTCAAGGGTGATCATATCCCCTACTGAAAACTGTTTTTCTTGCCTGCCGTTTGTCACATGGACGTTTCTGTCTTCTGTCCTCCTGTGCTGAAAGCCCACTTTTGAATAAAAGTCCTTTGTATCCTTTGGATTCCTTTCTTGGTCAGTATCGTTCACCGTTTCCATAATCTTACATCTTGGAAATATTATGGTATGCTTTGTACCCATTTGAAACACTGGGGTGCGATGTTACATGTGAAAAACTGTCCCCTCTTTAATTTTTGCACACCAGTGTGTAATTGCTACACTTACATTTTACCTGTTTTTAATGTTGAGGTTTACTTTCTATTCTGTTAGTTACTTGTACACCTAACTAGTATTATACTAGTTAAGTGTACTAGCATTATATCTAACTAGTATAGTGACTCAAGTGCACAAGTGTACCTGATTTAAAAGTTAATTTCAACCCCTGCCCTAAACATTCCAGGCTAATCCGTCATGACTTAACACATAAGAAGTCGCGGCAAGTATGAAGGAAGTTGGCACCATTGGCGACCAAGGGGTGAGATTGTTATGCAGTGATGCCAAATTTGTTTTACTGCCTTAGCATTTACTTTTTACAAAATTCATACCTGAAAACAAATTACTCTTACTAGGATCAAAGAAGGGTTAGTAGGGGGATATCCCCCCAACACTTCAGGGTAAACCTCTCACTGTCTGTTTGAATAGACCGAGTTATGCTCGGATAGTTGAAATGTTGAATCACTGATTATTGATTCCCAAAAATGACAAAATCTTGGTATGTATTCTCAGATGTTATGGTAACATTTCAGAAAAGTCGGCAACATTCACCATATCCTGTACTATCACCACTCTTATGATAATGAATCAACATATGGGATCTGATATATATGTAGATGAATCTCATTACAAGAGAATCAAAGCAAATCTCCCTGCTTGCATTTTTTAAGGTGTAAAAAATTTTCGTTAAATGAAATTTTGTTACAACTTCATGATCCTGTGAGTTTCATTATGATGAGATTTGATTATATATTTGATTTTTAATTTAAAAATCATCTTAGGATGAATGTCCTTTGTTTAGTTATTAGTATGGTTGAATTGCATTTCCAGGCCTGGGTTTCCTCCAAACTTGAATTATCACTACCACCAAAAGGTCACAAATGAACTTAGGAATTAAAATAGAGGTGAAACTCAAAGAATTCAACATCTGTTACATTAATCACCCCATTTCACGGTTTTTCTGTAATTTATGGGCTTTTAGCATCTGTTGGCGAGAAACCAAGCCTGGAATTTTATCCAGCGTTGGGTGTTATTTGAAAATGATTAATTTTTCCCCTGTTTGACTTTTCCAACTGGATATTATTAGTTAATTACTAGTTTCATCACTAGTACAGATTATGGCAACACTTGGAAACTTTTTTCAAAATTCACCATTACAACTGTGTATGCATACAGGGATTCTGCCATTTTGGAGCAAAACACATTTTTTGGTTAATGGATAAATATTTTGAAACTAATAATGGAGAAAAAATGCGATTATTAATTTTCAAACAATCCTCTATTAATGGAAAAATAAAAATTTTCAAAATAGCAGTCGCAGTATGCATGCTTGTCCAATATGATTATGTTAAGACATCTGCCTTGTCTCAAAAGACTTAATGGGCAGTAGATTTTGGGGAAAGTTTAATTGTAAAACACAGGCCTAATAACTCAAAAGATTACGTCCATCAGTTTGGAGTCTCTGGAGTGGATTCCAGTCTTAGAATATATGTTGTTGCATGCAATTGTAAACCGTGGAAATTAACCAATTCACTTGGCAGTAAAAAACTTAAGATTTAAACAAAAATGTAAATCACATTATCTTATAACAATTGCATTTTCAATAACAGGGTTCATTTTGCAGTGATAAATGCATTTGAGTGTCAACAGTACAGGTTCAATTCAAGCAGGCATGCAGGGCCTGCCATTTTTTGTAAATATTCTCAGCCTAGTGTCCGATTTTCCAGTTGAAAGCATAAGCGTATCCAGGGCAAAGACGGATCCATGCAAAGGGTCTGGGAGGCTCTGATTCCATAATCATGGAAAGAAGGGTATTGAGTTTGGCGCTATTTTTTCTCCTATGTTTCTGAGTACAGTACTAAAAAAAAGGTACTTTTCTGTCAGCAGGGTGCCACTTCAACCGTAAACGAAATTATCCTAGTTGAGGCAACACGGGAGTAAAAAATCATAACAAGGAAACACTATCTTGTGAGAAACGTTCTAATGTCTGCCATTTTGTTTGTTTTCATTGTCGACTGTGGTTCTTGATAGTGCTTTAAAGTGTTTCATCTAAACCTATATTTTTAGGGCAGAAACAACATGGATTACATGATAAAATTCTTTGTATTATACCAACTCAACTCTTTTAGTATTCAGGCAGCTTCTCGTGAGTTTAACAATATGAAGTCGGAGAGGTGTGGTCATCAACGTAGAGTTCGTAAAATTATTGGAAAGGAGGCCCAAGCACATATTATGTATATTTATGTAAATATCATCGCAAAACCATTGTACATAAAATTTTCTGAACATACTTCAAACCCATAAATCATCGATCAAAGTTTTCTAACCTTTAAAACATAGATCGAAAACTTGCGAGCTTTTAGACGACAAAAACATCATTAAGTTACGATTAAGTACAAGTCATCGGTTTTTGGTAGAAAATAAATCGTAAGTGGTGTCCTCTCAACAGAAAAGTACCAAA
>QLNU02014802.1:77359755-77378230 GCA_006491805.2 Dysdera silvatica | reverse complement strand
TGGTTAGATGGTGAAATGTTTTTTGTGATTGGTGGGGCACAAACCCACGACCTGCCTCATAAAACACAAAAAACATTTCTTTTTTTGGACGAACATTTCATCATTTAACCACACAACAACATCGGCGTTATTATTACTATGCCAAAAAAAAAAAAAAGATAAAAATTGTTGCTTAATTTAAACTACTTATTGTCAGTAGATAGGATTCTTTTGTGAAGTAACTACATGGGGAGGGGGGAAAAAGCTTGTGTTTTGTGATGCAAAAACAGCCAAGGTCTTGCTACACAAGGACTTAAAAGTTTTCCAAGGAATCTGAACTTCTGTTGCCACAGGAACTACACCCCAAACTACAGTGGGTAGAAACATGAACTGTATTCTGTGCTATTATTCGAATTGAATTCAGCTTAACAGGACAATAGGTGAATGTTACCATAAGGGAGGGAAAGGAAAGAGAAGTGATGCTATAGTGTAGGGATCAAAAATTAAGTACTTGGGAACTTAAGAATTATATCATATTCCAAAATCTAGAAAAATCCAATCTTGGAAATGTTATCAGTTCCAATCAGAGATGCCGTTGACGCTCTATAGCACGTAAAGTATGCAAAATGGAAGGGAAGGATTTGATATTAGAAAAATAGTGCATTCCAGGAATTCACTTTTAGTAAGGAAAAAAGTGTTTTACTTTTTGGGGACCCACGTTTTTTAAATATAGCTGGTCCTTGGGACCCAGTTTTATGAGCACCCAGCGACACCCTGTCTAATAGCAGTTTTTTCCACCAAGGAAACGAAATACTGACCCAAAAATTATGAACCTCCATATTAAAAGCTACAGGAAAACATTTGTGAATAAAATTTTTGGTGTGTGTGTTATGGTGTAAGGGTGGCTTAGGTCATACTGTACGAAGACTCACAGTTTTCTGAGAAAGTTAAACCTTTGTTGCCTAAACAATCAAAGCCCAGTTAGAAACAAATGTCAACAGGCAAGCACAGAGTATCATTAGAAGTTAAAGACAGATTTTTTCATGTAGATAAAATATATTACAAGTATGGCATCGTCACAAGGTAGATGCGTAGTGATGCAATAAAAATCTTGTTTGTATATTTCACATTCTACGAGTCATCTAGAATGGGACCAATTGAATCATTATACATTTATAAATGCCCAAACTTACTGCAGGTGAAACACGTTCCCGCAAGTGATGGACCAATAGCATAGCAATTCGAAACTCATGGGGTGGTGGGAGACAGGCTCAAGTAGCTTTACTGAAGCTTATGTGATGAGGCCTTAAAGAAAATGTATTTTTATATTCAATTTGAGGGGATGGTGCTTGACCCTCCCTCCTTTCCTAACCCACTGTAATGAACATAACCACTGGGACACAATGGTGATTTATACAATATATGGGATAGATTGCTTAGCCATATAAAGTTCAAATCATATGCTAAAATATCAAACTTTGATGTTTTCACCCACAGGTGAGGAATATTTCACAAATGAAAATGAAACAAAATAAAATGTGACAGAATTCTACCACTGGTCCTAGCCACCTTTCAGCCACATCATCTCCCTTAAAATGTAAGATGTATGGTCACTTGGTGATCATTGGCAATAGGTTGTTCTAATCCTCCAGTTTTCTTGCGTTTTATACTATGTTTTGCTGAAAAAATAGTTACAATCAGTGCTGTAATTAGAATCAGGGGTGGCCACATTTGTCACAAAATAAAGGTTTCTGTCCCCCCACTGGGGTAGGCATATATAGTTTTGGCAAACTATATTCAGTTAATACCAAGTCTAAACAACAGATATGAAAATTTTTAGTTTTAAGAAAAACACATATGTTGCCTGTGTATTGTACTTCAAAAACGAAAATTTATTAAACCTTGCATGAACTTTTACATAGGTAAAAGTTCATGCAAGGTTTAATAAAGTTTCGCTAAAGCACAGTTGATCTGTAAATAAATAACCTCAACAGTGCCCATAGATAAAAATTATCAAATTTTGACACGAGGTTAGCAATAGATATATATATACAGTAAAACCTCCCTACAACGATAATTTTTCTCGGTCCGTATAATAGTGTTGTAGAGAGGTTTTACTGTATAATGAACCCTCCCTATAACAATAACTCCCTCTACAACGATAATTTTTCTCGGTCTGTATAATATTGTTGTGGAGAGGTTTTACTGTATATGGAGTCTGATAATTTAACCATGTTGCTTTAGGTGGAGATTAAATTCCTTCGTTTATAGTTATGAGTATTGTGTCATATACAGTGGACTCGCGATTTTACAAACTCATACAGACCTCAACAAAAAGAAAAAAGTTTATAAAATGGAAAGCTCATAAATGACATTTATTTATTTTTTTATGAAATAATTTTTGGATACTATAAAAGTTCATAAAAACACAATTCTGCTGTGATTAGTTTCAAGCATGGGTTCATCAACTGCCGAAGTTGAAAGTTCAGTGACCAAATCAAGTACAATTTTCAAAGCTTTGTTCTGCCGTTGGTTTGCTTTTATACATGATACAGTTTCCAGATAATTACTGGTAACCTTACATAAATTCGATTCAATTTTCTGTTAGACAAACTCTACGACACTTCAAATATCTCATTTAGCTTGTTGGTGTCTTGACACTGACAAAATTATACAGTGTCAGGACCTACGGTCTTACAAGAAATATAAACTCTATCACTTAGAAAATGAATTTTTGAAATACAGACCGATTAAAAAAAAAAAAAAGCACTTAGTAACAGTACACAAGATCCAAACCTAGGATTTAAAAATAATATAGAATTGATGTAATACTAGGAAGGCAGACAGATGCATTAGCTCTACACTGACTCTTTAAATAGGATACTGTCAACAATGCACATTAATTAGACTAAATGCTTCCATCCTGATTAGCTGACACTATGAAATCATGAGTCTTTATTGCTTACGATGAATGGGAATTATTGCTTACGTAGTTTTTTTTACATTACATCTGGTGACCCACGAAATCATTTCAGTCTAAAATGATATTGAATTTGGGGAAAAAAAGAACCAATGACATTTCACATTTATCTTTGTTAGAAAAGAAGTCACATTAACAGTAAGTATTCTTTTCACATCGGATAACAGTTAAAAGGGATATTAGTTATTATAATTCTTTAGCTTATGATATCATTATGTCTTTCCATGGCATTGATATATTCTTCTACAAATTACCTTATGCAAAATATATCTTTATGTACTTTCTTGATATACTAGTATATAGGTTGGACAAAAACGATTAGCACGTTCTTAGTATTTTCGTATATACATTTCTCTAACATAATTTAATACACATTTTTACCACTCTGATTTTTTAAAGATAATTTTTCAAAGAAACTGGTATATAATACAATGGAATCTCGATTTTACGAACTCGTGTGGACCCCCAAGAAAATTTGTAAATGGTATTTAATGTTTCTTTTATGGATTTTTTTTGGGACCAATGCAGTAGTTTGTAAAAACGCGAGTCCACTGCATATACCAAAGTAATCAATACATATTATACAATACATACATTAACAGAATCAATGAAATGATCTCACAAATCAGAGTTCAGATGGGCAGAATTGCTTACAAATTGGATCAGTGAATGATTTTGTGTACTTCTTGTGTAAATATTTACTAAATTTTTAAAATGTTTTTAAACATTTCATCACTTTTTTAATTATATAATTAGGCAACATATGCTACCTAAAATGAGAACAGTATTCATTAAACACTATCAGTAAGTAGAGAAAAGGTAATTTTTATTAAATGGTAGCAGAAAATCTGCTGGAACCTCAAAGTTCTGCCAGCAAATACTAAAAAACTTAATTCTAATGGAATCTGGGTATCGTTCCAATTGCATATTACAAGATTTCAACGAATAAACACATTATCAAGGTTTCTGATTAACTAGCTTTGTTTCTCAGTCAAAACGAGGGGATTTTGCGAAATGTTTACGCTGCTTACATCTCTCGTGAAAAAAGCCCTAGTGACGCCTAAAACAAAATGTAGTAAAAAATTAGCGACTTCTAAAATAGCAACCTTTTATTTTTCATGGGGACACATAATATAAAACTAACAACATCAGCTTTAGATCTTACTGCCATCTCTACAAAGCGAAATGATAAAGAATATTAAACTCTATAAATAAATATATATATATATCAAAGGAAAACAGTTTCATAAACTCTCCAAAAAAAAAACAGGCTTAAAAGTTACAAGAAGAAGTTAGTATAAAAAACCCTTTACAACTAGTTTCTCGTAAAATCGGCATGCTTGTGCACATTTTACACAACATGAAACATACAGGACATGCACATCAAACAAGTGTCGGTAGACACTGTCTTCCACAAAGAATATATTATTAATAATTACTATTAATACAAATTAACAAAAAAACTTATCAATAAGCATATTTCACCCAAATTGTACTTCTAGAAACTCAAGATACGCTAGTTTTCGATAACATATTACAACATATTTTAATTTAGCATCACGATTCATCAAAAGATGCATTTTTGCTGCTTCCTGTGTAACATTTTCAGCAAAATTTGTGAACAACACATGACACAAACATCTCAAACATACCTTCTTTAACATGCAATTTAAAACACAACTATTCAAATTGGAAATCTTTCAGAATTATTTTTATTCATACAACACTACAAAACAATCACTTCCTCGGATATAAGAATTAACATACATTCATTCATTATCACTGAGTTAAATGACTGCCACTGAAATAAACAAGGCCCAATAGCGGTGATGTATAAAACATGTGACACACTAAGTAGCAGTCATAGCAAATATGATGGTAGCTCACGATTTACCATTTTTGTGTAGTGTATGCAGATCATTGTTTTATCTATTTTTGAAGAAAATACGTGCAGTTGGAGTTAATTTTTACATCAACATGCTTGTGGGACATTTCTGTGAGACAATAATTAGACTTTTTCTTTTGTCAAATAACCCACTTACTGCGTATTTAGACTTCTGTGATGGTTTACATTTGATGGATACACAATGCATTATATTTCTAATAACCTCAAATTATCTTGGAAAAATCATTATAAACACAAGCTAAACCAGTTGTTTAATGAAAACTATTATTATTACTATTATCATCACACATAAATGTTCTATAAACATCATATAAAAAATTAAACTGCATATTTTTTCCGTGAACATGGGTAACCAATGCCATGAACTACAATAATAGAAAATGCAATACTACTGCCATATTTGTCACGACCACTAGTTCATGAGTTACATATTTAGTATATCAGAGCCATCAGATCTTGTCTGTTTTACTGGAAGTGATTAAATCATCAACAGTATATTCAAATTTTGAACCATTATAAAAATCTTTCTTAAAAAAAAAAGAAATCTTTGGGCAAAAAATATATAAAAGTATTTTTCTTCTAAGGAAGTAAAAAAAAATGTTCATATATTATCTTTCTTGTAAATTATAAGAGAACACTGAAGAAACAACCCAAATTTATCATTAATTATACGAATGAAAATGTTATGCAAAATGTAATTTTAAGAATGACAGCAATTATTTAAAATAATCTTAGAGGAGACAAATCACAATTTGATTAAATGACAACTTTTAATTTAAAAGAGTTAAAACAATAACTTTTAATTTAAAATCAACTTCTCATATGATAACTTTTAATTTAAAATCAACTTCTCATATGATAACTTTTAGCTGGGAAGATGAACCATTTCACTTGAAATCAATTTGAGAAATGTTTTAATTAGTGATTACATCTATCAGGGTTTCTAAGGCTACGTGAAGATAATGCATATATAACTATTTTTCTTATTTTCTTACTATATAGACCATCTATTAGCTCACACACACATCTCCTTTAATCTCTTTATCTCTTATTTTCCTCTTACGAGTTAATATTGTGGACTTGGGGGTGGGGCAGTGTTGCTACTAGTTACTAGTCTATTCTTACAGGTTTGCTCACTACTGCGTATTGTTTCCACTATTTGTGTTTTTACGATGTAAGGTCAACAAAGGTCATGCTGAGCCAAGACCAACAGTTTTTCCAAGAATTCTGAACCTTGGGTGCCAAAGAGGAATCAAACCTCGAACTATGGTGGGTGGAAAGATGGCACACCATTAGGAAATGAACTTGGGTTAAGGGCACTATAGATGGACGTGTTCCCACAGTGTATTTACATTTTCCCAGGGAATCCACTGCTCTTCCTCTTTTCCATTAGTCCAGATTACAGCGGGTAAGTAGCCAGAAAGCGTTCTTTTTTTATTTGGGATCAATAGTAGGAATCCAGGATGAGGATGGTGCCTCTTTATATATATATAAAAAGCTCTAGTTTGAGCTATAAGCTATACGTGGGTGGCAAAAATTATTGTATAATAAATTCCCCCACGAAAAACTCACAAAAATCTCGCCCAGGAGGCTTTTCTGTGTTGACCATTATTTGGCAATTGTGTTATCCCTGTGAAGGGTAATAATATCTTACAATTTAATATACGGAGGAAAGAGCGTTTGTTCTTGTCCTCATTCGTCTAGTAGGTCAAGACACCGCAGGCTCAACGTGGGGACCCTGGTTCGAATCCAGGATGGGGAAAGCGTCTCTTTTTCTCCAAAATTACATAAGCTCTAGTTTGAGCTGTAATTAAAACGTGGGTGGCAAAAATTATTGTATAATAAATTCCCCCACGAAAACTCACAAAAATCTCGCCCCGGAGGCTTTCTTGTGTTGACCATATTTGGCAATTGTGTTATCCCTGTGAAGGGTAATAATATCTTACATCAATAGTACTTACTACTACTGCTAAATTACGTGTATGAACTCACCGTCATTCATATGCAGGGGTGGTTACTTTCCGGGATTTCAATAAATTCCAACTCGCTGCTTCCGGGATTTCTTTTTAAAAATTACAAGAACTTCATTTTTTCATGTAATTTTTTTTATATTCTTTTAGAAATCATTGTTTTTATCAAAAATATTACGTAACTTTTCAGGGAATTTTCCGCTATGTTCACGGAATATGCTTTTGACTTATAATTGCCCCTGTTCATATGGATAGCTGTTATGGGGATACGTATATGATAAACCACTCGCAAAAAAACAAAGAGAATAATTTCACGGTGCCTGGAGGGAACCAAACCCATGACCAATTAATATCGCGCTACTCTCGCTTTTTGAACGTTCGCTTTTTCGACGTCAATTTGGTTTAAAAAGTGGTCAAGGCACTGTTTCACTTCAGAACTCAGATATAGTGAAGCTTTACATGTGCTCACAGAGGGGAGGATGATCGGTCGTCTGTAGCTCAGTTGGAAGAGCACTTGGCCGGATACCAAGAGATCGTGGGTTCGGTTCCCGCCAGGCACCATGAAATCATTCTTTTTTTCTTTCTCCGCGAGCAATTTATCATCTAATATCACCACATCATCAACTATGATGAGAAAAATTTTCTGATTTTTTTAAATGTATATAAAGTGTTCAGTTTGTGTTTTATGATGCAAGGGCCATGCTTCACCAGGACCTACTGTTTTCTGAGGAGCCGAAACCTAAGGCCTGGGGAACAAACCAACCAACCGAATCACAGTGAGCAGTTAACCAGCAGGCATTTTTTTAACACTGTTGAAACCTGAGCTACTAATACACTAGATAAACACGTTATAATTGCAAGGCCTGTAAAGTAAAATAAAGTGAGTACATGTGTAAACTATAAACGTTAAACAATTAGGGCCATATGTGGGATATGTATCAGTTTATCCAAAAAGAAGTATACATCAGTATCGTTAATGCATTAGAAGGATGAATAAAGACCATTTATTCTTTCAAACACATGTGCTAAAGTATGTATTTTCCTAAAGATTCTTCACTGTTTTAGTTGCAAGATTAATGTTTTATCGTTGTTTTTGACCCATACTAAATTAGCTACATGCAGACTTACCTAATAGCTCACTATGACCTTTAAACCATGATGCAGTTATAAGCAGACTGGATTAGTGGTCTAATGTGACCTTTGAATCATGATATGGCTATAAACAGTCAGAACTAATAGTTTAATGTGACCTTTGAATAATGATATGGCTATAGAAAGAGACAGAACTGATGGCTTAAAGTGACCTTTGAACCATGATATGTCTGCACATGGTAGGTTCACGACAAGCCTGGCTTGGTGACCCCAAAGGTTGTAAGGTAACTTACAATCAATAATAAAGAAATGCTTCTCCGACTATGATTCCTTTTAAACTAGCTACTTTTGAGTTTTACCATCTTAGCACTGAATGAAGGCCATTTTAGAGGGCATTACTGCCTAATGGAACCTCCGAACTGATACATGTGCACAAATGCTTAACACATTGACTGCCGATCTCGCACAAGCATGTGATGCAAGGTACTAACTATCAACACAACCTCACATGACCGACAGTGAACGTGTTAAGCTCAATCAGATCAAAAGTTAAGCCCACTAACAGTTAAATGTTCTGTGCATTACTAAAGTAAAAATGAGATTTATGCCACTGAGTCTTCCATTTTTAAAGAACAGTTGGGTTCTAACTTCCTAGAATGACTCCGCAGTTCTTCCAAAGTTACATTTGCTTTGACAGTTGTATCGAATGATTTGAGAAAAATGAGTAGAACTGGGAACTCCAACCCTTTCACAAACTTTTTTCTAACAAGTGGCGGTCTTTAAAATGTACTCCTTTCCTCTTATTTTAGCATAATATAAATGGTCCATGATACAATTCAAAAATGATTTTAAAATGGGTGCTCAGTTTTGTACAAGGTAATTTGAAGTAGACTTACACAAATTAGATTTCTAAGTCGAGGTCAACATTATAGACGTTAGTTTCAGTTTAGTTCCTGCAAGGGATAAGACTATTTATTGGATAAGACTGTCGGATAAGATTCATCATCTGTTTATTATTAATTTGATTTTTCTGTTTATTAGCTGTTGGATAAGATTATATGTAGCCCGAATCTAGATCAAAGGATGGTCTCCATAACTTGACAGTATATTCAACTTTTTATCTAATTCATGCCTCATTAATTTCAAGTAGCACAACCTCTGCTATCTTTGCATCATAAAATATATTGAATTGCTTCATAAATGTCAGTTTTTCACCTTCCCCCTCCTTCATAAATAAATGAAATAATTGGTAAGTTGTGCATCAAGCCTTGATTGATGGATTCTTTTACGGCAACAGTTAAGGTCTTACTGCACCAGGAGCTAGCCTTTTAAAGGACACGAACCAACCTTGTAGATCAAATCTCAGATTACGAAATGAAAAATAGATCATGTTCTACGGGAGCATCAGGGATTAAACCCATGACTTCAGCATTGTCAGCAACTGTATTACCAATATGCTACTGTAGAGGTATATGTTAAGTCAGCCATTACCATGCTTTGGAATGTTTTAAATATTGTACAATAATCAGACAACTCCACACAGTTTCAATATGTAAAGACATTCTGGCATCCACCTTAACATTTCTGTTTTGTTCCAAGAAATGGTTCGAGTCAGTTTTTTTTTTTTTTTTTTTTTTAAATTGAATTTCGATAGCTTACTGAAAAAAAAAATTTGCTGAACTGTTTGCTGTTCTGCCAATTAGTACATAGTAGAGTAACTTTAGCTTCAGTGTCCTCTGGTGGTAAATAAAGTAATCAAACTATCAGCATATACACTTTTGAATACTGCTCAAAAACTTTGGAAAAGCATTTTTCAGGATGGGGAATATTTTTCAAAATAAGCACAAGATTTTACATAAAAATTATAAATAAATATCAATCAACGATAAACAATAATTACAATTCAACCCACTCTCACACAGATTAAAAACAGAACACAGTATGACAGGCGCTCAATAGACTTTTAGGGGAATAATGCAAATCTTTCTAAAATTATATCATGGAACGAGTGCAAAAGCTTATGGGTGTGGAATCAATATCACAGTAGGAACACATTAATCTGCTACGATTACAAAAGCTTAAACGATGAATTATTTGCAATTTAGGGAAAACCCCATTTTCATGGCATTCGGCAAAATTAGTTTTGAAACATACAGTCGAAAACTTAAAACATACATTTTCATTTAAACTTTCTGCATTTATACGATAAAGTTTCAAAATGATGCAGCTTTTGTAAACTGTGAATTTCACTAAAGAAAACCAAATTTGACAAAAAACAAATATGCAGCAAAAAATATAAATAAAATGCTCAGATTGATTTAATTTAATAGGCTACTTCAGTTACAGGGATAATATATTACCAGACTACGCTTAATAACAATTTAAAACCCCTCATACTGCCAACTACTCATATAAAGGTTACTGGGTATAACCAATAACAAACTATGTTAAAATTTGTTAGGCATATTCATGATTTCAAGTTCTCCAAATTCGTCAAACGCTTTGGATGATAATTTCAAGTGACCGTTCGATGACTTTAGAGTTCTTTAAAATCATGAAGTGCCATTGACAAGAACTTTCTTTTTCCAAGTTATCTTTTGTCGTAAAGGTCCTTTGATTTACATAATCAGATGTAATAACGTATAGATCTTACCCATTTAAAAATCTAGGAAGGAAGAGAAAAGATTTCATAGAAGTAAGCTCATATGTACGTGGGAGAGTCTTTCAAGCTAGCACCACACGCTGTACAGTTCTCCGAACCTTTTTTATTTACAAGTGTGCACTGAGGACATTCTCTGCCACCACTAACAAGAGGTGTAATTTCAGGACCAGGCTCCTTACTACGACCACACATGTCACATATGTTTCGTTCCCCGTTGTTATAGAATGTGCAGGAGCTGCAGGCCCATTTCTTGTGTACGGTTTTTGCGAATTTAGAATCAAGGGTTTTCTCGGGGGCCTGACTAGACTCGCTGACATGAGAATTCAAAATATGGTGGGTTTGTTGAACGGGTTTCTGGAAAGCGCTATTTGCAGCAATTTCCATTTTTTTAGGTTTCTGTTTAATGGGAACTGTGGGGAGACCAAAATGGTTTGTACCGTTAACCTGTTGGTTGCGAAATGCAGTTGTATTCTCCGGGGTATTAACTGGGTCTTGGTGGGTTTCAAACTCCAAATGGGATGGAACGTTGTCGTAGAAACTTTCTCTCTTACTCGACGGTTGAGCACTGCTGCTCTGTGAGGTAATGGTGTTAAAGTTACTAATGCTAGGTAAGGTGGAAGTAACAGGGAAGGGCTCAGGTCTCAAGACAGGAGTACGTTTTTGTAAGGAGGCGGAGCAAAATGGAGGACTTCCACCTGGCAAAAAATTAGGGAGAGTTTGAGTTTCAAGAGAGTTTAGTTTATCCTGAAAGTGTTGTGGTGTCTCCTTTTGAGATAATGGTTTTGGTGGTGGAAGCAGATGTGGATCGCAACATAAAGGATAGTGGAGTGATCCCGGATGCGGACACGACATGTTTGGTGGCATAGGACAAGGGTAGCTAGCAAATGGTGGTGGCAATATGTGACCTGGTGGAAAAAATTGCATCTGTGGTGATCCAAAGACACCTTTGGGATTTGGCACAAAATTGTATGGATCTCTATGCTGCAGATCATAGTTTTCGAAACAGTCATAGTTCTTTGGACCGGAAGACTTGAACACTGGGGAAGTAACTGATTTCACAGCTGGGGTACAACTCGAATTAGTAAACCCTTTTTTACTATTGTCCAAAGTCAGCTGAAGGTGTTCTTCAAACGATCGTGATAAAACGTCACCACTTCCCTCGCTTCGGCCCAACTTCTTACTAGGATCTATTTGATAGGATGCTTCACTCCAAGAAGGCAACTTCGTATGTGTATAGAGAATGTTTTTGGATTTTGTGGGGTGAATGCTGCTATACGGACTAGACTGAGGAACGAGGACATCACGAGACAAAGGTATAGACGGCAAGGTAGAACTGGGCCAAGTGCTAGATAGATCTACAAGAACATCAGTCTGTAAATGATTTTGAGATTTATCTCTGTCACAAAAGAAGGCATCTTTCGTAGAATTAGGTTCTCGGCCATTCAGCCATTTCTCTGACTTGCATTGATCAAAGGAGGCTTTTTTTAATTGTTGTAAAATACGCACTGCCTCATCCACACCACAAGTGTATTCTTGACGAACATTTAAGATTTCCAACCAAGTGCATTTATAACCTTTAACTTTCTCGCAAATCTGCAAAAGAATCTGGAAAAAAAAAGGCAGGAAATATATTAAATAACAAAGTTTTATTCATTCATTTTAAACAACAAAATAATATAAAAATCATAGTCTAAAAAAAGTTTCTATTTTACAGAAATGAGGGATTTGAAACTTCGTTCATTTTGTCAATCAATTTGATTATGGCCCGCGTATGCAGTGGTAACGCTGCTGCCTAGTTATGCCGTTAATCCGGGTTCGACTCCCAGCAGTGCAAAAAGAACGCTTACTCAGAGATCTCATAAAGATCGCACTGCTCACTGTAGTCCGGGGTTTGGTTCCCTAGGCCTTAAGAGGTTCGGATTCCTCGGAAAACAGTAGGTCCCGGCGCAGCATGACCACTGTAGTCTTTGAGCCGTAAAACCAAAAAACAAACAAACAATTTTGATTGGAGCTAAATAATTTCTGATTAAATGGGCTTTGATTATCCATATCAGTCAACTGATCAGATCATGCTCTTTGATTAAATAAGACCGATTATTAAAAAAAAATACTAAAATTAAAATAGACCGAGGGCCACCAAATCATAAAGGTTACCCTTACAGGGTCAGACAAAATATATATATATACACACATACACACTGGGTTCGATTTGTTTAACTCATCCATTGACAGGTGGAGGGGGGGGGGGAACCACCAAGGAGTCGTTGGAATTGAATGAAACTTTATAAATATGACGATAACCTTAATCTATGGAAGTGATTACAATATCAGAGGAAAAGGATGTTAAAAGCATTATGCTTTGTAATGTACAATTTCTTTTACATCATATCACAAATTTTCTATCAATATTCTGAACAATTAAGCTTTTTTTTCTGTTATTCAATAGCATTTTAGAGAAGAAAAAAAATAAAAAAAAAAGACCCTTCCTATTAAAGTTATTGAATAGTATTTGTAAAATTTTGCCTGCAGTTTATAATGGATAGTCTACCTGTAATGTCTATTATTGGTAAATAATGGTGCAGAATTTTATCCTACGCAAATGTACGTTGTATTTAATCTGCCCTTAAGTTAACTACCTGTCTAGCACAATAGAACGAATCTTTCTGTCCCCTTGCTAAGAATAATGACCAATTCAGCTAAGAACGTGACCACATTTTTTTGATGTTTCAGAACATAATTAAACATACACATTTACACATCCATTTTCCTTTCTGCTTATATAGGGAATAAAGGGAGTGTTCAAGTAAGGTTCATTCCATGTCAATTCAACCACACCCCGACACCCACTGACAAAGATTTTGATAAAACTTGGTGTGTGTACTACCTTTATGTAGGTTAGAACCCATGTGAAAATTTTTTTTCTTAGGCATCAATAGTTCCTGGGGTATAAGGGATCAAAATTTTGAGAATTTCCATGGACGATATATTTTTTTAATTTCCTTTTTAGATAGCAGTTTCGTCTTCAAAAAATTGCAGCTCTGGATCTAAACTGCCTAGGATCTTGAAATTTTGAATGTAAATCAATAAAGATGTGTAGATTATAAATAAAAATGCCGGAATAGTAATTTCTAATTTTTAAAGCTGGAAAAATGTTTTGATAAAAAAAAAAAAAAATTACGTAAAAATTTCGAAATTTTTTGATATTACAAAAAACGTTTTTTTACAAAAAGGCAGATGAAAACACTGGTCTTCCTTTTTTTTATTTATTTTTGATCTTACACTTTGGTCTTTCGAGTTCTGAAATAAAAGATATGTCTTTCACATGGCTTGTATAAAATTTTGTCGTTTTTGTTTTTTCAAAAAATGTGTTAATCCAGGAGTGAAAATTCTCAGATCTATAGTTACCTCAAAATAATTACTTCAGACTCCTAAGTTTTAATGAATTTATCAATGAAATATCGAAAAATTTTTTCAATAAATTTGTTAATGATTTTAATGAATAAATAATTCTGAGCTCCTAAAAATTTTTGCTTTCTAATAATTGTGCTAATAATTCTAGTAATTGTGCTTTCATTCATGGAATACACTAGTCAATGGGTCACAAAATAAAAATCGTAAAAATAGTGATATGGAAACATTTTTTCATTTAAACAAACAAAATTGCAATTTTATGCATAGTAATCAAATTGAAATTTTTTAGACTTGTTCAGAATAAGCATCTGGACAAATGTGGTACTTACAGTTTTTACATTATTGCTTTCGTTTTTACATTGATTATGGTGTAAGACAGTCATGGCAAATATTGAAAGAGAAAAGAATTTTAGCAACGCTTGATGCCAGAAAAGGGAAACACTTAAGTCAAACTACAGTTGAATTAAGTGAAAATTGTTATGACAGCCACAAGTATTCCAGAATAACGATTGGAAAAAAAAAATATAGTTAGTGTTGAAAGGATTCTTTATATAAAAAAAAGAGGCTGATATTATGTAATCTGTGTGAGTTATACTTTTCTACTCTTCACTCAAACTTCAATTTCTCCAGGCAAACGTAAATTTTTCTAAATTCTGCTTTTTGGGGCCAAAATGGTACGTATTGGCTGAATCTTCAAGTTCATATTTGGCGGGTGCGTACAAAATATCAGAATGTCATCCTTTTAATTCACGCCAGTCATATTACAGAGGAATACCAGGAGCTTATTAAATATCTTCTCTGTTGCAATGGTACTCAAGATTTCATATTGCACCACTGTACCGACTGTCCAACTAGTGCAAGTTCGCAAAGAATACTGAAAGAAAAGTTTGAGGACTATGAGCCAACTGATGAGATTAAGTACCATCGGTGAGTTAGCACCGATTGAACAGAAATGATTATGTGCACTGTTGTTTTTGATGAATATGTAACTACCTTAAAGTCTGGAAAAACTCATCTCTCATTCTTTCATTAAAAAGCTTTCTTTCTAAACCTTTTTGCTCAACAATAAAGACTTTGCGGTGAAAAGCAGTGTTTCTCCCCCCCCCTCCCCCAACCATCTAGCCCTGGCATCTATTACACTGGGCTGCGAGATATCTCTGTGGAATTCGTTTTAGTTTTTTTTAACATGCTTCACAAATGACTATTTATAGTGGAAATATGCTGAAGAGAAAAAAATTGCAAAGATATATTGTACGTTTATAGGGATTGGACCATATAAAAAACAGTTTTATAGGGTTGTGGTCCCACAAAGGTTGAGAAGACCCACTGGTGTAAAGGACTAAATTCCCGTTTTAATAATTTATAGAAAAAAACTTTCAGAAACTTAATGTTTCATGTACATAATTTGAAAACTGGTGCCTACTTTATTTAGATAATTATGATGACTTGAGCACATTTTACAAAACTTGAAATTACCTAAAGTAAAATGAAATGGAAAAATGAAGTTTGAAGTGCGAAAATGATATGTGATACAGTAAAAACTGTAATCACCATATTTGTTCACATGCTTATTCTGAACAAGTTTAAAAAATTTCGATTTGATTACTGTGCATGAAATCGTCATTTTGTTTGTTGAAATGAAAAAAATGTTTCCATATCACAATTTTTATAAGAGTAACTAATTGACTAGTGTATTTCATGAATAAAAGTACAATTAAAAATTTTCAGGAGTCCAGAATTATTTTTCATTAAAATCATTAACAAATTTATTGAAGACATTGATAATTTCATTGAAACTTAGGTGTCTGAAGTAATTTTTTAGGTGGCTGTAGGTCTGAGAATTTTCATCCCTGGGCTAACGTTTGTTTGTTTGGATTTTTTATGGCGCAAGAGCATCTGAGCTATACTGCACCCCTGGTTAACACATTAAAAAAAAACAAAAAGCCACGTGAAAGCTATATATATATATTTTTATTTTAGAACTAGAAAGACCAAAGAATAAGATAAATTTAAAATAAAAAAGACCAGTGTTTTCATCTGCCTTTTGTAAAATTTTTTTTGTAATATCAAAAGATTTCAAAATTTTTACATAATTTCTATTGTTTTAAACATTTTTCAAGCCTTAAAAGTTAGAAATTACTACTCCAGCATGTTTATTTATAATCAGAACATCTTTATTGATTTACATTCAAAATTTCAAGACCCTAGGTATTTTAGATCCGGAGCTGCGATTTTTTTAAGATAAAACTGCCGTCTGAAAAGGAGGTTAAAAAATGTACCATTCAAGGAAATTCTCAAAACTTTGACCCCCTATATTTCACGAATTATGGTGCCTAGAGAATAAAAATTTCATACGTGTTCTAACCTACATCGGGGTAGTACACATACAAAGTTTTATCAAAATCCCTGTCAGTGGATGTCAAATCATAAAGAAATTGGTTGATTTGACATGGAATGATGACCCCTGATTGTAAGCAATATCTTGGCCATTTTAAACCTCCTCCTCCTGGTAAACAAAAATTAACATTGGCTAGCATAGGAAAATTAGCGCAACAGTAACCTCCCACCCAACAAAGGTGCTTATATAGTACTTGAATACTCCCAAAAGGACAGTTTAACTTCATCATTGTGTGAAAAATTTCCAATAAAATAAAATTATAAAAACTCTTGAAATATGCATTTATTCTAAAAATTCACTATTTTTATGTGTTCATATGCAGTAAAACTGAAAGGAGCTAAAACATGCAATTTTATATGTACCCATGGGGGAACATGATTGCAATTCTTTACTTCCCCATATACTTTAAATTGCATAACGGAAATAATCATCATACTCTATTTTATAACACACATATTTATTCGAAAGAGAAAAGGCACAAAGTGCTAATAATTTAGATGCACCATTTTATGGTGAAGCCTCTGACTGAACGTGGTAGATGGAAAACTGGAGACTGATTGCAAGAACGTTCGATTTGAAAATCATGCACCAGCTTGTTTGATTGTTACCTAGATACGTTGGTTAGTTGAATTTTTATGGTACAAAGAGTTGTTTGGATACGGTGAGTTACGATGTGTATTAAAAAGGACCTGTTGCCTTATGGTTTTATATTGCAACTAAGTTATTATATGTATTGTTATCCGATTTCACCACATACATATGAATTTGCATATAATTCTTGCTCTACAGATCAGCAATATATAATATTATGCATATATTTACAAAGTTTAAGTAAGTTATGGAAATGCCAAGAGGATAATATGGTTTTTAGACATGCATCTCATAAAAGCTAACCCCAATGTAGACATAACTTTTATTTCCGATATAAAAAAAATCAACGTTTGTTTTTGCTTTCAAATTCTGAAAAATGGAAAGAAAAAATAACAACACATTACCTGACATTCAGCATATGCTTTCAAACAGTCCAAAGCCACAATTGCAACTTTATCAGGGTCCACCAAATCGTCCAAAAACATGATCTCCATGTCAGTTTGTTGGTATCCAAGTAATAGAAATATGGTGTTTGCATCCAGAAGCTGATTTTCAATTGAATGTTTATAAAAACCACTGAATAACTGTACAAAATAAAACAAATCACATTATAATCGTTCGTCGACATAACCTTTACCAAATATTAATGGACGTTTGTTTCATCATTTCAAAGGAAGGTTTTTTTTATCGATTTTGAATTAGATAAATATATGGGGGCACATGGCTGTATTCAGAGGGGAGGAATCTTAGGGACCGGTTCCCCCCGAAATTAAATTTTTAATGGAACTTGGCTACAGCGTTGCATGCTGTAATTGTATCGATACATGCTGTAAAAATTTATGAACCCCCCCTTGAAATTAAATCCTGGCTACAGCCTTGTGAGGACACAAGAAGTTTTAAGTTCTTAGGGTTCCTAAAGTCCTTAATCCTTTCCTACCCAATCCAAAACAGTTTTTCATGTAGCTTTTGATTGTGAATATAATGCTTGGTTAATAAAAAATTGCGATTAGTAAACGTCGTCTGAAATTAGAACAACAACCGATAATAAGATATCTATTTGTGTACAATATAAATTGTTCATATCTTAGATGAGAAATCGAGCTGAATAACTGAGCAGAAGCACACATAACATCAATGATATACAAAATATCATCCATTTGTTATGAATTATACAAACAAATATGTATCAGAGTTCCTACTCACTTCAAGAAAAAATTCCCTGACGTTGAAGGACCCCCCCGACTCTTTCAACAAATAAAATTCTGTAACTTTTGATACATAAAACTTTGAACTGAACTTCAGTTCATGTGAAATTTAACTATCTAGGAACAAAAGTTAGGATGATTTCTTCTCTTGATTTTACTAGGTTTGACCAAAAATTTTTCCCTAACGCTTTGGGATGATTTTAATCTGTAATAATTCCAGGTGTGCATAAATGCTATACATTTAACCAGATCGCACAATGACCCTGTTTCGAGCCCATCTG
>QLNU02014802.1:77332354-77345234 GCA_006491805.2 Dysdera silvatica | reverse complement strand
TGCATTTTTCGTATATACAAAATTTTCTTGACGAATCCGGTTGATCCATAAACTATGCATATTTTCTTCTGCTGGAAAGCTAAAGCATGTGATGTAAGGTGCCTTGTAGTTGGATTTGCATCCAGACACATTGCATTTGAAAGGCATTTTATGAACCTACAATCATTGAAAATGATTAAAGTGTTATTACATTTCAGAAGATCGTAGGATAAAAAATAAATCATATACAGTCAAACACAATATGAACGCAACTCAAACAAGTAACCTGTATACAATCAAACCTCATTAAGACAAACAATAAGGGGAACAGAAAATCTGTTCAAATTAACTGTTTTGTTTCTTAGTGGTTTTACGGCTCAAAGACTACAGTGGTCATGCTGCACCGGGACCTACTGTTTTCCGAGGAATCTGAACCTCTTAACGCCTAGGGAACCAAATCCCAGACTACAGCGAGCAGTGCGATTTTTGCGAGATCTCTGAGTAAATGTTCCCACACTGCGCCACCACAGGGCACCGAATTAACCGTAATATCCAGAAAGGGTAGTACACAACACAATCTGACAGGACTTCATAAAACGGTTTATATTAAAAGTAATTCGTCTTAAGCGTGTTCATCTTAACAATGTTCGAATGTATTAAATATGGACATGCATCTAACTGATTAAAGAGTTTCATAAGTGGCAAAGAAATATCTTAATCAATATGAGAGGAAATCTCCGTTCACTGTAGTGCAAATTTCCATACGTGGATAGCTAACTCATGCTTCCTCAGATGCTCGTCTTAGAAAATGGGAAAAATTGCTTATAAATGTGAATTAACTGATTTATTTAAAAGGTTACTGATGAAATTGGCATATTAAAAGGTGGAATGTAAGTTTAGTAAGCTCAGCCAGGAGCGGATACAGACTTTCATTTTGAGGGGTTCAAGGGCAGAATTTGCCATGGTCTTGGAATAACACCCTTCATTTATCATGAAAGTTGGAATTTTTTACAGTAAAACAATATATTTTCGGGGTGAGTCATGACTCTTGTTACCCCCCCTTGTATCTGCACTTGAGTTTAACACTCTGCAAAATGAGCCAATCGACTGATTAAAATGCTAGATTTTCATCTATATTATGTGCATTTGTTTACTTATAAGGGAAATAAAATTCATATAGGAAAGATTGAAAATTTCACATTTATTACTTAAAAAAAAAAAAAAGTGCTCACCATGGAGAAAATTACAGAAACTAAGATTTATAATGTGGTGTTATTCTGTTTTACAATTTTCATTCCTTGCATAGGTTTTGCCAGTAATAGCTATAAGAATTTTGTAAGTTGAGCTTCTTGAATTAATCACATTACTCTGTAGAATCGTTAGATATTACCTTATTAATCATTATATAGCATACTATACTATAACCCATACAAGAATCACTAGATACCATGTTGTCGATATGCTGAATTTTAGGCCTACAATCCACAGCAAACACTTCGACGCAATATTAATATTAAAAAAATTATATTTATGAATAACTTACCAAAGAGGAAGATTTCTTGCATGATTTAATCCAAAACACCGGTTTTGCACGAACGAAAAAAAAGGTTCGATCCTTACAATCCCACGAGACGTCAACCAGTGCAACTTTCTTCGTAAACATGTCTACTGCAAGGCAACTCCAGCGAAAACATCCGCATGCAGCTGATTATGTGATCCTGTTTTTGGCAAAAAGCACTCAGGCCACGATGTAGATTGGCTGTGGTTGTAGCGATAGGATCAGTGAATGTTTAAATGTTTTTTTGTAACGAATTGGAATGGGCCGCATGCAGCTGATTATGTGATCCTATTTTTGGCAAAGAGCACTCAGGCCACGATGTAGATTGGCTGTGGTTGTAGCGATAGGATCAGCGAACGTTTAAATGTTTTTTTGTAACGAATTGGAGGTATGGGAGGAAGCAGTTTGAGGAGATATGGGAGAAAGAGGTTAGAGGTGGTATAGAAGGAAAAGGTTAAAGGAGGTATGGGAAGAAGAAGTTACAGGAGGTATGGAGGAAAAAAGGGGATAGGAGGTTTTGGGGAAGATGAGTGGAATATGGAGTATCGCAATGTCGGCGATGAATAGCTGTTGAACTCTTACGTCGTAGAAGGTGGGGGGAGGAGAAGGTATGAGGGGAATGTGAAGTATCGCAATATCAGCGGTGAAAAGCTGTTTGACTCATACTACGCAGAGTATATGTGGAGGCGGCGTCACAAAGACGAAGTGGAGGAAATGATTCCAAAAGCCATAAAAAATCAATGCTTAAAGACAGAAGTTTTTTTTTTTTGTTAAAAAAATCTGAAAAGAGTATAATAGGTAGTAAACTCAGTATAACAGGTAATTACTCCTTAAAAAAACATGGCGGCCGGGAAGCGAACGTGCGTGATGACGTAATCCAGAAAGTGGGTTGCCATGCCTTGGCGAAAAATCACACAGGGGACACAAGTGTAGTTTGGCCAAAGAATCTAATGGCGTGAGGTCATAGGATCCGAGTGTGTAAGCAATAGGAGCCCCCTCCCCATCACCTAGGTCTAATCCTGAACAGGTGGTTTCGATTGAGAAAGTGCCTCACTGTAACGGAGAAACAATGTACTCACTGAGCGAGTTAATTTACTACAAATAATCTTCTCAATGGTTACGAATACTCCCCTACTTTCTTGCTCCTATCTCATGTTGACATATGACAAAACATGGGGTTTTACATGCGTATGTGTGAGTACCTCAATGAAGAACAAGATTTAAAATATATATATATTTTGTATGCAGCCGATTTTTTAGTTGTTCCTTTCAGAATTTAACGTTTATAACACTTTTACTTTTACATTGGCACTTCGTTTTGGCCAAAAGGCATGGAGCCATTATTCATGCTTCAAAACAAAAATGAATTATGGCAACATCCATAATAGTTTCCTAGATAAACAAAAATAGTTATCACAGCATGACATTGAAGAGTTAATGAATGTAAAGTGTCATTTAGAAACTAAGTGCTTCCAATCCCATGAGGTTTTTTCTTCGATAAAATGAACGTAGCTTCTACCTTATTAGTTTTATCAGTTTGTTAAAGGACACCCCCATACGTAGCAGGCCAGGGGCATAGCAAACTATGGGGGGGTTCATGTAGTTTCAAAAAAAGATAATGTAATTCCGCATTCAAGAGAGCCATGTTTCTTGCTATCGAATTGGAGGGGCAGGAGCCTCCCCATCTCTTCTAGGGAACTGCAGAAGACACTTCCAAAATACTTCCGTGCACGACAACCATGGAGGAAAAATAATCAGTAGTGAAATAATAACGGCTAAATATGAAGTAAGAAAAATATGGTGATAGACATCAAACATATGTTTAAAAAAAAAAAAAAGTACAGCACACCCTCTTCAAAACATTATGGTAAATCTATCGACTTCAATAAACATGGGAAGATAGCATATGTTCAGTTTCAATACTACCCTTGGAAGAAAGCAGAAAATCAAAGTTCCTCCTATATTTAAAAACTTCTGATTTTTGAAGTTTTTTTTCCCCATAGTGTGAATAAATAAACACGGGTATTGGCGTAACTTATCTCGAAGTGTCTGTAGTCCTCACTTCACTACACATATGATGCATTTTTTCTTTTTTTTTCTTTCTAGGGTGGGGGGCTAAATTTTTTCAAAGGAGGGCTAAGTCCCCCCACCTCTAGTTGCGTCAGTAAATGTATGGAAAAAATAAATAAAAAAGGAAACAGAACAAAGGAAAAGCGCTTACGTAAATTGCCGGCTACAGGCCTATTCCAAAATTTTTTGGCATCAAACTCCTGATGACTCAAATAGCACTAATGATAAAAACAACACAAGAATTTTCATTGTAAACCTAGGGAACTACTTCGTCCTTTTCTTTTCAAATCGTGATTATAAATTAAATTCAAAGCTGTTTTTCATTTAAATAACTTTGGAGATTGCGACAAAATTAACAGCAATTAAACAATATTGTTTGATCGCACTTCACTCCAACTTCACTTTTCTTAAAAAAACAAAACAGTAAAATCCCCAAATTTATGCTTTATTTTTGGCAATAGCATCCTTTGGTCATCGATAATAATCGAGGGTGTATGGAATCGATAATGTACGATGAAATAAAGTTGGAAATCAATAGGTCTCCAAACCATTTTTTGGCCTGTGTATAATTTAGTCAATCCAGTAACCATATATAATAAATACAGGGTGCAAAAAGTAAATAAAAGACCAAACATTTTGTTTATAAGTTTCTTCTAGTCTTCAAAGCAAAGTAACTCGACTAATGCAAAAAATTGTTTGTGGGAAAAAAAAATTACAAAAAAGGAGGCTACAGACTATAACGTTGTATTCCCAAAAGAAGTGGGTTTTGCTTTGATTTGCTGTGCTATATTTTAACAAATTTCTGGAAGACAAAAGACTGCGTTATTCAAAAAGTTTTTCTTATAGTGAAGATTTCCACTCAATTCTATCTCAAACTGCAAATTTATAGTGGTGAGATAAACACGAAATTCAAGGGAATTCAATATAATCATCAATTACATAATACTCTACTTGTAGTCTATATGGCTCATTTCCTCCTTTGCTTCGTATTTTACAGCGGCTGTGAATTTAGTTTTATCTGAATACTTCCCATAATATGGCGATTGTACCGTGATTTATTTCTTGCATGTGATCATGATCATTCACGTGTTTCAAAATTGACAGAACAGCTGTCAAATAATAATCGATTGAAGAGAAATAATCGATATTCCTACGTAAATATTATTCCAAGTTGCTTATTGTTTAGGAAACAGTATTCAGATGCGAAATGTTGATTCCATTGTTGTGACTTTTTTTTTTGTAAACAATGTTAAAATTTTGAGATTTTTTGTTATAAAATTTCTTTTTATGAAAAATGTTGTGCCTTGTCCGGCAACCCAATGCTGTCATTTTGGAAGTGGAAGTTCCGTCAAAAGCTAAGGGGAAGCAATGTTTGGAAAAAGTAAATGTCTCTTTGCTCGTGACTTACGCTAAGTTGATGTATAGACACGACAATAGAGTTTTCATTACTTGTTTTTATTAGGAGTTTTTGACTCAATATATTTTTTAAGTTTCTATGCTTTATTTTCTGTTTAAATTCCGAGTCTTTGTTCAAGAAATTGTTCAATGAAAGCACCAATTTCATTGAACAAAGGAAGGGTGTTTCCAGTCCCAATTAAAAGTACGCTAAAACCTTTGAATAGCGGATACCTCGGAACTTGAAGACGTACGTTGCGGAGGTTTTGCCATAGTTAGCATTGACATAATTGGGGAGGGGGTAGAGGGGACTTATCCCTCTTTATAAAGAAGTTAGTCCCTCTCCCCCCAACTTCGAAAAAACGAAATTTACTAATAAATGCTGTGCATATAAATCATCTGGGTGGGGAATTACTCTCTTGGACATCGCGACTAGATATGCCAGTGGTACTTTGATTAGTGTGTTTTGTGGATATAAAGGATATTGTAACGTAGTGAGATAAATATTCAAGAATTCATTTTAATATAATTAAGCATTATTGAAAACTAGATGTTTGGTGAGCTGTTGATGACATTGAGACATGAATATTAGAGTATGGAATATAAATTTAAATGGCATTGGCTTTGTGACAATACTTGATTAAAAAATTAATTAATTCAAATGCTTGGCTGAATATCTATACAGACTCTTCTGATAATTTGGATTTTCTTTAAATTTCTTGCGAGAGTACCATGATTGGAGTGCCGAAGGGAAATGCCTAATTTAAAACATTCATACGACAAAAATAATATATTTGTAATGCTAAAATACAGGACTATTTTTGTTTAGACTGCATCATTGATATACTGCACGAATAACACAATATTTAATAAATGTAAATTAAATTATCAGAAAGCTATCTCACAATATTCCTCTGTTTTTGTAGTAGCATACAGCCACAAAAATTGCATAAATAATTGATTAACTCTTTAGTTGCAGATTTTATATCGTTTCCTTATTTACATTGAACATGGTAATCCCCGAATTTAATTTTTCTTGCAACAGACTTTTAAAGAATATGAAAAACCCAATAAACTCTGATGGTAATCAAGTCAGACTAATACGTTTTGTAATTACAACTGGACCATAAAGGCTGAAATCTGTGATATATAGTTTACTTATATAGTATCATGTGAAATTTTTTTTTAATAAAATGTCGAATATTCCTAATATACAGATTATTGTAGAGAAATATACGGAATATATATATTTCCTTAAACGAAAACAGTGTTTTTAGTATGCAAGTACAGAAAGTGTCCCCCAGCGATTTTTAGTGGGAAGTGTTTCCAACATGCATGGCAACAGTGTTGTGACTTTCCACCATGTTGTTTATGTCATGTTATAAGCCTTGCTTCCTTCCACAAATTATATATACATTTATATTTATTATTATCAAAAAAATTATATCAAATTATAATATAAATTTAACAAAACATTGATTCAAAATTTTACTGATTTAGGCAACGCACATCGAATGTGATCCGATCGGGCACGAGTCGCGAAGCGATGAGTGGGGGGGTGTCTGGGGTTCTCCCCCCAGTTTGGTCCCTGTGATTCAGAAAAATGTGTTAATTGCATGAAAAATACTAATAACACTAACGCACCTAGAAATGATGGAAATAATTTCACCTCTTTTACTGCATCGTCATCTACATTAGGCCTAGCATACAATCTCATTTCCTCCTTGGAAAACGGGCACGTGTAATACCATTCTATTAAGCCTTCTTTTATAACCCATTCCACCACACTTCTCTTCCCCTTTTAATCGCCATTCCAAAAAAAAAAAAAGTCAAACGTTTACGTATAATAATTCCAATCGCTAAAACGAAAATAATAAATACAGCCCAAACAAGAACAATGCCCAAATAATGTCAGTTGTTACATCACTAAGTGAGTGACGTCGAAACCCTGCCTACGTCGACTTTTCCACTCTTTTCAAGCTGGGATAAAAGCACTGCAGTACACTTTCTATACTGTCACCGTTTTTAGAATTATCTATATATAGAGAATTCTCTCAAATAATATGCATCATTTTTTTTTCAGTAATAAATATCTGGAATGTTCATAAGCATTATTTAAAATGTTTATGAGTATTATGCAGATTGTTCATCCGTATTAAACATAATAGTTAGTTAATATAGAGAACATAAATAATATATAGGATATAATAGGTAATATACCTGTATACAGATGAGAGGGAGGGGGAGAGCTTATTAGGGACTTTTCTGTTATCGGGACGTCACCCGTCATTCTGTGCCAAATCGCACCACCAATAATGATATTGTTCCAAATGTTGGCACCAACGATACCTTTATATTACCTCCATTTTTGTAAATGTGTGGAGAATGTACGTCCAACAATGTCTTTCTTCCCATAATTTTCAGTGCTTTTTTTTTTTTTTTTTTTGTTTTGAGATTTGTGATAATAGTGGATTACACAATTCGGCAATTGCCGAATGACGAAAAGTCAGTTATCGAATTTTTTCTAGAGAAGGAAATTCTGCATAGTAAGAAACAGTGTGTGAAGGGGCATAAGATGAAACTGTCCTTCAATGCTGTGAAACCACCGAGATGGCGGTGCAACCAAAGATGGTGCTGGGAGAAGAAAGGTCTACGAAGCGATAACTGATTGGAAGGTTCCCACATTCGTTTTTTGACAGTTGTGCGATTTATATATTTCTAGTGCCAAGAGCTAACATCCATCGATTTCTGTGAAATGCAGCTAGGTATGAATTACTGTACAACTGTCGACTGGAACAGCTGTATGCGAGAGGTATTTGCAAATTCATTACTATCTCGTGATTCAATTAAAATCAGTGGTTGTGGAAAAAGAGTTGAAGTGAATGTAAGCATGTTCACTCGTAAAAAAACAAGTCACTGACAAGCGATTTACGGTTGCTGGAAGCAGTATTTTGGAATCGAAAAGGCCATATGTTGTGCCAAGGTCGTGTTTGGCGAAATTTGTTAGCGAGCCGTTAATGAGTGGCGTCCCGATAGCAGAAAAGTACGGCTTATTATTTAAAAGTAATATGTTCTTGAATAATATGCAAAATGTTCTTGAATAACATACAAAATTTTCTTGAATAATATACAAAATTTTCTTGAATAATATACAAAATGTTCTTGAATAGTATATGCAAAATATCCTTGAATAATGTATGTAAAGTGCTTTTCAATGATATATATATGAAATGTTCTTGAATAATGAAAATACAAGAAACAAAATACAAGATGTTCTTAGCTGATTAATATACAGTAGTAGTTCTTTGGCTTTATAAACGTACACAATGGGTTTGCAGTAATTTCTCTCATTGTAGGTCCCGGCGCAGCATGACCATTGTAGTCCTTGAGCCGTAAAACCACAAAGAAAAAAAAAAAGATTTCTCCCATTAATGACTTCCTAAGGAGAGGGAAATGCATTGTTGAACAGAAAAAGTTATTAATAAGAATCTGTGTAATTCCATGGAGCATGTGCCTGGATGACAAAATATCATTGTTAAACAGAAATACAGTGATACCTCAGCACTTGTCAGCTTCTGAACTCGTCGAATTCGGCATTCGAAGCAATCTGACAAAAAAACAAATGCTTTGGCACTGACACTTGCTCGGTACTTATTGCAAAACCAATAATGCCATGTCCTGCATCTGATCTCTTCAAGACAAAACAAAGACCAATGCGTTAGTTTCAGAATAGCTTGCGCTCAGTGCAGAACCTCATATATTTCGCCATGTCTTTTGTGTTTTTTTCATTTTAATCTTATTTTTATTCTCACGAGTCATTATGACTTCGAAGAAGATCAATGATAAAACTCAACAGCAAGGGAAAGTAGTAAGAGCAATGGTGGAATAGAAAAAAAGAGATAATAACTATATGTGAACATGGTAGCCACGTGTCTGATCTTGCTGCCAAGTACAAAATACCTAGGACAACTTACCATGTTTGGCGCAGTATAGCCCAGATGCTCTTGCGCCATAAAAAAGCCAAACAATCAATCAATCAACCTAGGACAACTATATCTACGATAGTGAAAAAGAAAGAAACAAAGGAGCCAGTGTTGCTAGAGGTATGAAGGCTCTGACTAAGCTAAGGTCACAAACATTGGATGAAGTGGAAAAATAATTGTACATTTGGATTAATGAAAAACAGTTAGCGGGTGATACTATTTGCGAGGCAATAATTTGCGAGAAAGCAAAAGAACCGCATGCTGATCAATTAAAAGACAAGCCTGGAACAAGTGAAGCATTTAATGCCAGCCGTGGATCGTTTGACAAATTTAAAAAGAGAACTGCTGTTCATAGTGTGGTGAGACATGGAGAGGCAGCCAGTGCTGACAAAGAAACTGCTGAAACTCTTATTAATGAGTTTAGGGATGACATACAGGCTGGGGGGGTTTATTACACAACAAGTTTTTGATTGCGATCAAACTGGGTTGTTTTGGAAAAAACTGCATAACAGAACCTATATCACTCAAGTGGAGGAGGCATTGCAAGTGCACAAACCGATGAAGGACAGGTTGACTTCGTTGTTGTGTGGGGATTTAAAACTTAAACCTCTACTAGTCTATCACAGTGAAAACCCCTGTGTGTTCAAGAGAGAAAATGCGATAAAAAAGCAAGTTAAATATAATGAGGGCCAACAGCAAAGCTTAGGTAACCAGGCAGTTTTTCACCGAATGGATGTATGATTTGTTTGGCCACAGTGTAAAGAAATACTTGCAGGAAAAAAAACTACCTCTGAAGGCTCTGTAAAAAATGGACAATTCTCCTGCTCATCCTCCATGTTTGGAATATGACTTGCTGTGAAGTTCGTGCTCTCTAACACAACTTATCTGCTCCAGCCCATGGACCAGCAGGTCATACCAAGCTTTAGAAAGTGTACACCAAGGCTCTCTTTCTGAGCTGTTTTGAGGTGACTCTGGATACTGAGTTGACACTGAGAGAGTTTTGGAAGAACCATTTCAGTGTCCTTCATTGCATCACTCTGATAGGTAATGCCTGGCATGCAGTCTCTTATAAGACCATGAAATCTGCTTGGAAGAAATTGTGGCCAGAAGTTCTAACTCCCAATGATTTTGAAGCTGAACCTAGCCCAGTAGTGGAGGACATTGTGTAGCTGCTAAAGTCTATGGGCCTGGAGGTCAGTGTGAAGACATCGAAGAGTTAGTCGAGGAGCATAGAGAAGAGCTCAGCACTGAAGATCTTCAGGAACTTCAGAAAGAGCAGCAGCAGCGGCAGATAATGACTGAGGAAGTTCCTTCAGGTAAAGAGGAGAGAAGAGAGGAAGTCCCTACTGTACTGCTGAAAGAAATGTATTCTAAGTGGGTTGAATTACAAAATTTTGTTGAAAAGTATTGCCCTGAGAAAGCTCTAACAAGCCGACGTAGATTTATTCAATGATAAAGCAATGTTTCACTTCAGAAACATTTTGGAATGTAGGTAGAAGCAAGTTTCACTTGATAGGTTTCTAGTGAAACTCCCTAATTCTGAGTCTCCAGTAGGGTTTAGTGGTTTTAAGAGTCAGAAAAAAAGAAGGAAACCTAGTGCAAATGTCTGATGTGTTATTAAAAGGAGATTCCCCTTCCAAGTAACAGTAATAGCCATTCTAATTTGATCTAGTACTTGCATCATTCTTGTTATTTTTATTTGCCTATCCAGTTTTAAAGTTTAGTGTAAAGTAACAGCCCCATAAATGTAAAAGTCGCCAAGTAAAATATGAAATTTTTGTTGTTCAGAAACTGATTGTTCCAACTAACATTGCTCCTTACGAGAAAAATTCGTTCGGTTCTCGTCTTGCCTTCTGGAACCAATTAATCACGAGTACCGAGGTACCACTCTAGTCGTTAATCAGAATCTGTGCAATTCCATGGATCATTTGATGGGATGACAAAATACCATTGTTAAACAGAAATAGTCGTTTATGAGAATCTGTAATTCGATGGAGCATTTGCCAGGATGACAAAATACCACTGTGAAACAGAAAGTCGTTAATTAGAATCTGTGTAATTCCTTGGAGCATTTGCCAGGATGACAAAATACCACTGTTAAACAGAAATAGTCGTTAATTAGAATCTGTGTAATTCCATGGAGCATTTTCCAGGATGACGAAATACCATTGTTAAACAGAAATGGTTAATTATAATAACATTATTGAGAGATTACTGTAATAATATTATATACAGGATGTCCTTTAAGGATATTGAGAATATCTACGGGAAATATATCGAATATTTATAATGGAAGTAAAATGACTCACTGTGCTGAATATATCACAAAACTCGTAAAATAACACAATGGGCATAGTTTTCAAAAACTGTGGCTGTTGTGTTAGTTGTTGTCCAAGTTTTGTGATTTATAATGGTGTTTTGAATACTTACAGGTGTGCTCAATGCTTGGTGTGATTGAAAGTGATTATGCGGGGCTTCAGTATGTTGGTCCACATGGTGACAATCTTTGGGTTAATCTAAGAAACCAGCTTCGACATCAACTTGTAGGTCTTCCTCCGTATCGTTTAAATCTTCGTATTAAATTTTATGTCCCACCACATCTCATTCTTCAGGATACCACTAGGTACTGAAATCGTTTTAAAATGTTCTGCATGTCTTAATGTGGTTTGTTTCTTAACATGATTATATGAAGTTATGAACCTATGTCATGACCTTAATCAAATTAAGTTATGAATTTTATTGTATCAAGTTTTGAACTTTATTGTTGCAAGTTGTGGAATTTATTATATCAAGTTAACCTTGATTATATAAAGTTATGTCAAATCATGAACTTGGCTGTGAAATCATGAATTTTGATGGCCTTGCAAAGATGCAGTGGTAACGTAAAGCATTCACTTAGCACACCACTATTTAGGGTTCAGCTTCAAACAGGTAAAACAAAACGGCAGGGTGATTACCGATTAACTGTTTATTGTAGTCCATGGCTTGGTTTCCTGAGCTTTAAAAGATCTGGATTCCTTGGAAAACCATGGGTTTTAGCCCAGCATGACCTTTACCATCCTTGTGCTGTAAAAACACAAACAATGAACTGGATTATGTTGTGTTAGGAACCTGATTGTGTTGTCATAATTCTGGTTTAATCATGAACCTGATTATGCTGTGATATGTACATTGAAGGGTGGTTGATTTAGAGATACCTGTCTATTGTTTAGCACCATCTTTCACCTTGATGACGATGGTGATTCATTTCGGCATGGATTCGATTAGACATTGCTTCCATCTCGAAAAGAGGATTTGAAAAATTACCGACCAATTAGCTTGTTACCTGCTATTTATAAAATCTTCACAAAAGTGCTAACACATCGCCTGCAGAAAAAATTAGATGCAGCTCAACCAAGAGAACAAGCTGGATTTCGAAGTGGATTCAGTACAGTGGACCATATTCAAGTATTAAGAGAATTAATTGAAAGAACACATGAATATGAACTTCCATTGTGTGTGGCATTTATTGACTATGAGAAGGCCTTTGACTCTATTAAAACATCAGCAGTCATCAACTCTTTAAGATCAGCAGACATCGAGGATGTGTACATTGACATGGTGAAATGTGTGTATAAAAATGCAAGTGCAAAATTTCGGTTACATAAAGATACCAAAACTATTAAAATTGGTAAAGGTGTGAGGCAGGGAGATACCATTTCTCCAAAACTTTTTACTTCAGCTTTACAGATGATTTTTCAGCAGATAAATTGGAATAACAGGGGAATAAAAATAAATGGTGAATATTTAAATCATTTGCGGTTTGCTGATGACATTGTTATTTTTTCAACGAACCCATCAGAACTCCAAGACATGGTACAGGAGCTCTCAACTAGAAGTAAAGAAGTTGGACTCA
>QLNU02014802.1:77315509-77332254 GCA_006491805.2 Dysdera silvatica | reverse complement strand
AAACAAAAATTAACCTTGGCTAACATAGGAAAATTAGACCAATGGCAACCCCCCCCCCCTACCCCACAAGGTGCTTATGTAATACTTGAACACTCCCTAGACTGCATTTATTGAATTGAAAGTCAAAGTTTGAAAAAAAAATGTGTTCCTATGCCCAGAATCGTACTCACAATCCAGTGTTGGAATCAGAAGACCGTTTTGCCAACACTGCTTATTGAAATTCCTACTATTGAATGTTTATTCCTTTTCTATGACTGTTATTTATAGTGTAATATTGTAATAACTCTAATATTGACAACATCATCCATAATAATAGTAAAATATAACTATAGGCCTGCACTGTTTTCAATACCATTGAACTAGAAAACATGGTTTCATACAGCAAAAGGATTGTGCTACTTCTGATTTGTATGGTTATGGTTAAACTATAGTAAATCGCATGTCAAATGTACAAGGACATTTTCAAGAAAACGCCTTGTTTGGTGCAGAATGACCTTTGCTGTCCTGTACCCCCATAAAGTCCAACCAACCTATCATTCACAGGAAAAGCAGTTCTGTATGTAAATTAGAAACATATCCAAAGGATCTACTTAAATTGTATTATTAAGTGGATGACAACAAGAAATGGTCATGTTATAGTTGATGTGGCACACCACTGAGTGGTTTCGCTGGTGCATGTATGAAGAATAAACAGTAATTATTTTGTAACAGCACCCCGAAAAAAAAAAGGTTGTCGATCCCTGTGCTAGTGAATGGTTAGATACATCAAAGTTCAAATACACTTAAAATATACAATATTTTATTAGGTACAATCTGTTATAAATATGACATGTTTTCTTCCTGACACTTTCACTTGACAGAACATTTAAATTAAGAAAAAAAAATAATACGTGGCTTAGTGACGTAACGAACCATACTTATGTATATACTCATACCTTGGCATCACATGCCAACCATAGGCTTATATGACAAAATACAAACCACTGATTACAGTTAAAACAGCTCTACAATGCACCAATATTCAATGAAATCACTTCCACAAAGAATACTTAAACCAATACTATACGTTCAATGAATTACTGACAATTCTCATTATTAATCTCATAATTCTCATAATCAATGATAACTCACAGTCACAAAAATGAAAATAATACAAAGTTAATATGCATTGCTATACTGGCATAAGGTATCAGTGCTATCACAAATACTGATTATTGTGAAATTAAAATATAACATATCTTTTCTTCAACAGTTCCATGAAAATGCTCTACATTTACAGATGTGTGTTTTGTGCGATCTGTTGCAGGTCGAGAAAGGGTAGATATATCTGTTGGGCATCTTGGACATCGGTGCGACACAGAGGACAATTTGTACAGATGGATGCACAAGAGTTACAGCAGATTACGTGTCTGCAGGGGAAAAACACTGTGCTGATAGGGGTATCCATGCACACTCGGCACAAGAGGGAATCGTGGAAAGAAATCAACTGATCCTTAATAGCCTATAAAGGAAGTTTTAAATAAGTACATATTCGTTATGAAGCAATGAAATTTAACACAATAGACACAGTTCAAATGATTTATTTATGCTTTAAACATTTGCATCCATTAAATCCATTGGCTTTGAATTGAAGCAAACAAAAGAAACCAAATATTTACTTTACGTCGAAAGAAGTAGAAAAAACTGCTGATAAGCTGCTGCTAATAATAAATATCAAAAAAGTATATAAACATCTGTAAGACTGGTAACTACGGACGAGATTATCACTCTAGACCCTGAAGGCTGCTAGCTCAAATGCTGTTTACACACACATCGTGTGTCTTTCCTTTCGAAGTTAAATAAGTATGAAAGATCCGATGTGAATCTATTGTGACTCACAATAGATCTCCGAGTACTGCGACGAAAGACTTAACCTCTGCTTTAGTACTACCTACCTTGTTTGTTCATGGGGGATTGCACTGTGGCGTATTGGCCCAAGTAGCCTATTAATACATTGACATTTTTGTCCCAAATATTAGCTAGTTAAAAAGAATGTCACTCTATATGTGTGGGATCCAGAATTCCTTTAAACACTTTCACTGTATTTACTCTGAACCCATTTCAATTCCATTTTACATAATAATGCATTACTGTACCAAAGCCAATTAAATTATATTTAAAATTAAATCAAAAATACAATGGACAAGTTTATTTGTATGTGGTGCAAAATGTAAAATGAGTTGAGTCTAATTGGCTAATAAAATGGCCATGTCCAAGGAGAAAAAGAAATCAAGTCTTAAAATTTTAAATGCAAGTTTGCTTCAAAAAATGAAATCAGGACATAACATGAAACAGGGGAATTAGATTCAAAAATCCAATTTAAAAAATGTTCCTACTTACTTTACATGATGGAGAATTACAGTCTTTTCTGTCTGAAACAGCCATGACCATTTCTGAATCTAGATGTGTCATTTCCGAAATGGGCTTTGAACCAAGCTGAGCTTCTGCTTGGTAGATGAGACGACGTGTGTGGTCATACACTTCGCGAAATGTCCGTTGAATGTCAAAAACATAATTCTTCCCTAGGGCGGTGTTTTCATTAAAAATCGAAGCAATTGTCCCTTTCAAGTCTCTGATGAACTGGGAGGTGACAGTGTTTCGAACTGTCTCACAGCTGTAGAAAGCATGTTTCTCAGTCAAAGTCCTATATAAGGCACTCGCACGATGGCAACTCTCCAACTTGAAACAGGATGACTGGTTATCACCATGGTCATCAATATAGTCCAAGAAAAAACAACGTCCTGTATGACTCGCTAACTGAATGCATGTGTAAGAAATGCTATAAAGAAACAAAAAAAAAATCTCACATTAAAAAGGCATTTCAGAACATTTTCAATGAAACTGAGATTAATAACGAAGTTGTTTGCGTTTAATGAAGCAAAAATAGCTACGCATACTGAGTCAGAACATATAGTTTTAGAGAAATAAGAACCTTTGTTGTCTTAAGCCTTGGACATAGAGCACTTCTTTAACTTTCCCAGACCCCTTCAGATATCTCTAGCCTCCGTAGACCCCGAAAATTAACTCAAAGTTTAAAGCCCGGAATTTGCATCATATGTATTTATTTCTAGTGTTTCATCACTAATTTTCACTATTTAAGGAAAGAATTTTTCATTCCCTCATAATTTATTCTTAGCATTAAAGAGCAAATGCTCATCTTAGTATTTTTCTGAACCTCTGTGGAACACTGGGAGGGGTCTGCAGACCACAGTTGAAGAACCGCTGGACTATAGTATTCAGCATAAACAACCTGCGATCTATGATATCATTAGAATCAAACTCAGGTTAACGGCAATATCGATTAACAGATTACTTCAATGTCATAGTAGGGATCATAACATCAGAATCAAAATTTTCTGTTTTAATGTCTTAAGCATATAACTTCCTGGTATCTTAATACATTATACACAGTTACTATATATGGAAGGATCACACTCCAGAGAAACCTCCAGGTTAGCCTTTCTCAAACTGTGATCCACGGCCCTTTGAGATCCCCTAAACTTTTGACACATATCACATACTTTTGAACATATAATCCATGAAATTACATGTAATCAAAAAAAAAATAGATCTTTAGGGTTCTCAACGTTTAAGAGTACAAGGTGTGATCAAAAAATGCGGTGAATGAATTTTTATACCAGCAACTGCTGTCGCTACATCCATTTAAAGTAATAAGTCCAATAGTCTGATTCGTTGAGACAGTCAGTGGCAAGTTTGAACAAGTTGGGTCAGTCAGCTTCCAGAGCTGGAAGAGTGAGGGTGCGTTTACCGTATCGTGGATTTCGAACAACGCGTTAACATTAAGTTTTGTTTTAAGTTGCAAAAAAGTGCCAAAGAAGCTCATGAAATGTTAAAATCAGTGTATGGCAATAATGTGGTGGCTCTGAAGACTGTTTACAAGTGGTATGGGTGATTTAAAAGCAGAAATGAGTCGGTTGAAGATGAGCAACAGTTGGGACGTCCTTCGACCTCAAAAACAGACGAAGATGTGCAAAAAATGATTTGTTCAAACAGGTGATTGACTATTCGAGAGCTTACATAAGAACTGAACATCTCATATAGGTCAGTGCAAAGCATTTCAACCAATAATTTGCAAATGAGACGAGTGAGTGCGAAATTTAGCACCATGCTACTTCTGTCTCTTTCTGAAAATAACAACCTTGCTAAAAGGAAAACGTTTTGACACCATTTACGATATTGAGAGGGACACGACGGAGCAGATGAAGACCCTTCTGGAAGAAGCCTTCAAGAAATACTTCCAATCATGGAATCAACGTTGTAATACGTGCATCGCTAGCAAAGTAGAGTACTTTGAAGGAGATTAATTCAAATTTGATTGATGTAAGCTTATTACTTTGTTTGTAATAAAATTATTCACCGTATTTTTTAATCACACCTCGTATAAAGGTTTTGAGAAATGCTGCCTCTAGGGTGTCTGAGCTTTACCATGGTGCTATTTCAAAAAATTTGCAAAAAATCTGGTTCTTCCCCGATTTTCAAGAATAATTTCAAATTCCCTGACAATTCTAGGTCTCCCTGGTTCTCCAGGTACATGGTACAACCCTGTACAATACAATCAAACTCACAGAAGGTTGAACATGGCCAAAGATAACCATAACCACTGGACAGTGCACTATATACTATCTGTTGATTGGTTGAATTCTATAGCAAAAGGACAAGTGTCATTATGTACCCAACAAGGTTGCAGTATCTCTCTCAAACATATTCATCACTCAACTGTCTATATCAGTGGTTCCCACTTAGCTAAGTACCGCAGACCCCCAAGATTTGAAAAGTTTGATCTTTATGTGTGCAAAACAATTTTTTGAGAAAAATATGTGCTGGTCCTAATAAGCATATAATTTTAAGTGAACTCAAAAAGCGGAGAATGAGATGAGTGTCATTACCACAAGAAAATGACAATGATTTGGTTATGGAACAAAAGATGTACTGAGTTTTAATAATGTTTAATAGATGTGAACAAATTTTACATGTTATAATTAGCATGTCTAGAAACTACTGAACTTCAATGCGATCGGAGAAATCATGACTCCTTTTCTACAGAACCATTCTTCCCATATTCGGTCCAATTTTTCCTACTTTTAGTCTCAAATCTGGATTGATGTTAGCCGATTTCTATGTTTGTTTTTCACATAAAAAAGTGTCAAAAACGTTCCTTTGCAAAGATACGTGGAACGAACAGGAATGAGATGTTCCAAAGCTTTTTCATCCAATTTTTATAATCACGTAAAATCTGCACGCATGACGTCACCATTGAAGCATAAAGAGCTCTGAAAACTGTGGGGTTTCTTTAAGATTGTTTCTCTACTTATCTATCCAGTTTTTACTGTATTAATGATGCCACGCATCCCTTCAGCAGATTCCGCAGAACCCCAAGGGTTCGCAAACCATCAGGTGGTAACTACTGATCCATAATATAATATAGTATGGGTAACTACAATAGAAAGGCCATATGCTCACTTGGCAGGCTTCCTGGACGGTTCTCACTTAGAATAGCAAGAAACAATAATTTAATAAGTACAATTTCTGAAACTGGCAACATGCCAAATTGTTGCCTTCTATATGTTTTTCAAATGTACATAATTTCACTTTCCATATCTAGCAACATATATTGCATAACTTCACTCTTTATATTTGGCAACAGTACGTGCAATTGTTTTCCGAATTCTAAAATCAAACCAGTCTTCAATTTACCATTGACGTGTGCACATATACTACGAAGGCTTCGCCAAAAAGACGTATAAAATTTCTCTAACATTGTGTTTAATAACTTATTTATTGGCATGTATTATTGTATTAAGATAATTTGACGTAGCATTACGCAGATTAGATTTATAAGCAAAGAACAACGTTATAAGCGTAAGTAATGTTACATCACTTACGCATGTAACGTTTTTTGTTTATAAATATATTATTGTATTAACCTAAACATTTAAAGATTTTAACAAATATTTTTCAACTGGATGGAATTAATGCATTTCTTCAATACTTATCTACGCAATATTACTGTTATTGTAAAGTCAAGTGCAAGACCAAGAGGACATCACATGAATAGAGATGAACAAAACCATTCTTTTCTAGTAATGCATATTATCATTCCAAGACTCAATACATGAGATTAATCATTCCATTCACTTTAAAGAATGCATTCTTTTGAGTCATTTACATTCCCGATGCACATTTCTATACAGGGCGATTCAAAGGTCTGTACAAACTTCAATGAGAGATGGGCAACAGCAAAACAAACCTTTCTTCATTACTGAATATTGCATCCACAACTGAACAATGCACTTTACAGATGAAGCCCCTTTCATGCATGCAGTAGCATAGGCACAAAGTCATAAGGGGAGGATTATAGGCTTAATGGGAGGAGTTACGGAGTTTATATATTTGTTGCATTCAAATTAAAGGGGGGAGGGGAGGCCTCACCAATGCACAGCAGCTCTGTGGTTATTCTTTTAATCGAAAACAATAAAAAAAAATCATTAAAATAATTGTTTAAGTTATAAAAAAATAAATTAAAAAAAGTTGAATTTAAATTAGAAAAAAAAAAAAGATAGTACTAAAAACAGTGGGAGAAAACCGAAATTCAAGTAAGAAAAAAATTTATGACAGAAAACACTCACCAAAACTGTATCGGATTGTAAAAGCCCCACTTTGGAATTTAAAATTCCAAATTTTAAAAATGAAGTCTGTATAGCTAACATTACAATATGCATACAATAATATCCTGCTTTAAATTTGCATAAAATTTAAGGAGCAACGTATCATTATCATGTGGTAGGAACATAAAAATTGTTACACTCCACATACACCAAAAAACTTTTATGTTGACAATAAATACATGGATTTGTTGATGTTGAAAAACAAACTCATAAATTGAAACATAAACATTAAGCAATATTAACATATGTTGAAGTATTATTTCTTTTTGGTATATAATAAATCAAATTCAATTTTATTGAAATAAATTTTAATTTTAGCAAAAAATAAAAGCCTATCAAACATATATATATATAATAAAAGCAATCGGACAACTTCGAGCAGTTTGTTAGATTATTGGTACATGAGCCGGCTTTCGGCTGCGCTAAAGGGCAGACTTCATCAGATTTATCTGGAGCGAATCGAACATACAGCAGATACTATAATCAAGGAAAAGAAATGGAACAGCTTTTACATTACTTTTTCCATTTGTATTCCTTAATTATATTATCTGCTGTATGTTCGTTTCGCTCCATATACATCTGATGAAGGCTGCCCTTTAGCGCAGCCGAAAGCCGGCTCATGTACCAATAATCTAACAAACCGCTCAAAGTTGTCTGATTGCTTTTATTATATTTATGTCAAGCGGTGTTACCTACTCAACAACAACAGCCTATCAAACATTGGTATTTAAATGGAAAGCACGATGTTTGGCTTTCTTCTCAGCAAAACATCCGATTATATCATGCGGTATTAATTTTGTTATATCACACTCAATACACAAAATTTTGCCGCCCTACTCTATAGCTTAACATAGCCTACTGGGAAATACGGAACTGACATAATGCGCACATATATATATACATATAATAATAAGCATACCTAAACTTCAGAACTAGGTCTTCTTCTTGAATAGATATACCAATAGGGCCCACTGAAATTCTATAGATTTGCCCATCGTCACAAGCGTTCTTCGCCGAAAAGTGCTCAGCCCCAAAATCTTCGAGTGTTGAAGCGTTCTCGAGAAATAAATACTCGGCTGTTTTCGGCTTCACACCACACAATTTTGTGTGCTCTTTCAAGACAGCTTCACAAAATATGGTTTCTGCTAAGCTGTCACTCCCTTCACCTGCCTACATAAAAACAAAATTGTTAAGTTAAAATGGATCCTGTTGTTTTAAACAAGCACAAAACAGTGCATTCCAATCATAAGACCCATTGGAACAAGGTATGCAATGTGCAACAGCAGAAAAGTCATAACAATAAATTAATAAATAAATCAGTTTGGGAAAACTTACGGCTATTTTGTTGCTAACAATATCAATGACTGCCATTAGGTTGACTTCTATTGATTCAGTTACGTTACTTTACACTTTTGATAGTTTTAGTCCAAGTTCGAGGAATCTGTGGTTAACGCTTTTCAACAGCTAAATGCAAATGTGTTGAAATAGATATGGAAACTAATTAGAGATTAATACCCAATTCACACTAGCAGTGTTGACATAATATGCTGAGACTTTACGAAGAGATCGAACATTATAGATCACGACAGTAAAATTTTATGCAAAAACTTGTTTTTAAATCATATAGAGTGGAAATTGCATATAACAACACCTGTTGTAATGATTACAGTGACAGAACCACTACAAGAAGTTTGCATGGTTCCCTATTCTTTTGTATACTAAACATATAACTTATAACAACTATGAATGCTATACATAATATCTCTGCCTTCTGTAATGACTTTTTCAATGTAAAAGTTTTAGGAGTCTGCTATAACAAATTGACAACCCATCAGAATCAAATGCCTTCCAGCTTTCCGAACGATACTTGAATCACAGCCACTTCAAAACATTTTTCTTTTGTACATTTGGGCTACAACCCCAAAAACTGCCCACTGGCTATGCCTCTGACTACATGCTATGACAGGGTCCACACTCACAATGAATAACAAAAGCCCGAACACTTTTCCAGTTTTTTCCTCGACTAATCACAAATTTTTTAATTGAACGTCGGTTTCAGAGAGAAGCAGCTTTACATTTGTGCGAGGTTTAGCTATTTAGAACAGAAGTGGGAAAGGTTTTCTCTGACTTTCTCAGGTTCGACCAAAAAATCTGATTTTCCCCTACCTTTTTGAGACAATTTGAAATTCACTGACAATTCCATATTTCCTACGTTGTTCATGTACATGTGGGAATCTTGTATTTTTTTTAATTACTTCTAACGTCCAAATTTGCAGTCCCTTGGGAGATAAATGATTCCCACTGCAATATTTTGGGAATTAAACTTTTTTTTTTTTTACTATCAAGTTAAACCAATTCACATTAGTCACACAGACATAATATAATAATCAAGTTAGTATTATACGCAAGACTGCTCAGATAAAAAAATAAATAAAATAATAATATGTGAAAATTGCAACAACCACGTTTATTAGTTCATACTACAGCTTTTGTTTTAGGAGAAAAAGAGACGCCTTCCCCATCCTGGATTCGAACTAGGGTCCCTCCGTTTAGCCTATAGTGTCTTAGACCGCTAGATGAATGAAGACAGGAAACAACGCTCTCTTTCTCCATATATAAGGATGTAAGATATTATTATCCTTCACAGGGGTAACACAATTACAATGTAATGGCCAATACAGAAAAGCCTCCGGGGCAAGATTTTTGTAAGTTTTTGTGGGGAATTTATTATAGTTAATAATTTCAACACCCATTTTTGGGCTCAAACTAAAGCTTTTAGTTATACGAGAGAACATATGGGAGAAAAGGAGCAGCATTCCTGTCCTCGGTGGCCTAACGATTAAGCCATTCAAAGCTCAACAGAGGGACCCTAGTTTGACTCTAGGTCAGGTGATGTCTCTTTTTCTCCTATACCTAAAATCCTAGTTTCAAATAAAACTTGCGTGTCGAAATCAACTATAACAGTCACATACAGTTCTAACATACTACCATGGTTATATCATCTGCAACTATATTTCTCTCTCTCTCTGGTGACAGAAACTAGATTTCTGCAGATGGTGAGTAGCGAAACTTTTCCTCAATATGCTCCCATGTTTTCTTATTAAGACGTGAGAGTACAGTTCGTCACTATTTGTAAAGCCCCTTATATATATATATATAAATATGCTAAAATTCTATTCTACTTCCCCTATCAAAAGCTTTCAGTATGTTTAAAAATGTGAAACATCAGTTTCTAAAAGATTTAAAATTAAACAAAAGACTGTAAAATATAACTTGCACAAAATAAATACTAGATCGTCAGTGACCCCACAAAATGAATTCTAATTACAAAATTATCAAACTTTTCGAAATAGTTCCGATAAGACATTTTTAACTGAAACATTTATCATCAAAATATATCAAAATTATTATGTAAATCACTCTTGCATACATTTTGTGATTGCTTATAAAGTTCTGTATCATCTGAAGATGAGCCTTCGCTTTCAGGTTGTGCTGAAGTACTCTCTCCAGAACACCATCGAACTCTGATGGAACGACTTCCTTCGCCAGAGGTACAGTAATTCTCTGGTAGCCACTTATGATAATGAAGCAGAGCTAGGGCACGGTTTGACGGTTCGAGGTCTCCAAACTCGGCTTGTGCAATAAGCGCGGCTAGGTGGATGACTTGTGCTTGAGGAGCCCGCAAACGTCCTTTAACAAACTCTTGTGAAAGATCTAAATAAAAAAGGTGCCTGCAAAAGAAGAAAAATCCCTTTTGTGAAATCATTTATTAAAAATTACATGTTGCATACGATTTTATCAACATTTTCATCTTCACAAAGGACGAATTTACGCCTCTCTATAAATGAATGTAAGTTGGGAACAAAACAATTCTTTAAATTATGAGAAAACAAAGCAAATATTTATACAATAAGTGAACTGTAATATTTATCTATAAGAGGTGAAATAGTGTTACCTCCTGTAAGGGACAACTCTATTAAAGGGACAATTTCTCTGGTCCCCCTTGGGTGTAAGCATCAACACATGCACCTCCGAAAAAAGGTCATCACTATTTAAGAGACAAATGTACAATCCTGTGGGTGTCCTCATGGCAAAGTAATACTGTATTTACATCGTGAGTGAACAATGAAAGAAAACGAGAGTGGTGAGCATCTCGCCAACCGATCTCCACAACACAGGGTATGCAGTGCCAAGTTCAAAATCTTTTTTGGGAGAGAAAGGCTAAAAATTGACAGCCATGAAAATGTTTTGAAATAAAACCTTAATGCTTTATCAAAATGCATTTTAATCCAACATGAGCTGTGCCCATTGTCAGGGGGAGGGGAAAGTGAAACATTCTAGCTGAAACCTCTTTGGGTCTACCAGGAATTGTATAGCCCCAATACTTCCAAAAAACTTCAAGTAACATATGTAAAGCCTTCATCCAACAGTAAATAAAACAAGATTGAAAATAATATATATATAGGGAAATATTTATAACTTAATATTTTTTATTTATTTATTTAGCAACTTTATTTTGGCAGCAATATGAACCAAAAAAAATATATATATACATGAAGATTACAATTTAATGCATATTTTTTTATTTAATTTAATATAATGAAGTTCATAATATAACCAGCTTTATATATATATACACATCGAAGAGCAACAATTTAATTAGAGACAGTTGGCATTATGCACATTTGGCACTACACTAAAAGGAAAGTAAATTACGTAAGCAGGATGATGAGGCACATGGTATCAGTAGTAGTTGAAAATAGTATGGGTAAGATGATCCAAGTGCATTTGTTCATGGACAAATTGTTGGGACCTTGTTGCGGAAATCATGTAAGCACTGAGATTTTCGTTAAGCTACTGTGTCAAGAAGGTACCAGGAGTACATCAATTCGCTTCCACGTCACCCCAACCTGTTTTCTTATTTCATCCACCCATCTAGTTTGAGGACGTTTTCTAGGTCTTCGGTGGTCTCTTGGAATCCAGTTCAGAATTTCTGTTGTCCATCGTTGATCAGTTCTTCTTGCAATATGCCCAGCCCATCGCCATTTCAGCCCTTTTACTTTAACAATGATGTCCTCTACTCTAGTTTGCTCTCTCACCCAAGTGTTTCTTTTTCGATCTCTCCTAGTTATTCCAAGCATGCACCTCTCCATGCTCCTTTGCGTTGTCTGTAACTTTCGTATTGCTCCAACTGTTAGACTCCATGTCTCTGATCCATAAGAGAGGACTGGCAATACACACTGGTTGAAGACCTTTCTTTTTAGACACAAAGGCAATTTCCCCTTCAGGATAAAACTGTTTCTTCCAAATGCACTCCAGCCAAGTTTAATACGTCTGTTGAGTTCTTTCATAATGTTGCCATCCATTGAAATCAGCTGGCCAAGGTAAATATATGAATCAGCAATTTCTAGCTCAATGTTGTCAACTTGTATTTTTGTTTCCTCTACGAAATTATTGAACATGATCTTAGTTTTTTGTAGGTTCATCTTGAGTCCAACTTCTTTACTTCTAGTTGAGAGCTCCTGTACCATGTCTTGGAGTTCTAATGGGTTCGTTGAAAAAATAACAATGTCATCAGCAAACCGCAGATGATTTAAATATTCACCATTTATTTTTATTCCCTTGTTATTCCAATTTATCAGCTGAAAAATCATCTGTAAAGCTGAAGTAAAAAGTTTTGGAGAAATGGTATCTCCCTGCCTCACCCCTTTGCCAAGTTTGATAGTTTTGGTATCTTTATGTAACCGAAATTTTGCACTTGCATTTTTATACACACGTTTCACCATGTCAATGTACACATCCTCAATGTCTGTTGATCTTAAAGAGTTGATGACTGCTGATGTTTTTATAGAGTCAAAGGCCTTCTCATAGTCAATAAATGCAACACACAATGGAAGTTCATATTCATGTGTTCTTTCAATTAATTCTCTTAATACTTGAATATGGTCCACTGTACTGAATCCACTTCGAAATCCAGCTTGTTCTCTTGGTTGAGCTGCATCTAATTTTTTCTGCAGGCGATGTGTTAGAACTTTTGTGAAGATTTTATAAATAGCAGGTAACAAGCTAATTGGTCGTAATTTTCGTCCTCTTTCAATCATTTCCGTCGCTTCCAATGTCTAATCGAATCCATGCCGAAATGAATCACCATCGTCATCAAGGTGAAAGATGGTGCTAAACAATAGACAGGTATCTCTAAATCAACCACCCTTCAATGTACATATCACAGCATAATCAGGTTCATGATTAAACCAGAATTATGACAACACAATCAGGTTCCTAACACAACATAATCCAGTTCATTGTTTGTGTTTTTACAGCACAAGGATGGTAAAGGTCATGCTGGGCTAAAACCCATGGTTTTCCAAGGAATCCAGATCTTTTAAAGCTCAGGAAACCAAGCCATGGACTACAATAAACAGTTAATCGGTAATCACCATCTTTCTTTTTTTTTTTTTTTTTTTACACCTTTTTAGCTGAACCCTAAATAGTGGTGTGCTAAGTGAATGCTTTACGTTACCACTGCATCTTTGCAAGGCCATCAAAATTCATGATTTCACAGCCAAGTTCATGATTTGACATAACTTTATATAATCAAGGTTAACTTGATATAATAAATTCCACAACTTGCAACAATAAAGTTCAAAACTTGATACAATAAAATTCATAACTTAATTTGATTAAGGTCATGACATAGGTTCATAACTTCATATAATCATGTTAAGAAACAAACCACATTAAGAGATTAAGGTCATGACATAGGTTCATAACTTCATATAATCATGTTAAGAAACAAACCACATTAAGAATTCTTGGAGTTGAATTTGATGATTATGATTCAACCTGGTAGGAATTATGACAACACACCAGGTTCCCAACACAAATATAATCAGTTCATTGCCTGTGCTTTTACAGCACAAGGATGGTAAAGGTCATGCTGGGCTAAAACCCATGGTTTTCCAAGGAATCCAAATCTTTTAAAGCTCAGGAAACCAAGCCATGGATTACAGTAAACAGTTAATCGGGTAATCACCGCCTTTTTTTACACCATTTTTAGCTGAACCCTAAATAGTGGTGTGCTAAGTGAATGCTTTACGTTACCACTGCATCTTTGCAAGGCCATCAAAATTCATGATTTCACAGCCAAGTTCATGATTTGACATAACTTTATATAATCAAGGTTAACTTGATATAATAAATTCCACAACTTGCAACAATAAAGTTCAAAACTTGATACAATAAAATTCATAACTTAATTTGATTAAGGTCATGACATAGGTTCATAACTTCATATAATCATGTTAAGAAACAAACCACATTAAGACATGCAGAACATTTTAAAACGATTTCAGTACCTAGTGGTATCCTGAAGAATGAGATGTGGTGGGACATAAAATTTAATACGAAGATTTAAACGATACGGAGGAAGACCTACAAGTTGATGTCGAAGCTGGTTTCTTAGATTAACCCAAAGATTGTCACCATGTGGACCAACATACTGAAGCCCCGCATAATCACTTTCAATCACACCAAGCATTGAGCACACCTGTAAGTATTCAAAACACCATTATAAATCACAAAACTTGGACAACAACTAACACAACAGCCACAGTTTTTGAAAACTGTGCCCATTGTGTTATTTTACCAAGTTTTGTGATATATTCAGCACAGTGAGTCATTTTACTACCATTATAAATATTCGATATATTTCCCGTAGATATTCTCAATATCCTTAAAGGACATCCTGTATATAATATTATTACAGTAATCTCTCAATAATGTTATTATAATTAACCATTTCTGTTTAACAATGGTATTTCGTCATCCTGGAAAATGCTCCATGGAATTACACAGATTCTAATTAACGACTATTTCTGTTTAACAGTGGTATTTTGTCATCCTGGCAAATGCTCCAAGGAATTACACAGATTCTAATTAACGACTTTCTGTTTCACAGTGGTATTTTGTCATCCTGGCAAATGCTCCATCGAATTACAGATTCTCATAAACGACTATTTCTGTTTAACAATGGTATTTTGTCATCCCATCAAATGATCCATGGAATTGCACAGATTCTGATTAACGACTAGAGTGGTACCTCGGTACTCGTGATTAATTGGTTCCAGAAGGCAAGACGAGAACCGAACGAATTTTTCTCGTAAGGAGCAATGTTAGTTGGAACAATCAGTTTCTGAACAACAAAAATTTCATATTTTACTTGGCGACTTTTACATTTATGGGGCTGTTACTTTACACTAAACTTTAAAACTGGATAGGCAAATAAAAATAACAAGAATGATGCAAGTACTAGATCAAATTAGAATGGCTATTACTGTTACTTGGAAGGGGAATCTCCTTTTAATAACACATCAGACATTTGCACTAGGTTTCCTTCTTTTTTTCTGACTCTTAAAACCACTAAACCCTACTGGAGACTCAGAATTAGGGAGTTTCACTAGAAACCTATCAAGTGAAACTTGCTTCTACCTACATTCCAAAATGTTTCTGAAGTGAAACATTGCTTTATCATTGAATAAATCTACGTCGGCTTGTTAGAGCTTTCTCAGGGCAATACTTTTCAACAAAATTTTGTAATTCAACCCACTTAGAATACATTTCTTTCAGCAGTACAGTAGGGACTTCCTCTCTTCTCTCCTCTTTACCTGAAGGAACTTCCTCAGTCATTATCTGCCGCTGCTGCTGCTCTTTCTGAAGTTCCTGAAGATCTTCAGTGCTGAGCTCTTCTCTATGCTCCTCGACTAACTCTTCGTTAAATACGTAACTCGAACGAAGTACAATTTTTCACGCAATTGCTGTGAAATACCAAACGCACAGTTAGTAACTTCTTGGTGAATCTTGTCATTCATCAATATAATAATATTAGCATTGTTCCAGTTTTCGATACTTAGAGTAAATTATTATTACATTTTTTATTAGTAACTTATTCATTATTAGGTAATTATATTTATTATTATATTAATTTATATTCTTATTTTCCTTATTACATTATTTCATGTTAGCCTATTCTAAGGCAGCATCAGTGGGAATAGCAACAAATGGATATCAAGCATCAGAAATCGCACCATTCAATAGACACATTTTCAGTGATGCTGATTTTGCAGGCGCAATTACCACAGAAAGGATCTGAAGAATACGAGGATTGATTGATTGTTTGGCTTTTTTATGGCGCAAGAGCATCTGGGCTATACTGCGCCAAAGAATACGTGAAGAATACATTCAAGAAGTGTGTGATCCAATCTCAGAGAAGAATTAATGCGGACGAAGAAAGATTGCAAGAAAATGCCTCTAGTACGATTGTTTAACTTTTCCTGGGCAGTGCGCCCCCGACTGCTTAGAAGAGAGAGCAAACCCGAAACAAAAACACACAGCAAAATCTACGACAATTTTAAAAGCCACTCCTCAGAACGAGATTTTACTGTTAAAAAAGGCCAAACAGCTAGCTACCAATAAGAAAATAACGCTAACAAAGAAAAGGTTAAATTTCGTAAAACTGTTAAAAGGAAAACTGTAAAAACTATGCACAAAAGCTCATCTGCTGCAAATTCATTTAACTGCCCTGGATGCAATGATCCTCCGCAGGAAGACTGCATTCAGTGTAAAGTATGCCGAAAATGGTGGCACGATCTCTGCACAAACGATGAGCAAGAGGGCGACTACATTTGCGATCGCTGCTAAAACGCTTTAGAGAAATATGGGTTACAAATTGTGTTCCCCAACTTGTCCCCATATAGTTCGTCATCATGCCCATGGTATGGGGGAAGACAACGTATTATGTTTTTTCTTCTTTTTTTATATTATGTAGCTGCAGTTTTCTTATTTTAATGTAAGTTGTCCCTCAGATCTGTCATAAACCCAAGTATATCATAAAAAGAAATATGTTCCCAAAGCAAAAAGTGTTCCTTAAAATTGCACCTTTTCAAAACAGTCGTCAACTTACCTCACTAAATGCATTATTTTTAATAAATATATTTTATCAAATTGAATTCTTATATATTTTAT
>QLNU02014802.1:77236596-77309312 GCA_006491805.2 Dysdera silvatica | reverse complement strand
TAATATTTTCAGGTGCATGTGAACCTTCTGTCACAACCATGGACGTAAGGACGGGGGAGGGGTTTGTAACCCTTTCCTTGAGGTGAAATTTTGTATATTTACATATAAAATATATGGAGTTATTGCTCTGTTCTAGCCTATAATCCCTTGTTATGAACTTTCTGCGTACGCCTATGGTAATAATCAGAGGCGTACGCAGAAACTTCATAAGGGGGTTGGGGTTACAGGCTGGCGATAGGAAGGTTACAGAGCTACAACTAGGGATGTCCCCAAAGGACACGCGCTGTGTGCGCCGCGTACTCTGAAGAAATTTTGAAAAATACAGGGTACGCGCCGCATACTCTCAAGGTCTCAAGAACGTTTTTGTATTTGCTGGTTTTTGGGCCATTTTCAACAAAGTTCAGCCTTTTTTTTCCTAGTCATTTGCAAACTTGAATGGAAACAAATGAGGACCTCTCCCCACAAACTTAATAATAATATCCTGCGTACGACCAGGAGAGGAATGAAAAACTGATGAAAATGGCAAATGCCGCCTTGGGTGGAGGTTGTCACTTTCATCTGTTGACTGACGCCACCTAGTCCAGTAATTACAATACTCTGAATATTTTTTTTCAGGACAGCCCTGCTTACAAGCTGTTAATATGGATTTGGTTCCACTGCTTTGCAATAGCGTAAAGATATACGGCACAATAATGAACTTGTTTATCGTACCATCAACACCCGGGTTCAAGATCCAACGGTACCATAGAACGCATTCCATTTTCTACGCATCGTAATCCGGGGTTTAGTTCCCAGGGTGTTTGCTTGGGGGGGGGAGGGGTCAAATTTACCTTCAAAATTTTAATTTTTTTTATAAAATGTACTTACCAGAAAAGAAACGAAATAAAATATTCAGTAGCAATGAAATAATTCGTTTACATTTTTACACAAAAGAGCTTATTTTTTCATTCGGAGGAAAACAAAATTCAAGCATTTCTTAGACATTTAGTCCATTCACAGACGGTTGATAATTTTTGAGGTAACAGGATTTTACTTCATATGGTAACTTTCTCCCTCATGGTATCCTTATTCATATTTTTCTTTGAAAAATTGCTGCATATAAAAGATTATTACAATTTACATATGCAGAAAAAGTATGGAAAAACAATTTGCGCAATATTTTTTCTTTCTTGTAATTTGAATATTTAGCGGGTATATGAACTTTGAGTTTTAGGGGAGGTGTCAAGAAATTTAAGGGGCGTTAGGGGGTGTAGCAGACTTCCTGTTAGTTCGCCTGGCAGGAGAGGTTTGCATTTTTTGGAAAACTGTAGCCGCAACATGATCTTTGCTGTCCTTGCACCGTAATACCGGGATGCAAAAGAGAAGAAAAAATAATAAAAAGGACACAGAATCAGACAGTAGGGATGAGACAGTCTCAGCTCAAGCCTGTGCCCAAAACGGGCTTTATATTTCATGTACTTTGCAGGCTCATTAAACGGATGTAAATGAAGCTGAAAACTGGCTTTCCTGTAACGAAATTCCCCAAGGAATACAACTATGTGATTCGCTTTTGAGAATTATAGAAATATACATGAAAATTTGAAGAAAATTAAATAGTGTAGTTTTGATTTTTTTTTTTTTTTATATTTAAATCATATGTCAAGAGGTTAAAGTTATATTTGAAGTTCTGGGCCCCGGCTCAAATTCCCACAAAGTATTTCAGGTTAAGGGGGGGCTCAAATTGCAAGTCTCGAGAAATGAGCCTGAACTTATTTCTAGTGCAAAAGATTTTAATGAAAAGAGTTTTTTGTTTAAAATGGGGGTTACCCACCCTTGTGCACAGCCTTGTCTATTGGTGATATATATCTTGTGTTTAGAGTATGGGGGTATCATGCTGATGATCACAGTGTTAGCTTTGAGGAACCTGCCCTAGACCATAGGCATATGGAATAAAATATTGAGGGGTGGGCAATGCCAGCAGAAGAAATTTTTGTTTGAAATTGGAGAATATGGAACCTCAGAAAACTAACTTTGTGTTGAGACATTGGTCCCTCTGCCACTGGGTCTTCTTTTCAAAAGGAAGCTTCCTTTTTGAAGGTAATTGGCAACTTTACTTTTCATATATGAATGTGACTTTCCTCATAGTTATTTAAACGAACATTTTAACTAATTACATATAATTAGTTTTATAAAAAAATGACAATTAATTATTTTTTGGACTCTCAGCTCTCTTCCCGTGATTTGAAGACATGTAGTTATTACATATGCTGTGTAAAATGGAGTGTATTTGAAATCTGATTGAAGGATGTTTAGAATTCAGCCGACTTTTTTCTACTATTTTATCGTTCAAAGATTCCCTGCAAATTTGTGCATTATGGTTCGGAACAGGTATGGGGAACCTGCGACCTTATGGTCACATGCGGCCTTTGAAGCCCTTAGGTGCAGCCTTTTCACCAAATTAAAATTTTGCAGTAAAATCCTTTTATTTTTTTTTTAATATGGTTCTGTTCATCTTTTTTATTTGTATTATAATCTTAAAATGAATCTAAGTAAGTATAAAAGCATAGAAGATTTAATGAAATAATATTCCTTGATTGACGGATTGGTTATTTTCACTGGTTCAGTTTCAGATTTGTGGTGTATACCAACACGCGAAATGTTTTGTAAGGGGAGTGTGTTTTGTATACAAATGAATGAAGTATTTAATCGTTTTGTAATTTTTTTTATATTGTTGTACGTTGCATTAAAAATTTAACTTAATTTAAGATACGAATCCTTGGCATCACTACCACATTTCTAACTCACGAGCTATCACTGAATTGTACAATCATATTTTTAGTATCTTTGAAGCATGGGCATCTGAAAAAAAACCCCCATTTATTCAAAATTTAAGTTTGAAACCGTTTCCTACTATACTAGGTCGGAAAGCAGAATCGAAGCAATAAGGCCCCTTAAAAGTAATGCCAGAAGAATTTATCACACAATTGTAGATATTACAGAAAACGATATTAACGCTATCGTTTCTGGACTTCAGGCAAACTAATTTTAAAAAAATTGTTTGCCATATTAATATTTGGTGCATTTTCAATCTAGAAAAAATATTGTAAGCAAAACGATACAGAATCCAGCATTTTATAGATAAGAAGAAATAGGAAATCTCGATTTAATTATAAAGAATTTGGAGAATAGCACTCAAAACTTCGGAAATATTGTTAGTTTTACAAAGATTGTGTCAATCAATCTCAATTTTGATTTTATTGTTTCAGAAATTCGGAAGAGAATAAAAACGAAAACGTTTGGATATGAAGTATTGAATGAATAAATAAATTATGTTAAATAATATTGTAAAGTAAAATTTTTTTTGCTGTTTTACCATCAATTAAATAAAATAAAGATTTGTATATTGGTGTCATATTCTTCTTTTCATTCGTCATCATTTCATTTGAAACCACTATGTCTTTAATTTTAGCCACGACACTTGCAGATTTAAAGAATGGAGTTACAAAGATTTATTAAAATAGTGCAAAGATATAGACATAAAAACGAATGATATACAAAATTTTGACAATCTGGATATTGAGGTTATGACTTTGAGGAATTAAAATTTTTTTCAATGTTTTAAAGAAAGAGATGGCTCCTCACGATGTTTTACAAATTTTATATGAATATAAATTAACCTGGATACGTTTCCAAATACTGCATATTATTCTGCGCATGTATTAAACGTTGCCTTAGCCCTTAACTTACAATTAGTTTTCAGGGAAAGGAATTTTCAAAGCTAAAATTAATAAAATTTATTTAAGGACAAAATAAACAAAAAAGTCTTACTGATTATCAATAATATCTCAACAAAACATCATGGTGTGGACTCTCTAGATATAAAAGATCGAATCAAGATACTTGTGAGGTTTAAAGTTAGATAAATGCCGAAAAGATGATATATGGTATATACCAAAATCCAAAATGTATTATTTTGACTATTTTGAAATATCTGCGAAAAAATTATTTGTTGATGCTATATTTAAACATATAAATTGTGTTTGTATTTCTAAAGAAATAAAAATTTCTTCAGATTAATTTCATTTAAATTTGTAATTTCTATTATAGGGCACGAAATATAACTTTGCACAAAGGCACTTATCCATGCAGCGGCTTTATCGTTATGGAAAGGTTCAGTGTATACCAAACACAAAGGAATTTCTATACCCATTAATATTTATAACAACGATAGTTTTTAATGTACGACCTTTAAAAATTTAAAACTACATAATAACGATTTAAAATTGGTGCCTTGTGTTTATATTATATCCATCATATATCGAAAATTTTACTTTATCTTTTATAGGAGCTACATCCTTGTAGGTTGACTTTATTGTGCATTTGAATCTTTCTACCATAGTTTATAATTTAATATATCTATCCTTAATAACTGTTATGCGAATAACAAAAATATATATTTTTTTATGATTTTTATAAAGCGTTATTTCTTTTTGCGATATATAGATAATTCGCTAAAACCAGTTGATAAAAACGTTTAACAATGAACAAGTATTTATTTATTTTATAAATTCATATTGTAGCAGCACTAACTAACTATAGAGGTTAAGGCTCTCACGGATATGGCTGGTCTGACACCAAATAAAGTGTTCAATCACAATAAATGGAAACACTGCTGTTCTATTCTGGATGCTAAATAGTGGAAATAGCGAGAAAGCAAAGCTAGCACTAATCAAAGATCAATATATTTCGTTTTTTAATCGATCACCAATGCAAATTAAGTAATGATATTTATTTAATTACACTAAAATACGTGTGTCATAAATTATAAAAGTGAAGCAAACTTCCTAGAACATTTTTTTCAGTGGATGGAAAACGCAATGATTAATTTTATTAATTATTTTTATTTAAATTTTAAGAGTATACGCTTATAAATGAATTTTAAATATTATGTAGTCTTAGAGTTTAAATAAATATTACTCACTCGAAATATAAATAATAACATCAAGTCTTTTTGGTTCCAATAATGGTTAAGAAACGTGACAAAACAAAAGAAGTGTGACTGTGATATCGCAGATTTTCTTATGTAAATGATCCCACTCAATCCTCCCCCACCCACTTGCGGGTCTTTGGAATTTCCAAAAGGAGGCTTGGCATTGCGACTATTTCAACGCTTTAATTTTTGTTACCCAGCACCATGTGCTCTGTAAAAGGAAGCTGTGATTCCAAGAAAAACATTTATGAGAGAAAATTTATATGCAGCTGAGATGTACCATCCAGAACTAACTTGACACCTCATCAATGCTTAGCTATCCCTGAAACTTTAACACCATGAGGTGACAGGGGTCAAAACACAATTTGTGTATGTGTGCAAAACTAGAGGAAGCACCCCCCCCTCCCCAAACAAACTTTCTTCTTGAAAATTTTATTCGGTTTTTCTGTTCTCGCCTGAACATCAAAGATAACCATCGACGACACCAGGGCAAGCGATAATCCATTTATTTCGAGTTCCATTTGTTTGTTGCTAAGTTTATTTCAATTATCGTATAGCGCATTAAGCACCTAAAAAGTTTGTCATGATGCCACCCCACAAATACTGCCGCCTAGTTCGCCTAATGGTCGCGCCAGCCCTGGCTCTACCCCAGACTACAGTGAACAGTTTGTCGATAAATGTTCTATTTCTGTACCCTAGGTGAACATATTGGTACTGCAATATAAATAATCAATATGCCATTTAAAACAATGTTAGGGCCGAAGACAGGATTTGCCATGCCTCTAGGTAGTATAGCAGATCGCCCCCCACCCAAACAATTTATTAATGACAATTTATGTTTGCTACATTATTAAAGTTTAGTATTGGGCCACTGGAACATTCCCCCCCCCTGTACTCTTCTCTGAATGTTGTAAAAGGAGTTCTGAATGGAAATTGAAACAGTGAGAAAAGGTGAAATAATATTAAACACAAGGTTAGTGCCATTTTAGCTTTTATTGTCATCAGTTGCATGTTTCACAGTCAAAAAACAGCAGCTGCATTGCACACAGACAAGAGTGATTTTTTCGGGTCTCACCAGGGGCTGTTGGTGGCACGCAAAGAGATCACCAGCAAATGAATACACCACAAAAGAAGAAGAACAATAGTAAAACCACCATAAACGAGTGTCCAAACAAGGCGACACATAGAGGGGGTGAAATCAACACATGACACGGTGGGTAGGTCTTCGAATAAATAGGATCACATAGACACAATAACTGAGAATATATACTCCATACATAAATAAATATGAGTAAACAGCTAAATAACGATGATTATAACGTGATTCCGACATGTTTCGAAGGTCCCCATGGCAGTCTTTGTTGTTTTTTTTTTTTTATAACGAAATAACTTTATGAACTACATAGAAGTACACTTAAGCGTATATTAACTCTGATTCACACTCTGCAGATCCATAGATGCCTAGAATGACGAACCTAGAACGAAAGTTGTGAACATTCTATGTTATCCAGTGTGATAATCGTATGTTCTCAGAGCTAAAGCATCTGGTACCTTAAACAGGTGCTTCCATAGATGCAAAGTAACCTGCATAACAGAATACAAATTGCTCTTAATTGATAAAGGAACCTGCAGAACCAAACAGAGCAATCCGCTGAATACATGAGAGTAGACCTCAATTGACAAAGCAGCCTGCAGTGTAAAACCGATTGTGTTTAATGGGTACAGTGAGCTTATGGAATGAAACAGGAACAACTTGCAGAGCGGAGTATGGGTTGCTCTTAACAAAGTAACCTGCATAAACACACACAGCCTGCTTTTGACAGATAAAGCAATATGTAGCGTAGGATATCAGCTGCCCTCAACAGACAAAGCAACTCGTAGAATGGATTGTTAGTTGCTCTTAACGAAGTAACCCACAGACTGGAATGTAAGCTGCTCTCAACAAACAAAGCAACTCTTAAAATGGAATGCAGGTTGCTCTCGACAGATGAAGCAACTCTTAGAGTGGAATATAGGCTCTCAACAGATAAAGCAACTTGCAAAGTGAAATGCAGGCTACTTTCAACAAGGCAACTTGCACAGTAAACTGAGTTACTTTCGATACCTGAAGTAACTCACAGGATACAATGGTAGGTTGCTCTCAACAAGCGAAGCGTGGTGCATAATAAAATGCAGGTTGCTCTCGGCAGATAAAGCAACTTGCGAGATAAACTGTAGGTATCTTTAACAGGCAGGGTAACCTGCATCATGGAATACAGGTTGCTCTCAACAGACAATGCGGCCTGCACAATAAACTGCTCTCAGCAAGCGAAGCAATTTGCAGGGTACTTGTAATGGACAGCAACCTGCTTGCTAAACTGTAGATTGCTTTTAATAGACGAAGCAACCTGCATCGTGAAATGCAGGTTGTTCTCAATAGACAATGCAGTCCCTGCATAATAAACTGCAACTGCAAGCTACAGGCACGATCATAATAGTGTCTCTGTATAAGAAAGATAAAACAAGTACTCATAGGCTAACATGATTGACTTCTAGAGCCAGTAACATTTCTTATATATATGTACAATAAATCTTTCTAAAAACAAAATTACAAAATATATCACTAAGACCAATATAGCAGGTAATCAAAGACAAATGCCCATCAAAAATAATTAACATCGGCCTAAGTCACAGAAGTACTCCTCTCGGAAACAGAAGATAAAAAAAAACAAACCTGACGTAAGAATTAAAAATCCCCAAAATACCTACATTCCTGGAAAATGCCTATATATATATATATATTTATTATTATATGTCGCATATGCTACATGTCGATTTCTGCTACGCGACGGTTAGAAGACAAGTCTGTTTCAACCGGAATATCCCAAACACAAGATAGACAATTACACTGCGTCCTACCAAACCTAAATAACAGAACATGTGGTGTGTGTGTATATATATATATCTCTTATGTAAATAAAAACAAATCTCTTGATCAAAAAGTGGAATGTTATAAGAAAGCTAAAAAAGAGAAATAGATTTAAAGTTTGTGAGTCGTAGTCCTCTAACCAATTTGAAATTCCAAAACTTACGCCTAAATTTCGCAATTCTATAATAAGAATAAAAGAGAGATACTGTGTTGAGGATTGCCCCCTCTGCACACCTATGGCAGGAGCGACCCTAGGCCTGCCGTATACGGACTCGCAACAATTGTGTCATTCAGCTAGGCACCAGCGTAGTGCGTCTAGGGCTAACTAGAGAGGAAAGATTTGGCGTCGAGATGAAACTGAGATCGTGTCTTCCTCTAAAGGCTAAAAATAATGTAATGAAAACCATTGTGAAAACTGCGAGTTGCGAATTGAGAAAAAGCGTCATGAGTTGTATACTGTCCTACGAGATTGCCTGGGTTAGTCTATCAAGAGTTCGAAATGTACGCTGCCCAACCGATCCGCGCGGTCATGACGAATGTTCTTGGCCCACGCCTTGCACTCAATGTTAATGAGAACTCCTGTCTCTGGTTTCTCGAAGTGGACGAACACAAACGGAGAAAGGTAACCGTCAAGGTTTGTAAATGGAAAATAGAATTTTGGAATTGCCCCATTTTCTGGATAATATGTAATGGGTCCAATGTTCTCTTTATCAGCTGGATTCTGAAAAAGCAAAATGATCATATATTATAAACGATGAAGGATGCAACACTAGTTACAATGCAGAGAATATAGTCGTACCCCTATATATATCGAAGCTCTGATAATCCCCATGACATTACATAAAAAAATGATTCTATACACAGTAATATATATACACTCCATGAATAAAACATTAGATATCATAGTAATATCGAGTTTACCCCCCTATGATCATGGCCAATATCCTTCGGGGCACATACTCAACAAGTTGGTATGCAGAAATATTAGTCCATGCTGAAATAATGGCAGCTTTTAGTTGATTCAGACTGAATGGTGGTATTTCTAAGCTCTGAATGGATCTTTCCAATTCATTTCACACATACACAATGGGGTTGAGATCGGATGACTGTGCTGGCTGGTGATGTGCAATTGTGAGATGTTTTAGTCAATTGCCTTGATTATTCAAACGTCTCGAAATGGTTTTTAAATCTGACTCAATACATTGCATAACCGTAAATTAAAAAAAATTATAAAATTTCGACTACCATTTCTAATTACTTAGATACGATATTTGGTCAGTATTTGTTTTAAATGATTCTACATAAATATTCCATACAATACATATATAGCAAAATAGATAATTTCTCTCTCTCTCTCTATATAGAACTTTCTTATGGATTCATAAGCTTCGATATATGGACACCTAACCTAAAAAAATTTTTAATGAATGAAGAAGGTGAGCGATAATGTTATGCAAAATCCACATACACTAATGCGAAATTTTGTAATAATCAAATAACTGATGCTCTCTCAGCAAATCATACAAATAAAATAAAACTTATAACCCCAAAAGTTGTATTGCTACATAAATATAGAGTGACAACATATTCTCCAGGGTTTAAGCTGGATTTTTAGTTTTCTTTAGTACTTTAGCTAAAATGTAAAAACAAAATTTAGCGTTTTTAAATTTCTTTTTCTACTGTAAATACTTGCGATAGTTTTGAAAATGTTGTACTTTAGGAGAACGTTAAACAAAATACCATAATTAAAATTTAGAACTACAAATAACATTTTTTATTTTGTACAAAATTATATATAGTTGATCTCATTTTTTCATATATATTATGCATACGTTTCATTTTTTCATGCAGTTCTTCATCTCTTTGTTTTCGTTTTCTTCACTTTTCTTAATTTTAACCTTCATTTCTCTTAGTTCAATCAACATATCTCTTGTTTCTAGGCTTTCTCAATTTGAGAGTAATCCTCCAGTTTCCTCTTTCTCCAATCCTTTATTTCTGTTTGTCTTATTCTTCTTGGCCATTTTTTTAATCGATCTTTTCTACAAATTGAATATTTTACCATGGAATTTGCTGACAAATTAATACTCAATTCCAAAATTCTATCTTTCGGAATAAAACAATATAAAGGATATGGAAATTTAAAAACCAAAACTTACAGGTTGCGATGCACAGGAGATGCACTAGAGCAGTGATTCCCAACCTGGGCATCGCAACCTTCAAGGGGGTTGCGAATAGGTTGGGGGGGGGCATCACCGCAACTATTTTTAGTTGCAATTATTTTTATAAGGAATTTCATACCAAATGTTTCCAACGCTTTTATATTTCAACATGGCTACACACATTGCAATATTCTACTAATGTCTGTTAACTTTATAATATACATTAATATATTTAATTAATATAATATAATTTTATACTTAATATTGTTTCTTTACTCTTTTAAAAATACTTTTATTATGCAAATATGGTGTTGGTGGACAAAGGGAGGGGGGGATCGCAGATCGTTTGGCTACTATAAAAAGGGATTGTGGATTACTTGGCTACTATAAAAGTGGGTCACAGCTTGAAAAGTGTTAGAAACCATTGAATTAGAGCAACGTTTCTCAAACTTTGGTCACTCACGGACCACTTTAAGCATTCCTTTATTTATCACGGACTATCTGGGAGCGGGGATTTCTCCCACCCCTCTTAAAAATATATATTTCCTGAAATTACAATTGCCAACTATGGTTAATAATATAAGCCATACTGATACCCCAACCTCTCCCAAGGAAAAACAACCAAAGTAACCCTCAATTTATGTGATTTTTTGGCGGGCTTATATACGTATACATATAAGAGCTCCGGCAGAAGATATTTGTTCTTCCCCTGAAATATAATTTGCAGTTAATTTTAACTCCTTCAGTGGTAAATTTGAAGTTCCTTTCTTTTTAACTTTAAAAAACGCCAGGTTTTGGCGGAGAATCTCTACAATTTCCGACCATGTCCTTAAAATATGGGTTGGTGGCCAAACCCACCTGAAACAAAATAATTTTTAGAGTAACACTATTTGATAAGGAGAGTATAAGTTACGATCTTATTTTGTCAAATTTACAATGAAAATGACATCATTAATTTAAATAATAATAAGCAATGTAGACAGCATGGGTGTATTCAGAGGATTCAAACCATTCATGAAACACCGAAAGGTAAGGTTTATGACAAGCAATATTTATGAGAAATTCCTTAAATCTCACCCGAACCCAAATTCTAGCGACGCCTGCAATTTCTAGTTCATTGCTTTCTGAAATTTGGTAATGATCCTGCAGAACATTTGATAAGCCGTCGCGGACCACACTTTGTGAAACACCGAGTTAGAGGATTGAGAGAGAAAAAGAAGTGTGCAAATAGCCATCTGAATGTAAACAAGAGTATTTCCAACAGTTTCATAGGCAGGAGTTCCCTCCGTGGGATAGTACTGCCAAGGTGTCAGCTGTACAAGATGTCAGTAGATGCCCTGTAATAGTCATTGCAATACACATCACGCATTTATTTTGTAGGAGAACCGGTTTCCATGCAAATCTATCTTGTTGGCTTTGGCTGTCAACCAACCCAGTATATCAGGATTCAAACTTCGTTAAGTGTTCTATAAAGCAGAAGTTTGAACTACAGCACTACTGAAACATGGACTACACCATGCTCATCGGCAACTTTTTTTATGCGTGAATGTCTTCAGTACAAATTTCCACTCATCAACTGCTTCCAAAGAATTTCCTGTTGAACATCAATATCTGCTCATGTGGCAATTAAGTTTTAAACTTCCATCGCAAAAATGGAGCATGTCCTTTCTTTCCCCTTGTCAATAAATGCATATAAAATACTGACAATACGTTCATACTATCATGCATTGTTTTATAGTTTTTTGTGCTTTGCGATGAAAGGGGAGTTGAGATCATATGACCTGCACTTTTTTCAAAAAATTCGAACATTTGTTACTTTAAAAATAAAACTTAGATTAGTTGTAGGGTAGCTGAATACTCATAGATGTAGTTTTATATAGCCCTGTGGAACATGAGCCCCCCCCCCACCCACCCCCGATCATTTTGAAAATTTTGCACTGATTCAAACACTATACCATTGTAGAGCCTCGCATTAAGTTACACTTAAAGAACGCACACAAGTAAAATAAACATAAAATATGCACATTAGTGATTCAGTGTATATCAGTGCAACGGCAGATGTGGGATGCCCCCCCCCCAGAAAATATTTGCTGGATCTGCCCCTGTATCAGTGGTTCAACAAAATGTTGACCCCTGTGACTGACACATACACAAAAATGTCGCCCCCCCCATATTATAAGAACAAAAATATATTGTTTATGCAGTGTACATATTTTTGCACATATAACAAAATATTTATGGTAATTAAGTTAAAATATAGATCTAAAAACAAATGAATTTTTAATATAAATGGGTAACACTCTCTCCACGGTCAGAATTAATGTTTATTTCTGGAACTAACTTAGCTTGAGTTAAAAATAATAATTTCACGTACGAAAAATGTTGTGTGCCTCACAGTTTGGGATGTTTCCTCCTGAGTGTACAGTCCGTTCATGAAAAGTAGTCTGATGGTACCATTAGAATTAACGGGAGCTGATGTTACAAATGGCCTAGCCCAGTGGATCTTCAACTGTGGTCCATGGAGCCCTGGGGGTCCGCAACACCCTCTCAGTATTCCACAAAGGTTCGGAAAAATACTAAGACAAGAGCATTTGCTCTTTAATGCTAAGAATAAATTATGAGGGGACGAAAAATTCCTTCCTTAAATAGTGAAAATTAGTGATGAAACACTAGAAATAAATATGTATGATGCAAATTCTGGGTTTTAAACTTTGAGTTAATTCTTGGGGGTCCGCAAGGGCGAGTGATCTCTGAAGAGGGTCCGCTGTCTAGGGACGTTAAAGAACCGCTGGCCTAGCCGTTTAGAGTAGAGGGGAGGACATCATTTCAGAACTGGTTTTTAGCGAATGTTTGTCTGTGCCAAAAAAAAAAAAACAGTTCTGGAATGACGCCCTCCCCTCTACTGTAATCGGCTAGGCTGTTTGTGACATCAGCTCCCGTTAGTTCTAACAGCACTATCATACTACTTTTCGTGAACGCACTGTATATCAGTCTAAGTAGCTGGACTATCATGTTAAGTGACACATGACTACACACAGAAAAGAAAATAGTGTTAGCTTACCTCTCCTGCACAAGATATATACACATAATTCGGATCATAAACATTTCGTATATGCTCGGGCATAGTTGAAGGTAAAGAATTGTTATTGTAGGGAACAGGTTTCCAAGCATATATCTGAAACAAAAATTGTTTAAATTAAGGTCAAATACAGTAGAACGAGGAGCTTGAGTTCAATGAAAATCTGTCTTGAAATTTAAGCTTGCAAACTTTGAAAACAAAATATATATAGGTAACATATGTGTATGAAACATACATGCAACAATATTCAGATCGCAAATTGATTGAAAAAGATTTGCAATTGTTTAAAATTTAATGAGTATACTGTATTATCAATTGAATTTCAGTATAAGAAAAATAATAATAATAGAAAAGAAACATAATATAAAGGAATTCGCATTAGTAATTATTCCCAAAATAAGCTTTATTTAGATATACAGTAAAACCTCTCCACAACAATATTATACGGACCGAGAAAAATTATCGTTGTAGAGGGAGTTATTGTTATAGGGAGGGTTCATTATACAGTAAAACCTCTCTACAACACTATTATACGGACCGAGAAAAATTATCGTTGCAGAGGGATTTATCGTTATACAGGGTTCATACTTTGTGGGTAAAAAAAATTTCACGACTTTTCCATGACTGTAAACTAAAAACATTTCGGGGCCGTAGAAACAATTCATGTTCACTTGAAATATAATTTTGACTCCCAGTATTAAATTAAATTCACAAATAAAAATGAAATATTAATTTTGAAACGTATTCTACTGCAAAATATATAAAATAATGACCAAAATCAAATTATTATCCATTATCCTATATTAGAATAAACAATGAAGTTAGATTGAAGATTATTGCTTACACCTTGTAATGTATGCACACATTGCTTAAAAAATATTCATACACTAATGTTTGTACTAGGCATCTTTTAGTTTTGCAACTTTTCTTCAATTTACATTCGCACATTCAAAATTTGAACCTTCTTTTTAGATACAATTCTATACAAACTATTTGATTTTGAAACTAATGTGAAGTCACGGTTAGTTTCTGATTTAACTGCAAAATTGTCTGCAGATTTTTCGAGTTCTAAAACATCAGATTCTAAATGTTTTAGCTATTTACTTAACTCATGATTTGAAAAATACCGGGCGGTTACTACGCCACACGTGCGAGATAAAATGTCCGAATCCGAAGTGTGTGATCACGTATAGAGATGTCAACCTGAGAAAGTAGTCATCAGTAAAAAAGTCAAGAATTTTCAGTAAAAAAGCCAAGAATTTTCAGTAGTTTTCAGCAAATCCACACTCTTTTATTTCTTGAAATTTTTTTTTATAAGTAAAGCACCTGCATTGTTATACAGCAATATGTGTAACCCCCCCCCCCCATCCTTGGACAAATACAATATACAAGATATACAACAATATACAAGTATTCCTGATAATGTGACTCAACTGCGTATGTTTATGTACGTACAAAATGATCACACTCTCACCAATACCATTTGTATCAGGTTCGTAACAGGAGAAATGAACTTTTATATCAGTTTCCTAGCAATAAAAAATGGCTTTTGGTATCGGTTTTGTAAAAAAAAAAACAAAAAAACTTTGCATAAGTTTGTAGAAGAGAAAAGCTTTTGCACCATTTCTGTAGAAGATAAGCACCACAATTTTATATTTTGTACAGGAAAATTGGTTTTCATATGAGTTTTGTACTTAAAAAAAAAATTATTTATATTTAATTAAATAATTATATTTAATCAAATGAATGAGCACAATAAAAATGAAAAGTAAAATGTTTCATTGAAAAAGTAAAACTACATAAATGTTAAGTTCTTTGTTTCTTATTCTGTAATTTTGAAACCTCTTCCAGATTCTTGAGAAGCTAAAAGTGTTGAAATATGTAAATTAGCTTCTGTAGTAAAAAAAAAACAAAAAAAAACACCTGCCTACCCACTTTCCACTGCAGATGTGGTTTTTTTTTTTGGATGAAAATTTATAGGTGCAAAATATGACTAATTATTGCTGATTTCGTACCATGCTAGTAGGTGGTGTATCAGGGCAAAATTCCTCTATTTTGATGGAAAAATATTAAATAATTACGAACAGCTGTCAATTAAGCACGTTTAAAAAGTTCATAATTTTGCCGATAGGTGGTGCATCAAGAACGAAATCATACATCAAAAATATCATTACTCGTTAATTAACGTTAAAATCGTTTTTTAAGTCAATTTTTTAAGTTCCAGAAACAGGCACCAGGTGGCGTTTTTTCACAGAATAGGATTATAAATTACGCAAATTAATTAAATTTATTTAATAGGTAAATTTACTATTGAATAAATCTGCAAGCCTCTGTGTGTGCAGATAACGAAAGCCAAAGTAGGAAATTAACCGAAATATATGTCGCAAAATCTTGGCACAAATCGCACGCTATTTTTTAAAGTATGATGAGGAAATTTTTCTGAAATTTTAATAAAATGTTGCGAGTAAAAAGTTATTCAAAATATGGTAAAACTGCGAGTTCACATAAAAATTTAAATACTTTTGATGCTTCGCAAAACGGCCATTCCTTACTACAAATATCGCGATACACTTGCAGGTAAATTGTCTGCCCCCTTTTTTTCCCCCAGCTGTTCCACAATCACGGCTGCGTTTCATTTCGTTGTTTTAATCCAAATTTGAAGCAAGTTTCACATACAAAGCTGGACGTAAAAAATAAGAGAAACAAGAGGACAAGTCCGAAGTTTTTGAGGGGCCGGTAGAAAATTTCACGTGAGGATCTTGAATGAGGTTTTCCATAATTTCCTTGGTATCGACCATAAAATAGTAAATTGGAGTTAAAATCCAAACAAAGTGACATCTCTGCATGGAGTGAGGCAGGTCACAAGCAACGGCTGATTATACTGCGAACCAAGAGCAAACGGATACTCCGTCCTTCCCGCGTTTTAGTGATTAAGTGCATTAGAAGACACTGTGGTGCCACAAAATGATGATTCGACCTCGCGATGCACTTTTACCACAGCATTTTTAATGTAGAACTTTAGAGTTTTAGGTTAAATTGCTTCCAAACAAATATTTCGTGACTTTTCCATAACTTTCAAGCTTGTTTTTAAAATACTATGACTTTCCATACCTGGAAAATGCAAAATAAAATTCCATGACTTTCCAGGATTTCCATGATCCGTACGATCCCCGGTTATGTCAGATATCGTTATTGGGAAGTTTTACTGTACATATAAAAAAAACTGTTGTTATTTTCTTTATTATGCAATATCTCTGTTCGCAAATTTTCGTCGTAAAATATTTAGAGCATAAAATACATAGTCATTATCATTGTAATCCATTGCCTCAAAACATGTGTATTTTGAACTGTTTACTATTATGTATTCTGAAAAGGATGAGAGTTCTCAAAATTCTATATGCAGCAGAAAAATGGCATGAACATTTATGGAAGAAATAAATATTTCGAAGATGGATTAAAAATGCAAATAAGAAAATATTCTAGACATAAAAATACAATACACTACCATTTAAAAAATTCCGTCTTTATATATATATATGTGTGTGTGTGCAATTTTACTATAATTTTCAATATAGATAGCAATAACCTGAGGTATGGTAACATAATAATAAATACTAATAGCGGTGACCTGATGTGTGTGTAACTGTTATTAAAGGGAGTGAAATATACATCCTTTGCTAGCAGCAATTTATAGCTATGAGAGTGCTTGTTTACCCTTAGTTTTTAACGTAGTTGTTATTATAAATATAGATCCTTAAACTTGGCAAGTTTCAAACCTTTGATTTTTAATGTTTAAAATTGCATAGAATTAAACTTTGCACAGAAAATTGAGTTCAAGGTAATTATACTGCTACAACTTTTGGCAACAAGCAAACAGGATCTGTATTATTTCATTTCATAAACTTCCTAGTTTTGGATTAAGATATTTCAATAATTATACATACACACACAGTAAAACCTGCTAACAAGGGAACTTCACGAACTGACAGAGCTCGATTTTTCTGAATTTCGGTTTATAGGCCAATATGACCGAGTAGATGAAAGATCCAAAATCAAATTTGACCCAGTCGACCTGGGGGTCAAACTGCGGTCCACTGAAAATAGAGCTCACCCTACAATGATGCTTCGCTGCATGACAGGTGAAAACAGTGTTTTGGCGTGCTGAGCAAGCATTAAGCGCCAAAATTTTACTGTGAGTTACTTTTATTCATGTTAGAAGTTTAGCTTTCTACGTCTTGTAGAAGTGAAGTCCTGGCGCATCGGAAAAGCTGAGGTTCCTTTGCAAATAATTTTAGAGGCACTTTCCAAAATCAATTAAAATTATTTACCGCTGCAATATTGACATATGAAACTGATTTGAATTATGAATATGGAGTATTTACATATGAAACTGATTTGAATTATGAACATGGAGTATTTATGTATGAAAATGAATTTATATAGATATGAAAAAAAAAATTTTGAGTTACCTAACTGCGGGGGTTTCCAGAGTTATAACTGCGCTCTTGGCTATGATGAACTTAAAACGCTTTTAATGGGAAGAGAAATTCAATAAAAAAATGAGAAAGCATAATAACTTTGAGCAATGATTGCAACAAATGAATGAACTACCATCGCAGTCCATTTCGTGACACACTTGGTCCGTGAAATTAAAACAAATTTCTTGCACATTGAAGAATTTTTCAGGCTTTGGTATCGGGTACGTTGATTTCCACCAAGCATAGATTATCATATTACGGAATTTTGGGGAAGACAGCTGATTGTGAATGAGCGAATGCAATTTTGTGATGTTATTGCTTTCTGATAAACTTGCATGATCATAAAAATGTAAAAGGCAAAATCGTGTTAAGCGTTTAGCGAAATATTTCCATTGAAGAAAAAAATATACGTAGTATGGCTGTATGAGTGCTATCCCTCCAGGTGGTATAATCATCAATTTCGATTGCTCTGAAAGACTGGCTTGACTAAATTTATCATCAACTATATTTTCGTCCATTTGACTCGTCCACGAATCCATAATTAATAGAACTTTTGATGTTACGTTCGGTTTGAGTACTTCGCTGAGGAACATCTCATGTATTTCGGTAGAGGATTTGCAACTTTTGGAACATTCCAGAATAACATTAGGAGATTAAATAACTTTTCCTGTACCCGTGGATCGAATACACCCTTTGGTTCCTGATGGATGAGCAGAAATTGTCGCAATAATTGTCCAGTAGCAGAAATGATAGGTCGGATTATTACGGAATGGGATATGGCGTGAGAAGATTGAATGATACTTGGAGTGTGCTTTTCCCCATTAATCGACAGAGTGCGCGTAGATGCCCGTTCTTTAGTGAATCCGCTGTGGTCAGTGTTTAAAACCTCATCAAAAGGATAGTTGCTCATTGCATCTGTAACTATGTTGACGAATTCTATAGCTCTATCTTCCAAAGCCGTTGTGTGCATAGTACATTCATGCGTAACGAACTTGGTGACTCTTCTACTTGTTATGCCACGCTCTTTTATTAAAATTTTAATAGAAAAGCATCACTTGCGCTAAAGTTTGTGAGATTTTCTCTCATTGCAATGCTCAGAAACCATAACTTTAAATCGGCATCGTGAACTGTTAATAAAGCATATTCCCGGGCATTTTTAAACTTCTCAAATATTTCGTCTTTCATCCGTAAGAGTTTTTCACATCTTTTACCCTGGGAAACAAATATCAAGTGTATTCTCGCCATTCATTTTGCATGTAAACCCACTTATCAAAGTTTTGGCAAATGTAAATATTTCTTTCTCAATATCCATCTTATAATCTGATACAAAATCGGCTTGCTTTGTGTATTTTTCACAAACAACGCGAAACAAGTATGTTGATATGGTGGAAAAGGAAGACATGGTGACAAATAAGGCTTGAAATTCCACGCTTTCCAACAAAAAAATTAAAAAGGTCAAAGGTGATGAAAGCACAGGCAAGTGATGATTGCTTCTGATTTGAAAATTGAAGGATATTTATTCAAGACTGGTTTACGTACCAGGCGGCTTTTTCGAGTTCTTCGCCAAAAATGATCTCAAAATTTGTCAGTTATAAAAAAGTAAGGCAAAATCTTCAAATATTTTTTACTTTTACACTAGAAAACACAATGTATAATTATTTCAGGTACAACTAAAATGACTATTATAAATATATGCTATATTTTATTCATATGTGTTATTTTTTTCCTACGATAATGTTTGGCGTTTAATGCTTACCCAGCACGCCAAAACACCATTTTCACCTGTCATGCAGCGAAGCATCATCGTACCGTGAGCTCTAAGTGGGCCGTAGCTCGACCCCTTGGTCGATTGGGCCAAATTTGATTTTGGATCTTTCATTTACTCGGTCATATTGGCCTATAAACCGAAATTCAGAAAAATCGAGCTCTGATAGTTGGCAAGGTTCCTCTGTAAGATGGCCACCTGCCTATCTGGGACTCCATGACAGGTAACCAAAAAAGCCTATGCAGTAACAAGGGATGACACCTTTCTAACTTGACCACTTGCCTATCTTGGATGTTGACCAGAGAAATAGTTGGAATTTTGCACAAAGCATGTTAAAAGATAACCAAAATTCCTTTGTAAATTGACTACCAATAACGCAACCTGAAATTACTGAAAAACTTGCAGTACTGTATAGAAACAGTGGGAGCCCAGGTAAAATTTGCAATCAAGCAAAAATTAATTATTTTGAAGTTAAACAAATTTTGTAAACCATGCAAGTAAAAATTAAATAATTGTAATGGCAGCATACGGTTAATAAATATTTTTTTTAAATGTGCGCATAGTATGTTAATGGGGTGCACAAGCCAAGTGGCATGTCCTTTTAAATATGCACACATACCACTGACACACCATATACGTTTTCGTTTCTAGGTGGGAAAGGCTTATACCTTTATAAGTTGGCCACCTGTCTAAAACAGGAACCAAGGAAGTATGTACCAAGGAAGTATGGAACCTTTTGGTGGTCCATTTAGCAAGTTTAACTCCATATATATATATAGGGTTCCTAGGAAAGACCGGATGCGGCCAATAACTTTTGAACCAAGACAGATATTGCAAAGAAAGTTAGATATTAGTTAATAAAATGACTATGTACTATCAGACGAGATGAACAGCAGCGCTCCTGATGGCGAATTGAGGAAGTTAAAAATTTTATTTTAAAAAATAATGAAGACAAGGAAATATTTTCAATTAGAAAGTTGTAGAGCATCCTTCAGTTAGTAAGAAAAGAAATACGGCTCACATTCCGTATGTGCACGTACTGTCACAAAGTGAGGTGTTCCGGATGTTTCAATGCATAGCTTTCAGTTAATGCTTTCTAGAGCTTTAGAGGTTGGGTTGAAATTCTTAAAGGAAAGAAACCGTGATCTTCCCCCAATAAGAACTTCAACTCAACTTTTAAGCTATCAGAAAGCATCAATTGAAAGCGATGTACTGAAACATTCGGAACACCTTACTTTGTGGCAGTACGTGTACATAGTGCATGTAAGCCGTATGTTTTGCTTACTAACTGTAGGATGCTCTACAACTTCCTAATTGAAAATATTTCCTCATCTTCATTATTTTTCGAAATAAAATTTTTAACCTTCTCAATTCGCCACCAGGGGCGCTGCTATTCATCTCATCTGATAGTGCATAGTCATTTTACTATACCAATACCTAACTTTGGTTGCAATATCTGTCTTGGTTCAAAAGCAATTGGCCGCATTCAGATTTCCCTAGGAGCCCTGCATAATCACCATTAGGTGAACATAAACATATCAAATGAAAAAAAAAGTTAAATGTTTGAAAATTGGTATAATCTTTATAAGAAAATATTTAAGTATGTATATAAAATATTCCAGGCTCCTTGATCCAAAAATTCTTTTCAAAATTATAAACTAGGAAAGGCAGAAATACTAAATTATACATAAATATTTTTCAAAATTTGCTCTCATATACCTTTCATTAAACTGATAAATATGTATTAAAAGTTAAATCTAAAAATCAGTATTAAAAATTTATTAGATATAATTACTTCAAAATCTTACTAGTCGAAAACAAAATTTAATGGATTGTTGAAAAAAAATGTAATACACGATCTTTACACAAGAAAAATTAAAAAATCGACATCATAATAGCAAGTTTTGTAAATAATTGTTACTTTGCAGAAAACTAATAGTTACAACGTAAACAAAATACCAGATATCTTGTCTTCATCTTTTTTTCCTATACTCATTATTGATCTCTTTTACTATACCAGTATTGATGTCTGACCGTATGTTGCCAGTCGTTTCTTCATGGAGGCACCATACAAGTGATTGATATCACCCCATAATACATACAATCAAACTTACTTATGGGGGGGGGTCCAAGCCAAACCCAGTCAGCCAGAAAGTGGCAATCATACCCACCAGGGCCCTGTTTCCATTCTAAATCTGTTAATTCCTTAGTGTTTGAAGAATATTCCACTGTGCACTGTGGTCTTCATTCTGCCTTCACTTGACAAAGGGAGCAGTTGGCTCCCGAAACGTCGTGTTTTTAAACCTTACGCCAGTGTCGAAATAACTGTTTGTTCATTAAACAGATTTAAATTCGAGATTTTTAACCGTCGCTGCAGTTAATTTATTGCACAATTTTTGTGCATTTTGAAAAATAAACCAATTTCTTTCACATGCCACTGAAGTTAGAGGAATTTGTAATAAACAGAAAACAAGTGAATTTCAGTAGCTGTGTTGTACAAAGCTCGGACCACCAAGCAGTAAGATTCGTTTATTTTACAGATTCCAATACTGTCGTTCTATTCCAAAAGAACTAGTATTGTGTCACATTTGATATAATTTTTTCAACATGGAGCTCAATCTCACGCCTTTTTATGTAATCAAAAGCACTGTAGATATAATCTTCTGATAATGTTCTTTATGGCATGGGTATAATAAATTTACCATTGAGTATATCATCTAACAACAATTTTTCTTTCTGCTAAAATTTCATTTACTTCTTTTTTTTTTTTGTTCTTCCTGAGAACGTATGCGAGAAGTAGGTAAATTGGTGTTTATTAAACCTTTGACATTAACGCAAAGCTGAGAAACACCAGAAAGCAGAGCAACATTCAATTTTGATTTTGTTATGGCTAAGGCGATGGGTTTTAAGAACTTCAAAGAGTTCTGCAACTTCAGAAAACATCACCCATCACAAATATGTGTAGAATTTAAATTTGCTATTTTTAATTTGCTGCACTAATAAAAATAAGAAAAACTTATGCAAAATCAATTTTTCGTAACAAAAAAAGTTTTTTTTCCGCCACATCAAAATATTTGTAAGGTATTATTACCCTTCACAGGTTCGAATACAGGATAAGGATGGCGTCTCTTTTTCTCATAAACAAAAATAGCTCTAGTTTGAGCTACTAATACGTGGGTGTCAAATTTATTTGTAATAAAAAATCCCCCACGAAAAACTCACAAAAATCTCGCCCCGGTGGCTTTGTGTGTTGACCAATATTTGGCAATTGTGTTATCCCTGTGAAGGGTAATAATATCTTACAACTTAATATATGGAGAAAAAAGCGTTTGTTCTTGTTCTCATTCGTCTAGTAGGTCAAGACACCGCGGGCTAATTGCGGGGACCCTGGTTCGAATCCGGGATGAGGACGGCGTCTCTTTTTCTCCTAAACAAAAATAGCTCTAGTTTGAGCTACTAATACGTTGGTGTCAAATTTATTTGTAATGTCAAAATTTCCGGAAATTTTACATCACTACGCAGGGTGCCACGTATTTTCATAAAAGAGCGGGCAGGGCACTCCGTCCCTCAAAATAAGCCTAGAATGGAGGCTGCCTATATATAATGGTGAATTCTAAGTAGGTATAGAAGGCACATGCCTATGTGGCACATTTGTAGGGGAGGTAGCACAAGAACACAATAATGAATTATTATGTAAAAATTATTAGTTAAAATATTAATTTGAATATCCAGATGAAAAATTATTTTAAATATAAAAAGTTAAGAATATGACATGCAGGGTCCAAAATTTCAACTCAGAATACCCTCACCAAAAAATGTACTAGCCACAAAGTAGGGTTGCCATATTCTACTTTTTATGTATTTTGGGAATTTTTTTCCCAATTATTTGAAATGCTTTTACAAATATGCATAAAATAATTTTAGGTAATAAAATGGTCTCATATATCATCATATCTCATAATCATCTATAATTCAAAAACATTTTAATGTATTGCATTTGAGATTTCAGAAAGATTAAAATATCTAAGAACATAAATGTGAAGAGTCAATTCAAAAAATGTTTTGTTCAATTTTTGAGGTCATGACTAATATGATTTTGTGTATCTTTGCCTGTCAGTACTAAAGTACCACTTGTCAATGGCATCATCTGGATTAAAGTTTTAAATATCTGGTCCATTTATAGATATTGTTAGGTCACCCATAGTGTTTGTTGCTAATGCATTCCTATATGCAGTTTTAATTCTGTTCAATGAACTAAAACCTCTCTCACACATGCAACTGTGCAAGGGGGTAAAACAACAATGTAGTTCGCAACAGGGAGCAGAGTTGTAAATCTATCAGGATTTTCATTAATTCTCTTCAGAGCTTCTTGAGAATTCAAAGATGAGGTGGTCAGCTTGCATTCTGCCAATTCTGCAAAGAGAAGATTCCTCTTATTGTGCCAATCATTTGAATAGATGTGTTTTCCTAAAGTGTCTATTTCATGCAGTCTGTAATTTAAAAGATCACCTCGAGGTGGCCATTGCAAGCTATCAAAGATATGCATTGATTGTATCAAGTCATTTGACACTGGTTCTAGCCTGCTTTGCAAGTGTGATTTTGAATTTGAGATTAATTTTTCTTTTATGCTTTGGAAAAAAATTTTCCCCCTGCATTAATGTTAGCAAGTTGTATGCCTTTACACATTCCTGATAATGAAACATTTTCCAAAAACTGTTGTTCCCTTGGGCCTGCTGCATTTTCTAACTTACTCAGTGAATGCAATGCTTGTTCGCATTTTCCTTTCAAAGCAGGAAGCACTAGATGCGAACTTGAACTTTGTCGGGAAATACTTAATGGCTTGAGAATTCCATAGAAATAAATCAGAAAGCGTAATAGCTTTACAAACTGGAACTTCTTTAATAACTTTAACAATCCTTTTGTTTTTGAGGCATCTGGATCATAGTTTACAACAGACTGTTTTCTAAATCAAGGAAAACAGCTTTCCAGGAATCACATAATGCCTAAAGAACTTTTTCTCTGCTTAGTATCTACTGTACACTGTGCATATCCCTTAACTTGAATAATTTTTCACCAAGGACTTTTGAAGTTTCCTGCAATTTATGAAGTGGTTTGGTTGAACCACTATAAAATTTACATACACACTTTACAGTATTTTCAAAAGACTGTATGTAATCAATTGTTTTGAAAGTGTCTAAAATTGCAAGTTGTAATTTGTGTGCTATACAGTGGATGCTGATAAGATTGACAAACTTCTTTCATTCTAACACAAAGACCAGATTTATGTCCAACCATATTTGCTGCTCCATCGGTCCCTAATCCAACAATGTACATTCTATCTTTATAGTTTCCTGCACCAATATACTTATTTATCAAATCAGTCAGTGCTATAAAATATCCTTCTGAAGTGGCTTATAAAAGATCAGTAACAACTAAAAAATCTTCCGTTATAATTCCATTTTCTATGTATCTGATACAAACCACTGTATGTTCCAGAGTAGTTCTGTTTGTCAAACCATCAATCATAATACTAATGAATTGTGATTTTTTACATTTTACTTCTAATTGATATCTGAGCATTTCAGCAATATAGTGAACGAAGATTCTGCATGCCATTTCATTGCAATATTTACTTAACATCTTCACCTCCAGTTTTGTTGCTAAAGGCAAAAGACCTTCAAAATCTGCAAAAAGTTTATTATGTTTAGCAATGTAATAGGAAATATTAAACGATTTTTTCATGTGAGAAAGTATTTCTTTGTCCATTTTTTTTTTCATGCATTTAGCTATGGGTGACTCTGTGGGTGCAGCTTTTGCCTTAAGTTGTTCAACTGTAGCTTTATGAACTCTGCTTTTATCAGAAATGCAAAGTTTCCCTTTTAAAAGACGCACTAAATCCTTTGATCCATTTCCAAGCAACTTTCTGCAATACTTACAACTCACTGTGTTAGACACTTCGTCAAACAATATCCAATCAAAATCCTTTTTCCGTGAAGGATTAAACTTCCATTTTTTTAAACTTTTTAGATCGGAAATATCTTTGTCGTCAAATTTATGTTTCGAATTAGACGAAATGCTGATGTGCATAACTTCGTCGTCATTTGAAACGGCTATTTTGGAATTACTGTCCTCAACAAGATCCTTGCTTACTACATCATTGGAAGCACAAACCTTTGGCATTTTTGTAAAAAACTGAGAAAGTGTCGACTGTTTTTCGGTCATTATTCAAAAAATTAACGTAGGAATACGCTACATTGGCGGTATCTGAAACGGCACTTGTTCCATGCTCACTCCAAGCACATGGTCAAGGAATCCCCATTCCTCCCGATAGTGATGATAACGAGACCAGAAATGAACGAAGACAAATTGCTTGGCATCGGTCGTCTTGACCTTGAGTAGGAAATGGTGTTTTCTGGTGAAAACGGTGGAACAGGTAGGCAAGACGCGTTCGAGTAAATTGTTGATTAGCTGATTCGTTTAATAATTTTTTTTCGTGTAAGAATTCTATTTATAATTAGACCGAATTTTCTCTCACCAAAGTAAAAATTCCACTTGCCAATAGCAAGCTGGCGAGTGGAAATTTTGTGCCCTGTGATATGCATGATTTTTTTCTTCAAAAGTATTCCTTAAAAAGAATACTTTTGCAGAGTTAATTTTTTTAAGGGAAGAAGTGGGTGATAGTGCAGCCTGTGCTTAGAGGCAACATTTTCATAAATCCACTACTAGTTATATAGGTTGCAGTGGCATCTAAAATGTGCAAGGATACATACCTGTGTGATGATTGTAGCTGTTGATAGAAATAAAAAAAGATAGCTAGGACAAATGAAAAGAATGAAAGAGGTCATGATAGTTAAACAGTTTGTTTGTGATTTTACGGCTCAAGGACTACAGTGGTCATGCTGCGCAGCGACCAACTGTTTTCCGAGGAATCCGAACCTCTGGACCTACAATTTTCCGAAGGATCTAGACCACTTGAATCTACAGTTTTCCGAGGAAGATGAACCTCTTAAGGCCTAAGGAACCAAGTCCCGAACTACAGTGAGAAGTGCGATCTTTATGAGTAAGCACTCTTTGTACCGTTGGGAGTCAAACCCGTTTAACGGTGCACTAGGCAAACACATTATCACACTGTGCCACCATAAGGTTGATAGTTAAATAGATCTTCAGAACTAACCCAGAAGGAAGAAAGAAAAGAATAAATAAAGTGGGAGTGAGAAGACAGTTGAGGAAGGATATGGATAAAAGAGAGGGGAGACAATGATCACTACACAGGCAAGGTTCTTCGGGGACTGATAACGACCCTAAAAGAGATGATAAAAAAAAAAAAGAGAAATACAAAATGTATCATTAAAAAGTTACTATGGGAAAACGTGCTTACCCGATTTAGTTTTATGGCAATACATGGATGTGCCACATCATATCCAAAGTTATTTGACATGGTGCACTCATTCCCCAGATTTTCCAGAACGAATTTACAGACACGGGGATTATCAACGTCGTAATCTGTATCAGGACCACAACTGGAAACATGTTCACCAATTTGTCTTCCGGGCTGATACGCTACAAGTGAAACAGATGAAAAAAAAATTATGTTATTATCTTTTAAAATCTGTAGCGGGCATTAAAATATCCTGCAGTACCTAACTGAAAATTTTAATGGTCACATCTTCTCTGATAATTTTAAAAATAAGGTAAGTAAAAATGATAATACAGCCCTTATGATAATTTAAAAAAATAATCAAAATAAAAAAGTTTTTCTTACATATCTCACTTGTCAGTATAATTGCTACTTCAATATCTATTTATACGGGGTGATTCAAAAGTCAGTCCCCCCACTGTTAATTTTTTAGTGGGTTCAGGCAGATAAACGTCCTTTTGGGAAAGTTCCTTGTTGAAAAGGAACTAACTTTTGTCCTGTGTTGCGACTCACCAGCAGCACTAGGGGGCAACTCGAAAATTTCAAATGGCAACCCCATCGAGTAATACCTTGTTTTGAAGGTCTCGTCAAGAAAAAAATGATGACATTTACAGTATGGCGCTACGATGCTCACAGCACTAACAACGTGTCTACAAAGTTCAAAAAGGTTGGCGCAGTATAGCCCAGATGCTCTTGCGCCATAAAACATCCAAACAAACAAACCAAGTTCAAAATCAACCTTTATTCTCCCGACTTTTGCTCACGCTAGTAAGGTCGTAGGCAAATAACGAAAATTGTAGAATGTAAAGCAATGTGTGTTCTATCAGCGGAAATTTTAAATTTCATGTTAACCCAATGGGTTTAAGCTGGCTCAAAAAATGCTGTCGCAAAAATGCTAAAAAAAGTTGTAGCAAAATGCTAAAAAATATTAGTTGCTTTCGTTGCTCGAAAAATCGTATCAATAAAATTATTTATATCAACAATGCTTTGAAATATAAAGGACTGGTTATTTTAGAAAACATTAACATATTTATGAAAAAAGAAATACACGGTATGAGTTGAGACATCATCAACACTATTCCAGTTCAAGTGCAATGCCGCAGCCAATCATCATTCATTTCTGTGACAAGGAGTTTACTAAGGAACGGAGATTGAATGTAGTGTATGCACATGGGTATTTATCATTGCGTGTCCTAAAGTATGAGTATTTTGATATAAATAATAATAAAGTATTTTGATATCATTATAAAAGAGTTTAACTATATAATCGCAAAGCTGATGTTCCATCCTTTATTCACTTTAAAAAGTGTGTATGACTACCTGTAAGGGAAAAGAGATTTGTATGATCAAAATCTCTTACAGATTAGGTAATATAGCTAAATACATTTTCTTTTTTCAAGTTCCAGTTATATTTGGCAAACAATCTCTCCTGAGGTATGCATGAGCTTAATAATTTTATATAAATTATATTAGTTTTGATGCAAAATGGTAATTTTTGGAAGTTTAGTCAAAAGTACAAGTTTTTCAAAATTTTCAGTATGCAATGCAGTACAAAATGTACAGTTAAGGGAAATTATTCCAACGAGCTATTTATTATAACAACAAATTTCCCTGACTTTGGCCTTTGCATTTCAAATTTCCCTGACTATACACACACACACTCTCCTATTGCGCGGCTAATCCGGGTTCGACTCCCAGCAGTGCAAAAAGAACGCTTACTCAGAGATCTCATAAAAGATCGCACTGCTCACTGTAGTCCGGGGTTTGGTTCCCCAGGCCTTAAGAGGTTCGGATTCCTCGGAAAACTGTAGGTCCCGGCGCAGCATGACCACTGTAGTCTTTGAGCCGTAAAACCAAACAAACATATATACACACACACATACCTATATAAATATAAACCTTACCATCAAGGAATCCATTTAATGCCGTTGCCCAATAGTCCCATTCTTTAGAACTTCCATGTGTAAACCAGACTAGCGTGGAGTCAACATTATCGGGATGAGGTAGAGGCCGAAATCCCAGTCCTATGAAAATTCAAAAGTAAATTGGAACGATAGACACAACGACAATGCATACTGATAAACGGAGATCTATAATAAGGACAACACACAAAATCGTATATATATATTTTCATTTCTTTGTTCTGAATAAGACAAACATGTTTTTTGCAAAACAAGCCAATAAATTGTGCAACTCTGTCAATTTTGTGGCTGTTTTGTTTAATTTCTTATCAACTTTTCATAAAAATACATCAATGCAGACAAAAAGTTATCAAACCAACACCATAAAAATCTCATTAACTTTCCATTGAAAACCTATGACGAAAGTATTTTATTTTTCTTCAATTAACCATTTATAAATATTTGTTAAACTAGACACAAACCTCATAGTTAATCAATGACATTTGAATGCTATTTTCTCAGATGGAAAAAAATTAAAAATTCAACAGCTGATACTATTTGATGTGTAATAAATTATTACTTTCTGTAAATTTATAATAGTTAGTAATAGTACAGTTTCTCTACTTAACCGGCCATGGATGTCCCACTGCGCTTCTTCCCCCCTCCATTGGTATAACCCAAGTTTTTGAAAAATTTAAAACATTAAATGAGATGACATTTTTTTAAAGCATTTTGAAAGCAATAATATAATTTTGGCGCAGTATAGCCCAGATGCTCTTGCGCCATAAAAAAAGCCAAACAATCAATCAATAATATAATTACATGTCATCGATTTTTTAAATCAACTAAAACATTTACTCGTTCAGTTTTTTCTTTGTAACTTGATCAAAAAATATAATGAACCAAACAGAAAAAATTTATGCAAGTTTTTGGCAGACCGTTCGATTTTAAAATAAGGCACTTTTTAGCTCATTACTAATTGTCAAGCAGTATCAATTATTTTTGTAATACAGTAAAACCTATCTACAACGATATCCGATAACGATAAATCCCTCTACAACGATAATTTTTCTCAGTCCGTATAATAGTGTTGTAGAGAGGTTTTACTGTATAATGAACCCTCCCTATAACTCTCTCTATAAGGATAATTTTTCTCGGTCCGTATAATATTGTTATAGAGAGGTTTTACTGTAAATATCTTGTACATTTATTAAAATTTTTGACAGCCTTGAGAGAGATTTTTTTCTTAGCCTCTTCCCCCAAAAAAGTACTCATATACATTGGTACCCATGTATTCAGCTCTTACTTTAATTAGTCACATTTCTATCCGAGATTTTCCGCAAATCTGATAGAATGAAGGAAGTGACCTAGCAGCTTTTTTATTGCCCTTTGTCCCAGTAATGAGTACCACGACTACCATGGATACTTGAATTTGTGGATAATCCAAAAATTGGAAAATAATAATAGAAATTCTGAGCAAACATTAAAATTTGGAAAACCTACTTATTGTTACTACAAGCAAAGTAAAACCTCCCTAAGGCGACCACCATTGGTTCTGTGAAAAAGTGAGCGCTCAGGGAAGTGGTCTCTGAATGTAGGAATAGGGTGAAGGAGTGATAAATATTAAATTAAATAGAAAACAATTGAAATTGCGTATACAAGTGGCAATAAATATAAACTTGAAAAATATAATTTGAATGCATGCATGTAGACACATGCATACAGTAAAAACCCTCAATAGCTAACACTCACCAGACAAAAATATTTGTCTGTAAAGAAAAAGGGGGTATTATTGTGAAAGAAGTTTTTGGCTAGTGAACTTTTATCCGAGTGTCCCTGAGGAGTGATCATATCTGAAAGATGTCCACTAAAAGGAGTTTTACTGTATATACATCCATGCAAATTTGATTCATACACCATTATCTATATGCATTTCTTGAGTTTTAAGCATCAAGATTGGTACTTAAAGAATAGCCATCATCTTAAACTGAACTAACAATTTGCCATGGTAAAACGTTCACTTAATAACGTTTTTTAGCACAATACATCTAAAAATTTATAAAATCGACGATAGTTTCGGACGATTAATGGTCGTCCTTCTTCTAGCATTGTAAAATGTCGAATAGCAGCAAGGGCGTGTTGCCGATTTCGGGCTTGTTAAGTTGCCACAAAAATTAACAAAAATAGAAACTGTTAATCGTAAAGTGTTAAAGAGAGCTGTGTGAAAGCCGATTTTACTTTCTGGTAAGAGAAGAGGCATAATTGCGGAGGTGAATCAAAAACACGAGGAGGGTCTGATGAAGAAAACTGAGATTGTAGGTTGGAGAACAGAGTTCCAAGCACCACTGAAGCCAGGGGTGGATCCAAGGTTGTTAACTAAGTAATTCCTGAACTTGTGAATAAAATAGGCTTCTGCGCAGTCCAATTCCAAAGGTGAGCGAAGTTTAAAGATGATGCTAGCATCTTTAATTTTTGTGGCAACTTAACCAGCCTAAAATCGGCAACACGCACTTGGTATTATTCGACATTTTACAATCCAGGAAGAAGGACGACCATTGATTGTCCGAAACGATCATCGATCTTTTAATTTTTTAGATGTATTGTGCTAAAAAACATTGTTAAATAAACCTTTTACTATCTGTGCACAATGATTATCATTTCTTTGTCTATAAATTAGCCCTGGGTTTACAGAACTTTATGTTGACACAGATTTATCCCCGTGAAGGGTAATAATATCTTACATCCTAATATACGTAGAAAATGTGTTCATTCTTGTCCTCGTTTGTCTAGTTAGTCAAGACACCGCAGGCTAAACGCGGGGACCCTGGTTCGAATCCAGGATGAGGAAAGCGTCTCTTTTTCTCCAAATATACATAAGCTCTAGTTTGAGCTGTAATTAATACGTGGGTGGCAAAAATTATTGTATAATAAATTCCCCCACGAAAAACTCACAAAAATCTCGCCCCGGAGGCTTTTCTGTGTTGACCATTATTTGGCAATTGTGTTATCCCTGTGAAGGGTAATAATATCTTACATCTTTACATACGGAGAAAAATGCGTTTGTTCTTATCCTCATTCGTCTAGTAGGTCAAGACACCGCGGGGACCCTGGTTCGAATCCAGGATGAGGAAAGTGTCTCTTTTTCTCCAAATATAAAAAAAGCTCTAGTTTGAGCTACTTAAACGTGGGTGGCAAAAATTATTGTATACGATTTATCCTTGTCTGCAGATGGTGCAAAACCATGAGTTTGACCACTACGCTGTTGAAGTAAGATCACCATGGGCATAGAGTTATATGGGCCCATAGGGGCTGAACCCCACCCCCATAATCTGCAAGAAATTGCAATTTTGCATATACTGTAATAAACATAATAAAATGTGCTTGCATCCCCCCCCCACCCCAATAGTTTTGAGAGCTATACATTGACGACAATCACACTCATTAAAATACGTTTGGTGAGGGACTTCCCACTTCCGGGGCAAACTCTTAAAATCTACATTCAAATAATATATAGATACAGTGGGACTTCAATGAGTCAAAATTGTCAATGTCAAGGCGGTAAGGAACGAAGAACCATGGACGCCGATGGTATAAAAATATTGGGGGCGGGGGGACAATATACCAGTAGAAGGCATTTTGTTTGAAATTGGAAGGGGGACATGGAACCCTAATACCAACATTGGGGGACGGGTCCCCCCTGTCCCCCCCGCTAACGGTACCCGTGCGAAAAACAAAAATGTATTGTGATTGTGCATGCAGGTGTCTTTACACAACTTGAAGTTTTTAACTTCCTTCCATTTCGATGTATCAAAATTCCACTGTACATATTTTTATTACTCGAGCTCAAAATAACAATGGAGATTTTTTTTACCAGGATTTGATCCAATTCGACTGCCATCAAGTGTCCATACTGGTTTATGCGAGTCTAGCGTTTGATAAAAAACCAATAGCATAACAGACCAAAATCCAGCCAAGAAGCAGTAAAATATTATGTAAAATATGGTTATTTTCACTGTAATAAATAAAAAAAAATCATAGCATTACCAAATGTTAAAACATTCTCATAGCTACACTTTTTATCATTATATATACATACACAGAAAAGGACAATTATTACTGACATCTAGTTAATAATATGCACCTGTAAAATAATATATTAATTAATGTACACTCATTTATTAAATCTAGATGGGGTTTTTTTTTGCATGCATGGAATAGCAATGTTCTGTATGAGCATAATGGCATACACTGCATGAGTTTGGAACTGTGAGGATAATATTACAGTCCATGAATCCAAACTCACTATACTCTCGGCAAACTCAACCTGGCTACATTATGGAAGCTGACCGTGTTACCATGAACGGAAGTTAAATTTTCAGTATCCTTAAGCGTCTAGACTGATCTACATGCAAGAGTTCGTTAGAATTGGCAGCTTATCGCCGTTACTTTCAAATATCCCTTTTCCATCTCTGCCGAAAATTCTCTTTCAAAAGCCTTGAGGGCGGACGGCGGGAGGTATTGTTATACATTTTTTGAATATGCACCCGACATCTTTTTCACACCGACCGTTCTATAAAATTTCAATTCAGTAACCTTTTGTCCTGACACAATTATTATACACAATTTATTATATGTTATATGATTGGTGTCTCCAACTAACAAACGGTTCAAAGCATAGTACCTACATTTATTTTTTAATTTGTTTATTTTTCCAGAGGGAGGGCGGTGGTAGAGGGCAGGTAAGCCGTACTCAAATCAATGCTTTTCGTTAAATATTAATAGCACTTTTCACGTTGACAAATCCAGCCGGGGGTAACTTCGAAAGCCCTATTCCATTATTCGATTTTTCTGGATGTCGATCCCGCAATTTGCAAAACACGTTGAAAACAATAACCTTAGCCGTACTGCTTAAAGGCTTTCCAGCAGCATGAGAGTGGAACGCAAGGGGAGAATGTTCACTTTCCGAAGCTGACGCCATAACTCGGGAGGAGTAGGAGACTGACCGACGGCAACTGGAAAAGCTCGAAGCAGAAACAGTATTGGCTTTAAAATGAGGGATACTGCACGTGTGATGTTCGCCAAGTCCTCCATAAGCAAACTGATACACGATTGGAGGAGAGTAAGGACGAACTTTTTTTTTGTTAAATAATGATAGAAACGCAGGTTTTTTATGAAGATTATTATTATTTTTAATCCGGCCTGCAGTTCTAATGTATAATTATAGATTTTATACGCAATTTTTTTTGTTCATAACAGGTTTCGTTGGGAACTATTTTCTTTCACGTAGGAATACATCATGTAGTGTAACCCATGTAGCTAGGTTGAGTTTGCCGAAAGTATACCAGTAGAGTATGCAGAGGTGGAACTTGAGCTTGACTTGATCTCTCTTCTTCATTTCATATATTCTCAACTGGGTCGCATCCAGTTGAGAATGATAAACTCCCTAAAATACTTCTTCAGTCAAAAATGTACCACTATGAACTAATGTGGCCAGGTACTACCATGTGAAGGATGCAATTCTTATGTGTAAAAAGAGTAGGCATGAATAAATTTAGATGATCCATGAGTATTTTAATAACACAGGGTTATATATATATAAATGAGTACAAAATTTGCCACCAGGTGGCACTGCAGCAACAGCTGTGCTAATTTGCATTATGTTGACTGCTCGCATCTATAAAAGAGGAAAGCAGCCTCTTCAAAAACATTAGTTGACTGCCTGTAACGTCATGAGTAAGGTCGACATTACTGGAAAAAGCACTTTTGGTTAAGTTGTACTATCAGATCAATAATAATGCAGCTGCAGCTCTAACAGAATTCAAGCATTTAAAACTTTTAAAGCATGGCAAACCAATCTCCATGTGGTAACGTAAGTGTACAGCTGTTGCTGGTGCAGTGAACATGTCTTATTCAACTGTAAGGATAGTGTTGCGTCAGATATTGTGATATTATCCATACAAGAAGATAAAGCATGTGCAAGAGCTACAGCACGGTGACTCAGAAAGTTGTCTGACATTTGCACTTCAGTTCTTGGCAAGCATGCCAGTGGATATTAATTGATTATGGAACATTCTTTGGAGTGACAAAGTCCACTTCTGTTTAGATGGGCAAGTCCATACTCACAACTGTCGGATTTGGGTGAAAGAAAACCCCTCAAGTTTCACAAGAGATCCCATTGCATTCGCTGAAAGTGACTATTTGGTGTGGACTTAACGGTAGTTTTCTCATTAGGTCATAATTTTTTGAAAAGGTTACTCTGACTGGATTCTGCGCCTGTTCCATAATCAGACAGAGGTACTGTGACATGCTGAAGAATTGCATCATACCACAGCTTCAACAGTGTGGGTGATGCCTTCAGGGAACCACCTTCATGCAAGATGGTGCACCGACTCATATCAGTCACAGTGTTCAAAGCTTGTTAAGGCAGCATTTTACAGAAGAATGAGTTATTAGCCGTTTTTTCAAGAAAATTTGGCAACCTTGATCACTTGACCTCACCCAATGTGACTTTTTGCTATGGGGTTTTTTGAAAAACCAAGTGTATCGAGAAATGTGTCAAAACTTTGTCAGAACTAAAAGACAGTATTAAACATAATGTGTTATTGATTCAGAGGGGTATTGCATTCTATTGTAGAAAATGCAGCTTGCAGAATAGAATACATTCTTGATAACAATAGTGGTCAGGTTGAGCATTTGAACATTGCCAGTGATTTGCATTGCAACAGCAACACCTGGTGGCAATTTTTATACTAAATTTTTTTTATTACATAAATGGAAAGTGCATCGTTTGAAGTGTCTGTTGTCCAAATTTTATTCCATTTAGAGCCTTAGAACATGTGCCAGTGCCCTTTAAGTAGAGGAACTTTAATTTCACTAACACCATACTTTGTTTGTTTGTTTTTTGGTTTTACGGCTCAAAGACTACAATGGTCATGCTGCGCCGGGACCTACTGTTTTCCGAGGAATCCGAACCTCTTATGGCCTAGGGAACCAAACCCCGGACTACAGTGAGCAGTGCGATCTTTATGCAGTAACGGAAGTGTCTGTAACTATGTATGAAGGGCCTCAAGTCAGCCCACAACATTGAATTGAAGCTCTTTACAGAAGAGCTCAGAAAGTTCTGGGAAGGGGGCTATGGATGCTACAGGGAGGGAGGGAGTGATAGAAATTCATTAATGTTTTGATGTATCTTATGAGAATTTTTAAAATATAATACACACAAAATATCTGCAATATAAACAGAAAATGTTTTAATGAAATTAATTCTTACTACTGCATACTTTGACAAAACATAAAACACATGTAACAATACATATGGAATATATAATTGATCAAATTTCAAAATGATTTACAGAAACAAGTCCTCTTTAACAACGAAGTCAAGTTAATCTGTTAAACATTAATGACTAACACTTTTAATACAAGTATTGCATTGAAATTTCGTGTAGTACACTAAAATTTACAATTTCCCTTCTTACTGTAGACTAGATGGAAAGACTGTGGTTAAACCTTCATTGAAAACATGACGTACATAATGCCTGATGTGAAAAATAGGTTTCGAATACATTTTTAATATCAAACGTCAATTTCCAATATTGATGTCATATATGTTTTAGCACTTGAGAGGCCCAGGTGCTGCAATCTAATTTTGAGGCCTCCTCCTAAATATTTTCTTCATAGCCTTTCTTCTCCCTACCTATCTTACAACAAATGGCGTAACTATGGGGGTAGGAGCATATTCCCCCCCCCCCTCTAGAAAATTTCTAATTCAATGAAATATCTAAGTAATACCATGGGGCTGTTCAAATATTATATCAGCATCTTTGGGGGAGGTGGTAGTTGAGGTTTGCTTATTTTTTGTTGACAATGTGGAGGAGGGGTGGGGGGGTCTGAACCATGTGTACGTAAAGCACAAATAATAATAAATTTATCACATATGACAACTGCCCTAACAGAACTGCAATACTTTGATGCATGGCGCACAGCGAATAAAAGATATAAAATACACGTAATTGCAGTTACATATTTAAACTAGTTGCTCTCAACCTTTTTTCAGTTGGGAGCCCTCCCTTCCAAGCTCCCCTAATATTTTTAAATTATTATAAATATATTATTTTTAATAAATGTATTTTATTAAATCCATTTCTTATATATTACACTAGTTGCTTACAACGTAAGAAATATTAACAATAAAAATGTAACAAAATACTTCCTTATGCCATCAAAATAGCAATTACAGTAGACTCTCCTTTTAACGAACAGAGTCTATAAAATGAACAAAAAAAAAAAAGCTTTAAACCAGTACTAGTAATACATACTGGTAATTCCCTATAACGAATTATTTTTGGGGTCTCCAGGTGTTCGTTATAAAGAGAGAGTCTACTGTAATGGCACACTAAAACTTTTTCAGATGCAATAATTCGTTGTGATTACCCTCTATTTATAAATAAACGTTTAACATTATAACAAACATACAAAAAAAAAGTACTCAGTATTACAATAAAACATAATTAAGTACTATAATTTGCCTTATTTCAAAAACTTGTACCAACCAATTAGAGAACCGAAATCTTACGCGAGTATGAAGGGGGTCAGGCATTTGCTTATTTTTTCTTACAGGGGGAGGGGTATATAAAATGGTCAGAAATGTGTTTACATAATACTTGAATGGCTGCTATGTGCGAGCAGCGAGGTGGGAGCTATTGCCTCCCAAAACAATTACCCCCCCTATATTTGAAGGTTCTTATAAACAGGTTCTCAAACTTATTACCCTGTGACTAACATCATTTATGTTCGTCTACCCTCCCCCCTGGTTAACATGAATTGAAATTTGAAATTATTATTAATAAAACTTTTCTACTTTTAAAGATGGACTGGATGTCCAAACTAGAGGGATCAAGATTAGCGTGACTCTATTGTATTTAGATACTAATAAAAATAGTCAAAATGCCATTATTTTTATTTCAGTCTCAGAATATACTTTTACCTATAACGTAAAAAAAAAAGTAATTAGGTTGATAGCTTTTCTACCTTTGGTTGAAAATTCCGTTTTATTAATTCATAATTTTACCAATTTTTTTTTTATTTCAAACATAAAAAGTTCACACATGAACTTTAAGTGCTTTAAACCTAACAACACTATTTTACCATAATCTATGCAGTTTGGTAGTCACATAGTAAAAATTTCAAAACGATTTGTTGATTGGAAAAAAAGATATGAACTTATTCATAACACCCTGTCATCAAAAAATGAAGAGCCAGTAACAACAATTTTAACGGTTTTTCAAAATTTTGATATTTTTTATTTCAAAAACTAATTCACCTAGGAGCAAAAAATTTTACTAGAGTTTTTATCTTAACACTAGAAACAGCTATAAAAAATTTCATGAAAATCTGAGATGGCGGATGTCGGAATCTATGTGAACTGACATGGAATGACCCAGACACCTGTCTAATGTTTTCGGCAAATATTTAATTTCTAGCATTTTCTGACATTCAGAGAGAAACCAATATAAATGGTGGTTATGAAATATATACAAAGATGTCTGACCCTTTACATAGCACCTCATATCTCAATTAAAATAGAGCTTTTCCCATTATCACGTAAGGATTTTTCATAAAGTAAGGAGGATAAGGAGCCCAGGAAAATCATACAGAGTAAAAAAATTTTATTTACGAAAACTTAAAAATAAGATGTATTTTACATTTTATTAATTTGTTATGTTTGTCGTAGCCAGCACAAAGTTAAAAATCATTATAATGTCTCTTTTCCTTCCCCTCGAAGCTCTGTTTAGAACCCTTTCTCCTGTGCGCTGCTTGCGCCTCCTCCCTAGTCGCCATCTAGTAGTAGTCTGTTATCATGTTGACATTCCACCAGCCCTGATACATCCGTTCCATTTTCTTTATGTCCTGGTTGAATCTCTCTCCTTGCTCTTCACTCACAGTGCTTAGATTTTTGGGGAAATAGTTTAGATCAGAGTTCAAAAAATGGATCTTTAAGGTCATTGAGAAAAGTTCAAGGTTTGGAAGTAAATCAGCATGTTTCCTACGACGTTCTTGAAGTCAGGGTCTTTCTGCTTGCCAAGAAACTTCTTTACAACTTCTTTAAAGGATTTTCAAGCTGACCTCTCAATGTTTTCCATTTTGGTTTTAAAGATTTTGCCTGTTATGAGTTTTTGAATGTCAGTACCGAAGAAAAAAAACAACCCTTCTTTGAGCTTTGCTTCTAACTGCCCTGGAAACTTATTTCCCAGGTATGTTAAAGTATTAAACAACAACATTAATCTATGTTTATTGACGTAGTGATACAGCTATCACTACGCCAATAAACGTTGATTAATATTGTTGTTTAATTTGATCTGCGTAGTGTTCGATTTATATAAATGTGAAAGTATCACCATCTCTTGACAGGGCTTTCACAAACTGCTTCATAATGCCAAGTTTGATGTGAAGTGGAGGCAAGAGTACTTCCACCAAAGATTTGCAGTGCATGTTCTTTCCTCATACTTTTAACTTCCTGCTTGGCTTTAACATGACTGTCTCATTCACAGAGGAAACAAGGGTGCTTAGTGTAGCCATTTTGTTGACCAAGAATCATAAAGAGTACTTTCAGATTGCAACAGATGGTCTATTCGTATTTCTTGTAGTTAAGCTTGGTCAGGAACAAGGCTAAATTCTCATAGTTCTCTTTCAAAGGAATCGAATGGTAAACCTGTATAGGGGCATATCTGTTGCAGTTGTAAAGAAGGACAGCTTTCAAACTTCTTTGTGATGAGCCAATGAAGAGTCTCCAATCTTTCACCTCATGCTGAATCTGAAACATTTCCATGAAATTGGGGTCATGGAAGTAATAAAAACACAATCTTGTGTGAAAAACATCTTTGAAAAACGTCTTGTGAAAAACAGGACATGAAGTCTTTATCGGTTTCGAAACTAATAGAAAGGTGTTCCAGGCTAACAAGTTCTTCTACTGGAGTCCAGGTTCCAGCAATTGAGCACAACCTTTTTGGAAGGTCCAGGTCTTGAATCAAGTTGTTCAATTTTGATTGTGAAGACAACCGGGGCTCACTGTGGTCGTCGACTTAAAATTCATCATAGGAATTGTCGACTGACTCGCTCCTTGATCATTTAGCCTTTCTGGTGGCAAAGGTATGGGAATGTCAGGTCCGTGAAGCAGAGGACCCAGTGCAAATGCAAGGTTTGAGTAGAAGATTTTTTTTTTTTTTTTTAAAAGCTGTATTCCACTTACATTACATGAACAAGAATAATACTCACTGCTGTGGTTTCGGGGCTCCCTCCATATCACAGGCACTCCAAAACGAAAAGATTTCACCTTACCCTTAGACTACATGTGAAGTAACATCCGATTGCAGACTGTTTGGGCTCCATTCATTGTTGCTAATCGCCCCCTTAACATCCGAGAATGCTTGTTGCATTCTTTTTTGATTCATTATGGATCGAAAAGCTTCAGGTTACTTGGAGTTCATTACGTTGTAATTTTTTAAACGTTCTTTGATTTATAATGTCATTTATGCGTTTGACTTTTTGATACCGTTTTTCTACTTTCTATGTTTTAATTTATTATTGGTGAGATAAAATACCTCTTTTCTAAGCAAAAATATTACTTTGACACATTTTTATAGTAGCGCACCACCTAGTAGGTAGGCAACCAGACAGAAATTCTCGATTTGTGTCAAAACTGTACGTGATAGAATTTTTTAAGTATTTTCCCTGAAATTGGCATCCAAAAATACGTACGAAACACCCTTCACTTCGAAGAAAAAGAAAATTTCATTGCAGATGTATGTAATTAATGTTAAAAATGGTTTATGTGAACAAGTCATTCTTAACAATGAAATCAGACTTTGCTAAAAATTAATCAGTAAACTAAAAATTAAATTAAAATTAACAAATTTCTTAATGTAAATTTATATTGTGAACTTGTAGTGGTATATAAAAATATACGTCTCTCCCTTATTTTTACTACAGATCTCCAAAGCAGAATGTGCAAAAAAGCGTGCTACACACTGTAGAACAAACAGCTTCGCTGCAGAACAATTGTGGGGTGAATTGTGTTCAATTTGAAAATTGTAAGCAATTGTGGGGTTTTTGTTTTGTCTTAAAGAAGAAAAAAATCAGTCCAACAAATGTTTTTTGAATTTCTATTAAAAACAACAAAATCTACATTTTATAGAAATTAAAAATGTATATAAAATAAAATGGCCATTTCATACTTTGCTGGTAACAAACACACCCACCCACCCATCCATCATATAACGTGTTGCTAGTGCCCAGGGCAAATTAAGTACTGTGCCCGCTAAAACCTATTAGTACTCCCTTCCACTAGCCTAACATTGAAATTTTGCACCCTCACAAAAATTTAGTACTCAGGGCCTTCGTCCTAATAGCATCCCCAATACTATGCTACTATATATGTTACCGGCCAAACCCGATTTTAGACCAAACTAGTTTATCCTATGTGTGTTAAGATAAATTAGTTTGGCCTACGCCAATCTAGTTTATCCTGAAGCACATAGGAGGATAAACTAGTCTGGCCTAAGCCAATGTAATTTAGGGTAATTTTATTGATCCAAACGACCGCTCCAGCGCCAATCTGGCGTAAACTTTAAGCCAATAGTAACGTTGCCGCCACCCCTACCCTCTATCCCATCCTTTACTCTTTAGTTTCCCGTGTTAGTCACCAAGACGTGTATATGTGGTAGTTTCATATTTTCGCTTATACTCAAGAAAAAAATGTAAAGCGACCTCCAATATAATTTACCTCGTGTTGTGTGTGTGTTGGGGGGAGGGGGGGGGAGTCAAGACTCTATGGACCTCCCCATTATCTACGCCATTGATTAAATAGGATTATAATAATATAGATGCAACAGTTTTATTTTAAATAAAATTCAGAATATTAAAAATTATTATTTGCATGCATATTATTGCATTATAAAGCATGGTGTCATTTCCAATAGAAGAGCGTTCCATAATTTTGAAAGAGTTGAATCAACGTCATTATTACACATCAAATGCGTTTGAGAGCGACAGGGCAAAATAAAATTGGTATTTCAAGTATTACAAGTATGGAAAAATTTTATTAGAGTAATAATATTTGAATAGTAAATATATAACATTGAATAGTAAATATATAACATTGAATAGTAATCATAATTTATTCCACCAAACATTAATTGGCCTAGGATAAAATCGTCTGTATTAGGAACAAATAAAATTCATTGAGTAATTGCAGAGAAGAGGTGTTAGGAGATAAGAGTCACGAAAAACGCTTCCGCAATGAAAATAATCATCTAATATTATTCTGCGTTGTACGCCCCCAAATAATATAATAATAATTGAGATAACAATAAATATTAGAGTAATATAAAATCAATATAATTTTACGAGGAAGAAAATTCTTAAAGCGACGAAGTATCTTTATAAAAATTCTAATTTTTGAGGCATTCGTATCCCATTTTAGGGAAGACTGAAATATGACACAGAGTATTTGAAATAATTAACAAGCAAGCATATGATATACGGGTATTAAAGCAGGCAGTAAATATTTTTTACCCTAAATTGTTTTGTGTGCATTAGAAACCATTGTATCACATGTGATACATGCCCCCTTCTGCCCCCAATATAGCTAATTTTTTAAAAAGTTTATTTTTTATATCAGAAGGTCAAAAATATATCACATAGAGATTTCTTTTTTTTTTTTTTAAAGTTGTTAGAAGTCCTTTATCTTCCCCCCTTATAACGGAATTTGACATATGTGCACAGACATTTTTGTCTGGAGGAGAAGTTATCAAAGACAATGAAATTTGTTTGATGAGTGCTGCAATCGAACATTCAGTTGGGACGGGTCAGTGATTCGTTCACTGAAGTTATATGAAATATGTTCATCCAAAAAATGTTCCTGTAGGAAGAAATCATTAGTTTATAATTCAAAGTCCATAGCAGTTTAGCTTGCAATAATAATTAAGAAAGAATTATGGTGCGAGTAGCTTTATGCGTAATAAGTCAGAAATAAAATGATGCTTGTTACTGATGCAATTTTTTTTTTTGTCAATTTGCTTTGTGGCGTTTTCATAAAATGATTAAACTAATGGGTGATTGTCAGATTTCACTTATGAAAGAAATATTTAAGTAGACAGATCCACAGAAAGGAAAATTATTTTTAACAAAATATAACTATTTTTAATGAAATATGTTCTATATAAATATTGACTTGTTTTTAAAGCTCAAAGATCAATTAAATTATGCCAAGTTAAATTGGCCTAGGCCAAACTAGTTCAGACCAGTGTATAGCAGGCCATACTAGATTGGCCTAGGATAAACTAGTTTATATGTGGGTTAGGACAAACTAGTTGCCCTAACACAAATAGGATAAACTAGTTTGGTTGGTAACATATATACATACATGCATCTCCTGCAGAACATTTTTGATCAGCTGAAGGCTTGTTGCAGAACACTGTAAAACAGGGATCTTCAACCCGCGGGCCACTTGTGGCCCACGGGCATGTTTTATGTGACCTGCTGGCTCATGAAAAATACAAACTGTTTAATACAAAAGTAATGCCCTTTGCACATTCTGTCTTAAATCTATGTATTTTATTTCACATTTTCACACTTCGTAATAAATATCTTAAAACGTTAAAGAACTAAAGTAATACGCGGTCTTCCCTCAGTCGTGTTTTACTTCAGTTTTCTAGCGTATATGGGCATTAGGAGTAGTTTTATTGATTTGCAGTGCAACAGTGATTTAAAAAAAAATCAACTTAGAACTCATTGAATTCTATTCTAAATATGTCCATAAAAACATCTTCCGGATTATCTGACTGTATGCTTTGAAAATGCTACTGTTCGGGAGCACTTACATCTGCGCATAAGCAAAAAGTTCGTAAGGGTTGTTACAGGATTACAATAGGGATTACGGAGATACAATTCTATATTCATGTATGCAAAAATTTTGTGGGGGGAGTTGCAATACTCAACCCCCCTGCATATGTGCCAGTGTGTCCGCTAACAGCTATTTTCTTCAAGAATGAAGTTAGTAAACTCAAAAGTTGGGACCAGAATAAATGATGGCCGCCTTGAAAACTCTTAGGGTTGCATCAAAAATAAGACCGGATATTGACAGGATTGTTAATAATAAGCAGTGCCAAAAATCTCACTAAAAGGTTTGATTTCGCTTTATATATTAACAACTAAAAGTTTAACTTTTTTTGCTTCTATATGTATTTATATTACAATATATATTCAGTCTGAGAGGCAGATTCAGAAAATATTTTCTGGTGGGCAAAAACTAATATACCCTACAGAGACCTAAAAAAAAACAACAGTAATCAAGGTTGATCCCAGAGGGCATCCTCCCCCCCCCCCCCCACATTCGCTTTTGTTCAGTCCTAATATTGCTGGCCAGCGGGCCAACAAGAATAAGCAAAATTGGTCCTTGGACTGAAAAAGGTTGGGGACCCCTGCTGTAAAACATTCTGCTTTGGGGCTACAGACTAGATTGAGACTGAAATCTCTATAAAAAAAAATGTGCTGTACATAAGATCTACTGTGAAAATTTATTTTAAATGCATTTTTAACATCGTAGAATAATTTCCATCTGCCAGGTACTATTTTGTAAAAAAATAAAATAATAATAATCTATTTTAAGAAAATATAATGTGGAAAATATTTTCAAAGGAGAAACAAACTTCCTCCATAGCTTTAGTCTAGCTATGGCCATCAACGTAGAGTTCTCAAAATTATTTGGGGGGGGGACCTAAGCACATTTCATGTATGTTTATACATTACAATATATGTAAAATCGCAATTTATTTCAGAATATTGGGGGACGGGCTCGGGCTCTATGCCTATGGCCCTATATCAATTACTCATCTCGGGAAGAAAGAGGAAATGAAACAGAGTGCTAGGTCATAAAATGCTCAGGTAACTTATAAAACTACTTATTATTTATTTTTGTAAATAATAAACTATCTTAGAGTACAAAGTATTGTAATAATATAAAGTACTATTATTTTAAACTGATTTAATGCTTTTAATTTTTTTAATGTACTTGGTGCTTTTCTGATGTTTTAACACTTTCCTTACATGCTCTTCCTAAAATCCCTAATTTTGTATAGTTTTGAATTTTTTTCAAATATTACAGTATTGGTATCCTAACTTTATTTTATTTATATTGCGAAAATTACTTGAATTTGCACATTTTAAATTTAGTTCTACATGTTAGTCATCAAAACTAAAAGTCATGTAAATTAGAAGTTTATCTAATCCATAAAATGATGTGCACACAGAACATGAAAACCCAACTAAAAAAAAAAACAGGGGTCACAAAAATCACTTTAAAAAAAAAAAAATAATAATAATAATAATTTTCATGTGTAATCAAAATCAACATTTTTAATAATGATTGAATTAAAAAAAATGGCAATGCTATAGCACGTAATTTTTTTTAACATATTATTTAAGTATATAATCCCATCTATGACCTTCTAGAGCATCTCAAGGTCAATTATGACCCCACCTAAGTCAAAAAATACTTTACATAAGAATTTAGGCTTTGAAAAAAAAAAGAGCTATCGTTTGAATATATATATAATTTTGCCCACATTAATAAATATTGATATGCAAACATTTTGAAAAATCCTAGCTTTCAACAAGAGTATATCCTTCGAAATTAACATTGTTTTCTCGGGGGGGGAGGGGGATGAAACCTAAAATTTGAGTTTTATACAACCGCGCAAATTTAAAACGGAGAGTTGGAAAGTTATAAATTTATATAAACTCAAATACACGTATTACACATACGATATTATGGTTTTGGAAATTAAAACTTAATGAAGGATTACGACCCCCCCTCCGCCAAACCCTCCCTGCGTACGTTGCTGGTTTTATACAAATATAGGCCATGAAATCCCGATCACCTGGAGCGGCGTGACCTTTACGAACGCGACCGCTCCCAATGGCAATTCGTACAAAAAGTGGTTTCCAATTTTCTCCACCCTCAAAACATAAATTTTAAAAAATATATATATATATACACATAAAAACCGTCATCAATAATTGCTACAAGGAAATACCACGAATTCTGCATTTAAATTCAAGTGGGAAAGGGGTGTGGAAAAATAAAAACTTCGGAATTTTTTCTCATTGAAAAGGGTGGGATGGGAATTTAACGGGTTTTCGGAATTTTCGAAAGAGCCAAGAAATTCACAGATACTTACACCAACTAGCTGCATTCCTTCCGCAAAATTCACCTTTGTCTGAGTTCCATAGAAATTTTTTAAAACCACCATCATCCTGTTCGTACTCGCGCTTATAACACTCGGGTTCTTTCTCTGCCATCTTGCCTGCACCCTGGCCCGATGTTAGTAACGCAAGAGATCGATCGCTCGCTGGCTACGGTGGCCGTATGACGCCAGCCTTATGAGCCCGGATGGACATTTTGTCGCTAGCACACCGCAACTACGACCTTGGCGTTGTCAACAAAATATTAATGTTTCTCAACTCAACTTCCCAATTTTATTTATTTTTAAAAACTTTTTTATTAAAATAAAATATATGGTCTTTTTGTAATTAAACTTAAATATAAGTAATATTTATATTAAAATTGAACCATCTGTTTTGAGAACGTTGGGGAAAACTTGCTATATTCCACACAAGTTAATGTTATATAATTATTCAGGTATTATTAATAATTTAAGGAAGTTCTATATTCATTTCATACAATGGCAAATTTAAGCAAATATTTTCTATAATAATTAGTATTTTCATTTATAGCCGTTGCTACGGAAGTACGTTGCTATGGAGTATGGTACGTTTACATAACCAGTGTTGCCACATCGCTGCCTATTTTCCCCAACTGTATCCCTAAATTCCCTTTCACTTATTCTACTTCTACGTATTTTAACGATCAAATTTAAATCCATTATTGGTTTTACAAATGTTTTTAATTTCATATATAATCCTTTTATCTCGAAAAATGTATTTTGCTTCGGTATATTTTTCTGAAAATATATTTTCAGTATTATTTTAATAATTTTCGGGTTTGACAGCTTCACATTTCACGATTGTATGCACTTTTGCTTTAAAAGTGTCGTTTAAGAAGTTTATACCCTTATAAGTTTTAAAACCCTTTATGCAGACATTAATATTTCCAAAATAGTCGCATATTTTCATGGTAATTTGTAAATTGTACTTGCTTTTGGAATCCGAAAAGTGGTTGCGAACATAGATGGCCATATATCTATTCCCCTTTAGGGAAATACTTTGCGAAAAAGAAACCGAAACAAAATCAACTGAATTATTAGCGAAATTAATAAGAAAAGCAATCCTACCTACGTTCAACTTCGTTTAAATTGTTGTAATAACGAACTTTCACTTTTGAATGTAAAAACGCGTAGGATCATGAAGTTTCTGCAGAGATTAGGAAAAATCTTCAGTATGTACATACAATCGAAATCGTTTATATGCAGCTAGCATATATGTGAAGATAGCGTACATGCATCAAATCGCACCCTTGCGACGGAAGTATCACAACTCAAAACTATCCTAATTTTCAGGAAACACAAAAAACTGTTCCTGGCTGAATTGAGGTCTTTTGTGTTCATTTAATGACTTCAATCTTAAAATCAGTCCGGGGTTTGGTTCCCTAGGCCTTAAGAGGTTCGGATTCCTCGTAAAACAGTAGGTCCATGAGAAGCATGACCATTGTAGTCTTTGAACCGTAAAACCGTAAGCAAGCACAAGCCTAAATCAGTTTCTGAAAGCATCAGATGAGACAAAATTTGCTGTTGTTATTAAATCCAAAACCCTTGTTATCACGACTTTTTTGAGTTATAACGGTTTGTGAGATTCTTTCGAGATTTGCGTGGTGTACTATTTTGAGTTATAACGTCTTCGTTGATCATTTTTTAAATATTTAACAGTACTGATGCCAAGCAAGAACTAAAACGGGAAATACTATTTTGAAGAGAAGAAAGCTGGACGTCATGCTTTCCATTTAAATACCAGTGTTCGATAGGCTTTTATTTTTTGCTAAAATTAAAATTTATTTCAATAAAATTGAATTTGATTTATTATATACCAAAAATAAATAGTGTTTCAATATAAGTTAATATTGTTTAATGTTTATGTTTCAATTTATGAGTTTGTTTTTCAACATATTTATTGTCAACACAAAAGTTTTTGGCGTATATTGAATGTAACAATTTTTATGTTCCTACTACTGAATTGGGGGGGGGAGGGCGGACAGGTAGGAAGGGGCGGCAAAAGGTGGCCTTGGGGATGACAAAAAAAGTGGCCTTGGGGTGAGAAAAAAAGTAGCCTTGAGACGGCAAAAAATAACATAGGGCAGCAAAATGGCAAATCCGCCCATAATCTTAAGTAATGCGATTCTACTCTTTCGCCCGTATAAATCTTCAGACGCTTTCTTTAACGTGAAGATTCACTGTGGATGGCTTGCGTAGTTTCCCCTTTTGTGTGGAGAGATAAATCCCAGTTCCTTTTCTTGTTCAACGCTGTTGAAATGACCTTGCTATTAATATCTAGGGCGGCCATAAAAAAAATTTCTTGCACACTCTAACGCGATTTCCTTGAACTTCACAGTAGAAGACTGTGTTTATCTTTCTTAGGTTTAGGTATAAGAGTAACGATATTTCGGTTTGATTTCGCTTGATGTCGGAAAATATACTCACGCTGCTTCTCTATATTAACCAAACCCAATAAGTAGACAAAAGTAGCCCTCAAATTCCTTCGCTGACTTTGCCGCGACATTTTAATTTACATTTTTCTTCACAATCTGGTAGCACGTGTTCACCTGCGATAAGTTTTTTAATCTCAGAATTACACACTGCTGTCCAGAATTACGTAAAAGCTTTACTCTATTCGAAATCCATTTTACCGGGTTTGTTTTCTGCTTCTTCCCTCGTTTTTTCTTCGATTGATTATCTCCCCATTCCTCAGGTGCAGTGAATAAGTTTTCTTCCGCTCCAGATCGAAGTCCAGTCCACGTACTTTCAAATGGTGAGCCAGAGTCTGAAGATCCACTATCGTCTTCCATAACGTCGTTATAACTCAGATCTCTATCGCTGGCGTCACATTTGCTGTTCACAGAAGAATCAGAAGAGTTTGCATCTGTTTTATTAGATTCGGGTCTGACCTTGGTAATTCCTGCATCTGGAAGCGCGATTTTTGTTAAACGTATAAATGTAGGCTTTTTCTCGTCTACTGATACTTCATAATAAAAGCTTTCTACATCGCAGCTCCCAGTACAGTTCACAGTAAAGATGGGTCGTTCGTTCACAAAAATTACCCATTCGTTCAGATCTCTCTCTCTCTCTTTCTTTCTTTCTTTCTTTCTTTCTTTCTTTCTTTTTCTTTTTTAATAATTACCATTCGTCATAGTCCGTTTGTGATCATCGTTCGCAGTTCGCGACTTAGTTCGTCGTTCGCAGTTCGCGATCATCGTCCACAGATCGTGGTCTTAGTTCGAAGTCGCTACCAACAGCCAAGGATGCATTGGGGAGGGGTCCGGAGTCCCCATCCTTTTCAGGGCTGCTATTTGAGCTACGACTACGATATTCGATATTCAGAGAGTGTATTCGAGGGATCTTGAAATGTTTCATGTCAGGGCCGTATTGGAGAATACCGGAGCCCCATCCTTTTTCTAGGCTGCTATTGGAGCTACGACTACGATATTCCGTATTCAGAGAGTGTATGTGAGGGCACTTGAAATGTCACATGTCAGAGCCGTATTGGAGAGTCCTGGAGGCCCTATCCTTTTTCTAGGCTGCCTTTCAAGCTACGACTAGGACATTCGATATTCAGGGAGTGTATGCGAGGGTACTTGAAATGTTGCATGTCAGGGCCGTATCGGAGGGTTCTGGAGCCCCCATCATTTTTCTAGGCTGCTATTTAAGCTACGACTACGCTTTGATATTGTGCTAAAAAACGTTGTTAAATGAACCTTTTACTATCTGTGAACAATGAATGTCATTTCTTCGTCTATACGACTACGATATTCCATATTTAGAGTGTACGCGAAGGCACTTGAAATATCGCATATCAGGGACGTATAGAGAGAGGCGGTCAAAACCATACTTGGCACGATTATAATCGTTTTATATAATTACGGTTACTCAGATTGAAGTCACGATTACACAAGCTTTAAACTTTAGATTACGATTACACGCCCTCCGGCCCCACCCCGATACGGCTCTGACACGCGACATTTCAAGTGCCCTGGCGTACGTTCTCTGAATACGGAATATTACTCATAGCTTCAATAGCAGCTTAGAAAAAGGATAAAGGCTCTTGGATCCCAATACGGCCCTGACATGCGACATTTCGAGTGCCCTCGCGTACAATCTCCGAATATGAGGTATCGTAGTCGTAGTCTCAAAAAATCAACACAAAACTTCTATATTATTGTGAGTAAGAATTAAGCTTTAAGTTTTACATAAAACATATTTGTATTTAATACAATTCATTAGAGTTTATTTGTTTATTTACAAAAAGAGTTTTTGCAAAAATTCACTAACAAGTGACTATGCTACTATATGTATTAATTACATTGGGTTCCGCCAGAAATGCGTTCGGTTTTTAAATATACCACCTTACCGAAAAAATTGGCAAAAATCGAAAATATTTTTTTCCAGAATAAGCTATTTCCCTGAAGAGAATAAATTGCAAGCAAAAATTCGAAGGTTAGTATTCACTGTTTTTGTTTTAATATATTTTCCTCCCTATTATGAGGTTGCTAACAGTTTCAGAGAGCTATAAAATATAACAAAATAAGTATGCCATCTTACAGGAAAAAATCGTCAACTCAAACGAAATTTTTGTTCAACCCAGTGCTGTATAGGTATTACGAATTTAAAAAAAAAATATTGCATTATACATTGTAGGCGCTTAAAGAGATTTTAATTGAGTCAAGTTTCGAAAAGCGGACTGTATTATATTTTATTTAAATTGCATATACCTTGAATTTCATTAAGTTTTTCTTAATCCATAAATTGGCAGAAAAAATAAAAACCAGATTGAGTTTCTAATATCGAACCAATACACTAAATTCAAAGTAGCATTTGTAAATAAAAATGGGGTTTAATTTGCACGAATAAAAGTCACAATAACGAAGTATTCATAGAAAAATTATGATTTTTGATTTAATGAAGCAGATTTCGAATAACCGTTCAGGTTAATGTATTAATGTAACAAGATTTAGAGATTTACGCTATCAACCGCCGCACCCTGGTTCTTCACGAAACAGAGACAAAACTAAAATATTTATAAAAATATAGGAAACAACAACATAAAATGTCCAAATTCGTGACCCCATCTATGATTTCGATAATATACTAAAATCAGTTCAAAACTGATTCAAAAGAACGGGTCTCAAAGAACGGGTTTCAAATATGAACTGTTCTTAAAAGACCGGTTCACAAAAATAACCACTTTGCCCATCCCTACTTCACAGCTTCTTCAATGATTGACCAGTTATGATCCTGTTATTGTGTTACAACCGGAGAGAAATAACACTGGGCATGACTGGAATACGTCTGGCTAGGTTCAGTACTCACTGCGGGATAAATAATAGTAATATTATTATTATCAGCTCCGTCCACAGTGATGGTTTAGTAGTTAACGAGGGATCTTCTGCACCTGCGGGCAGGGGCGCCAAGAGCCAACGCGGGTCCCCAAGGTCGCTTCGACGGGTCCACATAACCCCTTCCCTGGGCAGTAACATAGATTTTTTTTCTCTTTTTGGGGGGAAAGGGGTTGAGCTACCATAAGAACGCATTTTTTTTACTTACTTGCTTATACTTAATTATTTTACAGAAAAAAGAAACTAACGTAAGTTATTATTCTTTCTTTCTTTTTCTTTTTTTTTCTTTTTTTTTTAATAATCGAGAAAGGCTAATGAAGAATAATTAAAAAACTGTACATTAAAAGTGTACAAAATCTTATTAATCTGGATTTAGAGAACAATTTTTCTGGCCTTTGGAATAGCAGGGGAACCAGGTCCCCCACAGCATAGGTCCTTGCCAACGCGGGCTGCCGTTCGTCGGTCTTACCTGCGGGTTCCACAGACAATACTGTAAGGGCAAGCTTCACAAACATGGCGCTAGGACTGCTAGCAGGAAACCAAGTCATCGTACTCTTTCTAGAAAGAAACAAAGACCGTAGAAATAATTTGGAAGGTGTTAATACCTCATCTTCTTTACTAGCTGTCAAGATTCTACTGCAGTACACCTAGAAAGTTTCTACATTGATGACTTTATTTCCTTTAAACATCCCCTAAAGAGAGACAATTCGAGTTGTAACTGAATCCATCCTTTGTGACAACTCGAAATATAATATTTTTGTAGTATAAGAGGCAATCGCAGAAACCGTAACAACTCAAAATAGCACATATCTTTCTGCCTCGTTCGCCATCGTAAACAGTCACAACACGAAATATCACACTTTACAAAAAGAAAACCTCACGGTCTCTCGTCCAAGGGCAATGGGCAACTAAAGATGCAACTCATTCCATGAGAGGCGAATAACAGTGATGAAATCTCAACACCGTTACATGTGCCAACTAGCTGAAACCCGAATAACTTACATGCTTAAAGCTTTGCATGGCAGAATGCAGCACTGTTTTCTACATCTGGTTGTAACATTAACTCATTTTCACCGAATTTTGAGTTGTAACGTTTTCGTCGCAAGGGTGAGACATTATCTTAAATTGTGCTCTGTACCATTAGAGGAGATACACCCCCAGGCCATCTTGAAGGAACTATTTATTTTTTGGCCACCAGCTTTTTGTTTTCTAAATTGTTAAAGAGAAAATAAATTTGTTCTGCTTGTCAATCTTTCGTATAAAATTTGGAGTTCTAACTTGTTTTATTTATTTATAACTGTATATCGATGTATCATTAACTTGTATATTAACATACATTTTATTATAATATGTATAAATTGGCAGAATATTTGATAAAATATTAATGGCTATATTGCCGGTCGTTTTTGTATTTGCATTGATTGCAGGAAATGGAAATATAGACATTGAATGACATATACTTCTGACAGGCAAAAAGAATTTGTCCGCACTAAGGAGGGGTCCGTCTTAAGCGAAGCCGTATTGACGGGATTTCACTGTATTAGTAAAGGTCATGTTAAGTTAATCCTCTCAAACGTATTGGCAAAGATGTCACACATCAACACAAGGTTAATTTGTCAATGACATGGCTATTACCACAAAATTACGTAACGGTGGTTACTTACATATTAAGTTACTAGATTTCTCTAAAACTTTGGATTATTGTTTTGGACACTTTTCTTTAAGTGTATTTTTAATAATTTTACTAAACTCATTTGGTTTTAGTCAATTGTACGTGATTTCAGACAGCGTGACAGCATTTGAAAATTTTGTTTATTATTAGTTCAGTCTTAATAGTTCCAGTATTATGTAACCTTCTTTGAAGAGGGCTAAAAGCCTTCAAAAAAAGTTTTAAAGCTATATTAAAACATATAGTTCAGAAACTGTGCCCATTGTGTTATTTTACGATTGTGATATATTGGCAAAGGTCTCGTTAAGCTGATGCAAAAATCCAAATAATTACTCCGCAAGGAAAGTAAAGCCGAACTTGGTTGTAACAAATGTAAAAAAAATTAAGGATTTTTCTTCATTGCAGAAGTCATTCGTTGTACGGTTCGTTCACGAAAAGTAGTCCGATGGTACCGTTAGAAATAACGGGAGCTGACGTCACAAACGGCCTAGCCGATTACAGCAGAGGGGAGGACGTCTTTTCAGAACTGGTTTTTTAGCGAACGTTTGTCTGCGTCAAAAACCAGTTCTGAAATGAAGTCCTCCCCTCTGAAGTAATAGGCTAATGCCCTTTGTGACGTCAGCTCCCGTTAATTCTAACGGTACCATCGGACTACTTTTCATGAATGAACTGTAATCATCATTCCCTATAACTGTGTGTATTATCAGAGGCTTAGACAGGGATCGGTTATGGGGGTTGTAACCAGTGCCTGATTTATGCAAGGGCACGCGGGGCAGCTGCCCCAGGCCCACGATTCGGAGGGGGCCCCTAAATCCTAAATTTAGTCCAGTACATTCGTAAAAATTTTAATATTTGTTTTATTGGCAATCCGAAGACTTTTCAGGATTTAAAAAATCCTTTACTAGCTCCTTTCCCTTAAGACCAAGAAAGCATATCTAGATAATGCTTTATATCTATCTCGGTTTTATAAACAAAATTCATTCACTTATGTATGTTTAATGATAATAAACATGGTAATCAGAAATCTGTCGTGGGTATAGGAGGGGTGGGGCCCCGTTATGATTGTCTGCCCCAGGCCTCAGAATTTCTAAGTCAGGCCCTGGTTGTAACCCACCCCATCGCAATGAAATTTTGTATATTTAACATAGGAATATATGAGTTGTAGCTCTGTAACCCCTCCCATTAAGCCTATAACCCCCCCTTATGAACTTTCTGCCTACGCCACTGGGCATTATACATTAAATCAAACTAACCAAAATCATTTGTTCGTTATAGTCGTGGGTTTGTTATGTCTGTGTTCGTTATGATTGAGTTCCATTATAAGGCCGTAGCCAGAATTTAATTTGGGGGGGGGCTTCAAAAATTTTTACGAAATAACGTTGAATAAAGCTGTTGTTCAGCTATTTATGTTTCCTTAGAAACTTCGAATATGATTTTGCTTTAGATTATGTAACTTTCAACATTAACGAACTGAATCTTGGCACTGTACTTTATCGTGAAGAAGAAATGTACGTATATTATACAAAAATAAATGAGGAAATACCAATTTTGTCTTCAGACATCACCAAATATTTTTACTTGTAGTTTTGTTATCAAAATTAAATTTTTTATAATGTCTCCCTTTTAAAGAAATGATTTCTGCATTTTCTTTCTTTAAAGAATTCCAGATGAGTAGTCTACTGTCGGTTTACGAAAAGAAGTCCGACGAAACAGTTATAAATAACCGGAGGTGACGTCACAAACGGCCTATCCTATTATAGCAGGGGGGACTTTAGATCTGTTTTGACGCAGACAAACGTTCGCTAAAAACAAGTTCAGAAATTGGAGACTTCTCTGCCGTAATCGACTAGGCCATTTGTGACGTTTGCTCCCATTATTTCTAAATGTTCCATTGGACTAATTTTCGTGAACAGACAGTATAAAACCAGTTCTTGTGGTTAGAATTTTGATAATTATTCAAGGTTTGAAAGGTTTTCTTCCCCTTTTTACAAACTCGACAAGTAAGCACATATGCGTATTTTTGCGAGCCTGTTACAAATTATGTTACGTGGGGGAGGAGGATGGTCCTGCGCCCTCTTGGATACAGGCATGTATTACATCATCGCTACTTATTATACTACCTGTTTCATTATCGCTATTTATCATGCAGCTTATTACGCTGCCTACTATGCAATTACTACTTATTACGCTACCCCCCATAACGCTAGCTATTTATACAATGCTACTTATTATGATAGACCAACGTTACTTATTATGCTAGTGCTACTTTCGTTGCTTATATTTTATTTATTACCTTAATTATGCTATTTCTATTTAGTACGCCATTATTACTTATCATGCTATTATTACTACTTATGCTATTCTTATTACATATCATGCTATCCTTATTACTTATCATGCTATCTTTACTACTTATCATGCTATCCTTACTACTTATCATGCTATTCTTGCTACTTACCATGCACTTATTACTATTTATTATACTATCGCTACTTATGTTTCCTTAGAAGCTCCACAAATATGTTTTTGCTTTTATAGATTATGTTTCAACTTTCAACATTAGCATATGAACTCAGATCTTGTACTGTACTTTACGATGACGTAGTAATGACGCACTTGTCTTCCCTGCAAAAAACCAGGTTTGACCCCAGATGCTAGCCAGCGTTCACTAGCTTTCTACCAATTCGTAGAAGTTCGAACCCTTCTAAACTGTAGGTTCTGAGGCAGCACAACCTTCGCTGCCCTCGCGCCATAAAACACAAAGAGGGACCTTCAACGCGAAAGTATGAGCTTAGTAGATCTAGTCCCCCTACAATAATTCTCTAAACAGGTTAGGGTGACGTGGAAGCGAATTGCTCAGAATAGACTTGTATGGAAAGAATTTGGAGAGACCTTCGTCCAGCAGGGGATAAATGATGGCTGAATATGATGATGATGATGGTAACTCTCTAATAAAATGAAATACGCCAATTTTTTAGGAAACAATCCTGTAACTATCGGAACAATTCAAGTTGCCGTCATAATCCTTGAGGCCTGAATTTCTTCTAGGGAAGATTAAACCATCCCCGCAGCTACGTCAATGATATTCCTTTGTAACAGCCACCATTTTCTCTAAATTTACAGAAAATGCATATTTTTGTATGTGTGTAACGAGGGTTCGGGACCAAATTTACGGGTTTTTAAGCGTAAATTAAGCAGGGTGTGTGTGGATTGGGAAAGGTGGCCGCCGGAACTGTAATCCCAGAACGGATCCCTAAGCATTTTAGCAGGTCCAGAGCTTCCAGCTAATTATTTTTAATAATAAACTATGTTTGTTACATTATTAAATTTTGTGCCAAGCCATTGGACATCTCCTCTGCACTCAGCCCTGGGCGTTTCCTGTAAACACCCTTTATAAAAAAATATGTATAAAACTTTTGCTCATTTAAATTTTTGTCGGAAATGTAAACACAAATAGTATAACTAAGTTTAGTTTTTTTTGCATCGACTTCAAAGGAACACAACAAATATATGAAAACAGACATACAATGGACCAAAAAAATGGAACATGGAATCTATTTTTTATTGCACTCTACTCATACGCTCTTCAATGGGGACGTTGGCGACCACGCCCGACCTAAAGAGGTCGTCGTGATTATTTCAAAGACGCCATCGATCCATTTGATCAATCAATCGACAGTTGCCAGTAGTGATACATTACTTTTTTTTTTATTAAAGATGAAACGTTGTTTTCACGAAACCGTCTGCACTATCGCCATCCCTGTGTCTGAAATTTCCGGTTATTGTCCCTTTTCGGGGGATTGTGACCCTCAGACGAGGACGAAGAAGAAGGCGAGGACTCGTCGTTCTTCTTGGCAAATTTGCTTAGATACGAGAGATAATCTGGTGGCAGATTTCGTGGTGCTTCCTCTGGCCAATAATAATAATATGGTGCCACTACGACGCCATTTTCTTCGGGGGTGCCGCCCTCTGTTAAACGTTTTAGAATAAACGAATTTTGACTGGAGCGTCGAGGGTATGTGCAGGAGGCTTGATGCATACACAAAAGAAGCAAGGCGAGGATGGATATCATGTTAAGTCTACAATCGTCTGTCTTTGCAGCTAAAAATAAATAAATACATAAATAAGAAGCAAAATAACCGCTTATTTTTAATTGTATCGAATATAGAGATTAAACATTCTCACAGTTGCTTCAAGGAATTTTTAGTTGTAGATTATACAGAGTGTTTATTTAAAACCGCCCCACATTAATAACTTTGGTTTCAAGGTTGGCATGATTTTGAACAAAAACGCGTCAATTTTTATTTCCATGTGGAAGTCCCAAATTAATATCAAAGAATCTTTTTGTTCAACCCCTGACCCCTAATTTAGTTCGACTATTGACAAATGATAGAGCCCCGTCCTGTCTCTAGACCAGTGTTGCCAACCCGTCCGAAAGAAATTTCCCCACAAAGGAGAAGGCAAAATTCCCCACACTGGCTTGAAATTTCCCTCAGTTTTTTTAATGTGAAAATGAGTTTTCACGTGTTCCTGCATTTAGCTACCTACATCTATCTTTAGATATAAAACATTACAAATATTGTATCATACAATTCATACAACTGTATATTGTAACTAATAAACGTGAAAAAAATTGTTAAATTTAAATAAATTTAACTTTAACTTTTAAATAATTGTTAAATGTAAATTTAAAATATTTAAATTTACATTTTTCTTTCATTTTTTATGTTTTCTCAAAATACTGATTTTCATTTATATGTGTATTTATTTTATTCAATAAATTAATAAGATGTATATTCATTTAGAAAACTGTTGCGCCAATTATGCACAATACAGATCTGCCTTGTTGTGTAGCTTCATTGGCGTACGCAGGGGGTGTTGATGGGAGTTGTAACCCCCCCATTGCAATGAAATTTTGTATATTTAACATAGAAATATGCGAGTTGTAGCTCTGTAACCCCCCATTGAGCCTATAACCCCCTTACGAACTTTATGCGTACGCCTATGTGTAGCTTCAAATAATTGTTTTTGACTTGAAAAATGCAGCAACTGACGTCTTTTGATTGAAATGACGAGCAAATTACTGCTACCGCATTTAATGCAACATCGCCAATTCTATTTCTCTTCTTTGTCTTCACATTATTCACTGTAGAAAAGATGCGTTCAGATTCTGCCTTTGAATGCGGTAAGCTTAAGTTTTTTTCAACTTACTCAAATTAAGGAATTTCAATTCATCGTTAAAATCCCTTGCTTCAGATATTGATACCTCACATGGAATCTATGTCCATGGCCATTAATTTCTTTGTCTGAGTTTCATCAAAAAAGTATGTCAGGCTTCTCCATTGAATGGATACTTCGTTGGCATTTACATGCTGATGAGTGTGCTCACACAAATGAGCAAGTTCTTCAAGTTCGTGTCTTGCTTGTGAATTTAATGCCGCACTGCTGATAAAAATATCATCGCCTTCAAAATCTGTTTGTTGATTGAATCGGAATTTGTAAAAAGGGGGTATGTTATGTGTTAAATCAATGGCACATATCCCCTTGTTACAAATTCCGATTCAATTGGGAGCCTTTTTTTGAATTTCACTGACTGCAGCAATATAGAAGTCTAAGCATCATTTTCGAATTTCATTTATACCTTGTTTAGGCAGTTCTAACAGTTTTTCACGCTCTGGAACTAAGTACACTTTGTCCAAGTTGACAAAATTGTTCGGGCATGAAGCATTTATTTTTGACATTTGTTCAAAGGCACTGTCTATTAAGAAGTTTTGGGCAATTTCTGGAAGCAGTTTTACCGCATTTTCGGAAAGAACATAAATTATTGCGATTAAAATTTTGCGACTTTGAAACAGTGCATTGAGCAAATTTATTCAATTTAGCGTGTATTTCAAGAATAGCAAATATGCTTTAGTGTACATATTATTCAGTTCTAATAAAATCCAGCCTGCACTCTTCAACTTGTCCACAAAACCTGCTATTTGAAAATAATTTTGCAATGCGGGCCAGATGTCAAGGATACGACAAATACATTGGTGTATTGATAACCATCTTGTAAGTATAGATTTTAATACTTTATTTCTCTCTGTATTCAGGAAGTCTTTTATCTCTATGACTTCCGCGCAGCCCTTAGCACTTCCGGACATATACGCTGAAATATTTTTAATTGCTTCCTCAGGCACCCGAGATCATTTTTCACAAATCTTGATTGCAACTACAGCTGCCGAATAGCAAATACATAGTAGTGGTATCGTTTCCACAGCATCGAGCTTTAAACGACTCACAAAAGAATTATTGGCACAAACCATAAGATTTGCCTTATCTCTCGATACATCAACAGTATTCGTGAGCGGGATCTCTTTAGACACTAAACAATTTTAAATGCGTTCTCAGACCTCAACCCAATTATCAAGACCTGTGTGAATCAAAAGTGGCAAGAAGAATGGGATCATCAAACCAATAACAAATTGCGTAATATTAAACATACAATTGGTAACTGGCCCTCCTCATACCGTAAAAATCGGAAAGAGGAGGTTCTCCTTGCTAGACTTCGCATTGGGCATTCCCATCTCACCCATAGACATCTGTTGGAAGGAAAACCAGCACCAATTTGCCAAGTGTGCAATGAACCCATGAGTGTTTTACACATTTTAACTCAATGCCCCTATTATAGACTTGCCCGCACTCTTACTTTTAACTCTTCATCACTGTCTGACATTTTAAATGACCATGCTGACCATACGCACGTTTTAAAATTTTTAAAAAGTACTGGTTTTTACTACAGTCTTTGATTTTACCATGTTTGGCGCAGTATAGCCCAGATGCTCTTGCGCCATAAAAAATCGAAACAACCAACCAACCAACCAAATACTTTCTGCATAGCAGTCCATTGCAGCAACTGTAATAAGTCCTAGCAAATTTGTTCTTATTTGGCCGGTTAGTGGTGAAATTTATCTAATGAGAACACAAAGAAACTTGTTCATCCCAATATCGGTAGACTCATCTACACCTACTCAAAATGAAGTTGTTTTTATATTATTACAGGCCTGTAGGCAAGCCGGTGCCATCAGAGGTGCGGCCTCGGTTGCCCTATGCTTGTGCCTGTTGCCCCATCGATATATACGCAGACATTAACATTTTCCTTATGGCCACAGTTAGGAAATTTCCAGTAGAGCCACGAGGCCTAGGCATAACAGCGCCTTATGTAAAATTCTCTCTCCATAAAATTTAAAATACAAACTTTGATATATATTAATATTGTAATTGTAATAAACTAAAAAGAAAAACATCAGAAGAGTGTCAAATTTATTTGAGCTTACTGTGACATAAGGTCTAAATTCTCCACCGCTCCTAGTAATCATTTTATACTCGTGAGATTCCTCGTGCTCTGTGTCCCATATGTCCTTTGACTTGCAGTAGTTGCCCTTTCGTCCTGGCTAAAGGCCTGTACCATTAACTAGTTCACTTGTCTCGACCTGAGCAATGCATTTTTTTACTAAATTAGTGCATTTTGTACTTGCATGTGCCAATCTTGTGCTATTTTAGAATCAAGAAAGAACCTTTAATCGAAGGTACTAGATGATTGACTATCTGGAATGTTATCTTGTGTTCAGCAAAACATCTGCAAGTTTGATTTCAGCTTCTTTCACTTCCTCCATGTGGATTTTTGCTTCGTCATCAACGGTTTTCACCATAAAAGAAATGATGAAAGTATTACTTAAAAATGTTTTTGCTAATTTCATATGCTTAATACTTTTGGCATGCTTTTGTAGTTTACTTTTACCACAAAAAACTTCAATATTACATTCAACACACACCTACATTTAAAATCATTTCCAGGCACTGGTTTCAGCCATACTTTGAAGGTTGGCTCATTTAACCACACATGATGAAATGTTTTTTTTTCCCTTAGATTTTTACTCTCTTTCTCTTCGCGACTCAACTCGCCACGCGTTTGCCTTTCTTTCTTAGGCATACATAGTCTCTAAATGTCTATGGTCTAGTGCGTACCTCTTATCTAGTGTTGGCAGCAAAACGCCGACACTAGATGTGTATGGTTCTGACACAGTAACACCAGGTTCAGCTATCTGATTTCCGCTGTCACACGTTGTCTGCATAACAATAAAACAAATCAACTATTCAAAGGAAAGCTTAATACAACCAACCAAACAAACCACTTTTTAACACAAAGTTAACTTTCTCTCGTACACTGCTACCTCACCAGTAGTTAGTTGGTCATCACGGATTTTGATGACCTAAAAATTCCTAAAAAAATGTTCTTAAAAAAATGGAAAAATTACCTGAAAAGTCGAAAAAATGCCATTAGGATCAAAACGAATACCCCCAACAATTCTAATTTTGTTTGCAAATTCTATTTTTCCGAACACGTATTCTATCATACGGAATATTAAAGAAAATGTCTTTTTTTATTCGTTTCCGTCGATTTCTCCATCAGACTGGATGCATACATCTTATGGAGACCGTTGTTTATCGACTGAATTATGCTGATGCTTTATCCTACATAAACCATGTCTGTTTTCTCAACTTTTTTCTTCGCTACTAGAAAACGAATAAAAAAGGACATTTTCTTTAATATTCAGTATGGTAGAACACATATTCGGAAAAATACAGCCCACATGTACAGATTGGTAGTAGCATCAACATTTCCAATTTCCATCCATCAAATAATTTTTGGGTCGTAACTCGGTAAGGAAACCTCTTCCGAAAAAAAGAAAAAACAAGTGTTACTTATTTTGGTATACCCTACCACATATGTATGTATGTGTGTGTGTGCGTTGATGGTTATCAATACACCAATGTATTTGTCGTATCCTTGACATCTGGCCCGCATTGCAAAATTATTTTCAAATAGCAGGTTTTGTGGACAAGTTGAAGAGTGCAGGCTGGATTTTATTAGAACTGAATAATATGTACACTAAAGCATATTTGCTATTCTTGAAATACACGCTAAATTGAATAAATTTGCTCAATGCACTGTTTCAAAGTCGCAAAATTTTAATCGCAATAATTTATGTTCTTTCCGAAAATGCGGTAAAACTGCTTCCAGAAATTGCCCAAAACTTCTTAATAGACAGTGCCTTTGAACAAATGTCAAAAATAAATGCTTCATGCCCGAACAATTTTGTCAACTTGGACAAAGTGTACTTAGTTCCAGAGCGTGAAAAACTGTTAGAACTGCCTAAACAAGGTATAAATTAAATTCGAAAATGATGCTTAGACTTCTATATTGCTGCAGTCAGTGAAATTCAAAAAAGGCTCCCAATTGAATCGGAATTTGTAACAAGGGGATATGTGCCATTGATTTAACACATAACATACCCCCTTTTTACAAATTCCGATTCAATCAACAAACAGATTTTGAAGGCGATGATATTTTTATCAGCAGTGCGGCATTAAATTCACAAGCAAGACACGAACTTGAAGAACTTGCTCATTTGTGTGAGCACACTCATCACCATGTAAATGCCAACGAAGTATCCATTCAATGGAGAAGCCTGACATACTTTTTTGATGAAACTCAGACAAAGAAATTAATGGCCATGGACATAGATTCCATGTGGGGTATCAATATCTGAAGCAAGTAAAGAAGTTGGACTTAAGATGAACCTACAAAAAAATAAGACCATGTTCAATAATTTTGTAGAGTAAACAAAAATACAAGTTGACAACACTGAGCTAGAAATTGCTGATTCATATATTTACCTTGGCCAGCTGATTTCAATGGATGGCAACATTATGAAAGAACTCAACAGACGTATTAAACTTGGCTGGAGTGCATTTGGAAGAAACAGTTTTATCCTGAAGGGGAAATTGCCTTTATGTCTAAAAAGAAAAGTCTTCAACCAGTGTGTATTGCCAGTCCTCTCTTATGGATCAGAGACATGGAGTCTAACAGTTGGAGCAATACGAAAGTTACAGACAACGCAAAGGAGCATGGAGAGGTGCATGCTTGGAATAACTAGGAGAGATCGAAAAAGAAACACTTGGGTGAGAGAGCAAACTAGAGTAGAGGACATCATTGTTAAAGTAAAAGGACTGAAATGGCGATGGGCTGGGCATATTGCAAGAAGAACTGATCAACGATGGACAACAGAAATTCTGAACTGGATTCCAAGAGACCACCGAAGACCTAGAAAACGTCCTCAAACTAGATGGGTGGATGAAATAAGAAAAGAGGTTGGGGTGACGTGGAAACGAATGGCCCAGGATAGACTTGTGTGGAAAGCATTTGGAGAGACCTTCATCCAGCAGTGGATAGATAATGGTTGAATATGATGATGATATATATATATATGAGTCCTATATGAGTACTTCTAGGTGGGGATGAAAAATTGCCCCCTCCTTCTCAAGACTGTCAAAAATTTTAGTGAATGTACAAGATACTAAAATGCTACAAAAATAATTGATACTACTTGACAATTAGTAATGAGCTAAAAAGTACCTTATTTTAAAATGTGACTGTAAAACTTTTGAAAGTAAATGCACGACAGAACCTTGCAAATCAAATTTTTGAACGGTTAGTGGGGTGGGTGAGTTGAGCCCCTATCTAGGGGCGGACTGGGAGGCCGGTTCACCGGCCCTCGTTTGAGATAAGACTCGTGCCCTCCAAAAATCCAAGGTATGCGCTCTTTGAGAGGACCCAGTCCGCCCCGTCACGAACTGGGGTGAGGCAGTGGTAAATAGTGGACATCGTTGATTGGTTCTCTATTTACCACCACCACCCACCAAGAAGTAAAATAAAAAATAAAGTAATACAAAATACAAAAGAGAGACGTAAACTAAAATTCCATTATATCCGATTCTACTCGCGTCTTTTTGAGCTAAGAAATTATTAGTTACATGTAGGATGGTGCTTTCGGCGTTAGCGGTCCAGTGTGAAATAGATTTTAGAGGCAAAAAGGCTTCAAAATTGTTTTAACGCGTTGAGTGCTACGCGAATTTATAAGGAAATCCCCGTCAGGCCACGCGCGCTGCTTAGAAGTGCGCTGGTATTGTGGTATAGCAATGCGATTTTTTGAAAAGAAATATTTAAATACATTAATGATACAATCCTGTAATAAATAAAAATCATGTAAATTTCAAATAAATTTTAGGTAATTACTTAAAACGATGTAAATTTTTTAGTTTTGATATCATATTTTACACTGTCAGTCACCGGTGACTGACGCGGCCTGAACGCAAAGTTCAGCGTCAATCGACGTGTTAATATAACTCAATGATAAGAAGACCGACCAGGGCTTAGCATTACAAAATAAAGTTTTTACTGGTCCAAAAGCGAAAAGTAAGGAGAAGATAATAAAGTTAAATTAAAAATGTTCATTTCAAAACAAAGTCAGCTAGGGATGCATCATTCGGCTCTGCTTGCATTACTTCGACATTGTTGAGAAGTGGAAAGGTTTAGGTCTATTGCCACATTGTAAAAGCAAAGAAAAACCAAGACAATGCAATTATAAACTTCTGCTTCTCGGAACTTTTTGATAAGTTTTTTTTTTTTTGTTGCCGGAAACCGGAAGACTCTGCAGTAATTATATAGCCACCACAATATGGGCGATAACGTACATATTCTATTGATTCTAACGCATTTGAATAATAACACGTGTATTTATTTTGATCGCCATTTAGAAGCTGCATGAGCATTATGGGAAGTATGACGTCACACGCAAAAGTTTAATTGACCACATACTCTGTTGAAAGTATTAATGGGCAGCGAAAAACTGATTTTTTGGTACTTTCACTACAATTTGTTAGCGGCCCTACATTGTAGAGGCCCTGGACAGCTGCCCAGCTCGCATCCCCAACGGCCCTGGTTATATAGACCCCCCCCCCAATGATTTAATAGCAATTTTACATACATTGCAATGTATCAATATCAATACAATGCGTTTAGCCACTCCCACTAACCAATAGTTGTAAAAATTTTATGTTTTTGTATGAGCGCTAACGTTTCGCCATCTGACTATGGATTTGTTAATTATAAAATGTAAATTTTAGTTTATTTCTGTATGCTAGCTAATGGGTGAGTATTCATTTAATTTGTTTTTAGTTACAATTATTATTTCTGCCACTTTGAGCTGTAGCCTTGAATTTGAGTATAAGAAACCATCACTTGAATGTATAGTCCGTTCTCGGAAAATTGGCGGGTAGTACCCTTAGAATTCAAGGGAGCTGACGTCACAGACGGCTTGTTTCATTCCAGTAGAGGGAAGGGCGTCTTTCATAACTGGTTTTTCGCACGCCTTATGAAAAACGCCCTTACCTATACTGCAATCAAACAAGCCGTCTGTGACGTCAGCTCCCTTGAATTCTAACAGCATTACCCGCCAATTTTCCTCGAACGGACTATACATTGGTTGAAACTGCCCCTGAATAAAGCTTGTTTTACTAGTATACAACTCCTAGTGAACTATTTTTTTCGCTAGTTATGAAAACCACAAAAACACTATCTGCAAAATGTGGATAAAATATTTGTTCGCAAGTTATTTATGAATTTGAAAGTACCCCCCCCCTGGTCCGCGTTTTACTTACACTGCTGGTGAATACCCTCCCATTTTCTTTAAGTTCATATATTAACTATGGTAAGTATTAATAATTAATTATGGCATAATCGTAAACAGTACATGCATAGTACTATTTAAAAAAAAAATTGTATAATTTTACTTTTTGTTAATTTAGTTAATATTTTTTAAACGTCTGATTTTTTTATACTAACGCTCTTCTTAATGGACATCCTGCAGACACGGTCTCCCTTTTTTTACGGTCAGATAAAAATTTCCCGACGAAGAACTTAACTTCAGAAGGACCCAGGGGCGGACTGGGACGCCCTCTGCGAGATAAGACGCGCCTCCGAAGGAGGACTTGCGCCCTACGAAAATTCAAAGTATGCGCCCTTTAAAAGGACCCACTCCATTCCTGACCCTAGCCCCCATTCGGGCGTTGATGAACGAATAATATTTAATGGTACATATTGAAAAAATATTTTTTTCCTTTAGATAAAACAAACATACGTACATACACAGGCATATTATACACATACACAGGCATATTATACACACACACACGCGCGCGCGCGCGCGCGCGTATGCATACATACAGCGGCGTAGAGCGGGTTGTCAGCGCCCGGGGCAAGTTAAGTATTGCGCCCGCTAAAACCCGTTAGCACGTCCTTCCACCAGTTCGATATTGAAATTTTGCGCTCCTAAGAATTTTGCCCCCACGCCACTGCATACATACGCACACCCACGCACGCATATACATATACACACACATAGACCGACTAACCGACCTACCTACCTTCAAAACACAGGAGGGCAGGATTTAACTCCAGGAGGGGGTTCAAAAATTTGTACAGCATATATCGATGCAATTTCAGCATCCAAGACCGTAGCCAGGTCCCATTAACGATTTAGTTTTGTGGGAGACTGGTCCCTAAGAACTCCCTTGGATACTACCTGCCTACCTACTTACCAGTGGTGGCTCCTGGCGAGATTTTAGGGTATGTGCATGAAGCCAATTCACCAAAACCCAAAGTTACCATAAATTTCTTTCTTATTTACTGAATGAGCTAAAAACCAGTTTCTTGACGAGTATAGGCCATAAATCGATGTGTTTTGGTGAATTAGCCTTCATGCACACACCCTAAAATCTTGCCAAAAGCTGCCGTTGCTACCTACCATTGGTATACGCAGGTGGGGGGTGTTGATGGGGGTTGTAACCCCCCATTGCAATGAAATTTTGTATATTTAACATAGAAATATGTGAGTTGAAGCTCTGTAACCCTCTTCAGCCTATAACCCCCCAATTACGAACCTTTTGCGTACGCTTTTCCTTCCTTCCTTCCTTGCTTCCTCTGCAAATGCATCATGACGCGGGGGTCACATTAAGCTGTAGGTCCCGTCCCAGATTACTCCTAGCGCTGTCTTAGAACGAAAAATATAAAAACAACCTTTTCATCTTAGAGGCGGTATTCTTTCAGGCATTCCCTCAGCGTAAGGGGACGTCCATGAACGATGTCACGGTCCAGGGTGGGTGGGGACGCTATGCGTGTGACAGATCGTGATCAGGGAATGGGAAATCGCGTGACAAGGGGGTGGGATGTTCCGAAAATAACCTCAGAAAGTGTGACATCATTTATAGATGGCCACTAAGGTATATGCAAGTGCGCACGCACACACACGAAATTTAAGGGGTGGGCATAAAAGATCGGCTAACGGATATAGGAAGATGGTTTGAAACGTCTGGTAAAAAAGCAAATAGTGCACATTGTTCTGGATAAAACGTTCGTATTTTTCAACGTAGTCTCCTTTTAGCACTACACACTTGGACCCGCTATTTTCCAATTTTTTTTTTTTTTCATTCCGTCTGAAAAATAGTGTTTATCAGGGGTTTATTCAGGATTCATAAACTGGAGGGTTTGTACAAAATTTTTAAGGGGGTGTGGATTAGAGATAATCGATTATTTAATCGGTGTATCGATTAATTCAGTAATTCCCAACCTATGGGTCGCGAACAGGTTTCTGTGGGTCGCCGCAACTATTTTTAGTTGCAATTATTTTTATAAGGAATTTTATACCACACGTTTCCGACGCTCTTATATTTCAAAATGGCTGCAGATATTGCCATATTCTACTAATGTATTTATATAAATCGAACACTACGCAGATTAAATCAAACAACAATATTAAATTATACGTTAATACGTTATACCAAGAAACGTTGATTAATATTGTTGTTTGATTCTATTAATGGTTAACTTTACTTTACATCTATAATATATAACTAGGGCCCGGATGTTGATGACACTTGCATTTTTTGGCTTTTTTCTATTTTTAGGGCACTTTAGGCGATTTTTCCTGTTTTTAAATCAATTTTTTGCCAATTTTTTTCATAAAAATTAAATTTTCATAAGCATTACAAACAAGTTGCGATAACCAGAACTAGGATTTCTAGACGAAAAAAAGTTTCAATAGCTTTTATTGTCAACCAACTACGTATAATAATCATAGCCTTTTTAACTTTTCCTTTAGCGCTATTCCCAACTTTTATTTCAACGCTGTAGTCACACTTCCCAACTATTACCTTATATTAAGTATTTTTATTGAATTTGGAGGTACTTGAAAAAGTTAATCATTCAACCTTCTGTCAGCTACTTGAGAAATCTTTTAATCTTTTATGGCCAAACGGAGTGGAACATGACAACGTTTCATCCCTTTTAACGGATGCTACATCAAATGTAGTAAAAGAGGGAAAAGCAATTGAATGTTTTTATCCAAAGCTAGTGCATGTCACTTGCCTTGATCACACCTTACATTAGGGTTGCTGAGGAAATTCAGGCAAATTATCTGGACGTCGATAAAGATAGATTTGTTTCTAATGTTACAAAAAATTCTTGAAATCTCTTTATCGTACAGAAGTCTTTAAAACACAAGCTCGTAGTTTAACTTTGCTGCCAAATTCTTTGACAATGCATTAGGGAACATGGTTGGATGCTCAATGAATGTATATTTGTTACAGTGAAAATTTTGATGCTATATAGGCGACAGTAAATGATTTTCAGTTAGAGGAAGTAGCATCTATTTAAATTTCACTGTCTGTTTTCTCAAGTAAAAGTGGAAGAATTCGGCATTTATAAGATCAAACTTCAGCATTTTACCTTATATTATTAAGGGTTCAGAAGCACAGAATGGCTATCGTTGACCCAATTGTTACATCGACAAAGAAAGCGAAGTAGTAAAATAGGCCAAGGGGAAGACTGGACACCCCATTGTTGCAAAATTAAACTATGTTTAAGTGAAAAACAAAACTCTGGATTTCAGACTTTGAAACAAATTCTGGTATCTTAACTGAAGAGGCAGAAACGTCGAGAATTGATGAAGAATTTTCGATAAAAATGAACGTATCTTCAAATATGCTCCAATAACATATGTAAGTTTCATTCTGTGAGTCATTGTAATAACATATGTAAGTGTTGAGAAGAGCTTTTCAAGGCATAAGAATTTGCTTTCTGAAAATAAAATATAGTTTTGACAATGTTAAACATACGCATAATTATTCAGTTCAATTTTGATGTTCTTGCAAGGGATTAGATTACACATCATTAAAATTCACTTATTATAACAAGTATTCACTTTTTTTTTCTTCTCTTCTCCTGACGTATCATGGAGAAAGAATGAAAATTCTAGTCTATAAATTGTCTAAAGTTGAAATTATTTAATTTACAGCTGGGAAAAATATAATAAAGTTTTTTTTTTGTTTTTTTTTGAAGAGGGGGTGGTAATCTTAAGGGCATTTTTCGACTTTTTAGGTCATCAATATGCAGGCCCTATATGTAACTAATATAAAAAAAATTAATATAATATATATAATCAATATAATAGAATTTATATATATATATATATAAATAATATACTATGTATAATTAATATAATATAATTTTATATTTAATGTGTTTTCTTTACTCTGTTAAAAATGCTTTTATTATGCAAATGTGTCGGCGGCGAACAAAGTGGGGCTGGGGGTCGCGGATTATTTGGCTACTACTATAAAATTGGGTTGCGGCTTGAAAAGGGTTGGGAACCACTGGATTCATTCATCGACAGATATATATCTATTAGTTCATTTGCTAATATATCGATTAATTCAGTGTAACAATAGACTGCATCGATTACTTGTGTTTGAATATTGCCATTTGATTCGATACACAGAAACCATCACGAGATTGATCTATAGGAGTGCGATTATTTTTACTTTTTATATTGTTATTTACATTATTCTGCCTAGAAGTTGCAACGTATGTTAGTATTTCGAGGTATGACTATTCTGAATTGAGATTAAAACAAATGCACATGCTTAAGGCTAGGTACTGACGTGCAATTAAACTGTTTGAGAGAAACATCCATGGACACTTAAGTACACTGACATCCAACTGTGTGATACGGCGATTAAATAGCATTGGATAACAGTAGTAAGCGCGCAACGACGGGCAATTAATTGCAAAATCAAAATTGCATGAGGTCATTCGATTAATTTGAATCTTCCGATGGCGAAAATTTTCCCCGTTTTTACGGTGGGGTCTTAGGTATTAGTAGACACGCTCAACGCCGGGGGAGGGGGGTGTTTAGATTTTATTAAGGGGTGTATAAAAAAATATGGACGGGTGTTGGATGTGTCCATATATCCCCGGTGTTTATCATAACGTAAGAAATGCAATTGACGATTGATTCGACGAAAATGTCTTTAAATCGAGCCAATTTTTTAAATTTGAAAATAGGACAATGTCGCCCGGGACTAAGTTCGGGGAATATAGTGGATGAGGAACTAATTCGAATCCCAATTCATGCGATTTTACCATTGTGACGGTTGATATATATAGGACGGTGCGTCGTCCTGGTGGTAAAGCACTTCTTTGAGCGCCATTCTTGTCCGTTTTTCCTGCAATAGAAATAAAATACAGGGTACCAGGGAGGAAATTACATACAAAAGGTTAAACACTGGTAAAATAGCAATGTTTCATTGCTATTTTACCAGTGTTTAACCTTTTGTATGTAAAGTTTTTCCTGCAATTCTTCTTTTAAACTGTCTAATAATATACTATGATGCGCCTATTATTTTTTACCTTTTTCCAAGTAATAAATATTGATGGTTACTTGGAAATTCCAAAAAGCAGTGACCATCATTTTCTTAGCCGACAAAACGACCTTTGCCTTCTTTGATACATTTTCACCAGTTGTTGCCCCATTGTTTTGATATTCTTTAGACTCTGCTGTGTAGTGGTGAACTCAAGTTTCGTCTATAAATACAAATTAATTCAAAAAGTTCTTTGAATTGTGATGAAACACTGTCAAACACTGAGCTGAAATGTCTTTGTGAGTGCGTTTTTGGTCGACAATCAACAAACGCTGCATGAATCGTGAAGATATTTCTTTCATATTTAATTTTCATGTAAAATATTGAGATTAGACAGTCTCAGGCGGGCCCCGTGGTGGCCTCAATTGAGTGTCCGAAGAGTAATTCTTCCTCGGTTCGCGTACAGCCCACTGGAAGATTCAAGGGGAGTTGATGGGGCGACCAGCCCCCTTGAGCCCGGATGATATTATAGAAAATGAAATAAAAAATACCGGATACACTTGGCTAAAAATGGGAATCGGAAACAAATCTCCTTATCCTGAACGATTTCTGGATCCGCTCCTTGCTACTGTCGCATCTAAATTTTTTCATACAGAAATAAAAAGTCTTCAACGCTGGTGCAGAGTCTCTATGAACTTCACCGAATTCAACATTAATCTGCTCGGCAGTTAACTACTTCAAATAAAAATGTTTTATGACGTCACGGAACTCATATTCTTGCATTATTGAGGCAAATGTGAAAGTGATTGATTCAGCTGGTGGGTGCCTGTTGAAATTTATCTATATAATATATCACATTCAGTTCAATTGTTGCTAGAGAGCCTTCGAAGAATGGAGTGTGCCACGGCCAGTCCACATCCAGCCAGTATGATCCCGACGGCCAGGAACGTGCCAACGGGGAATGGCAGGGGGATTTTTGCCCCCAGTCTTGGAAGTGCAGGGGCGAAAAGTATATTTCGCTCCCCCCCCCGTTATCGAGGAATACTATTAAAATTTTAATTTCAAGAATAACATTAAGCATTGCCACTAGTGTAGCAAAGCTAAATTAACTTTGGATTCTAATTTCATTTCTTGTCAATAGATGTCGCTACTATACCGTCAATAATACTATTTTGACATTGCCCCCTGGCGTATCTATTGTCAAAAAAAAAATTAGCGTCTCTTTACCTGTACATTTTTTTTCAGTCTTTGTGAAACTATCGATCTTAAAGCCTGGTGCTCTGCGAAATCAGTAGAAGTGTAATCGTTCAAATGGTTGTTATGTGATGCTTTTTATTTTAACTATTTAATTAACTAATTAAAAATTAATTTATCTCATTAACATTTTATAATAACTGTTGGTGATTCATGGCAACAGATGGTGTCATGAGTTTATGAGCGTAAAAGATCTCTCGCCCCCACTTTACAAAACGTTGGTACGTCCCTGCCGATGGCCGTGCATATGCCACGCGGCTAACGAAAAAGGCAGGCTAGGGCTGCCACGCCCACACCCGCAGTCACGTGGTTCTTTGGATCTGGTCTCTACTAGTGAATAGTTGGAGAAGGAGCCTTACTCTAGTTTCTTACAGGATGTCCGATTTTTTTTTTTAATTTAGATTAGATTTTCTTTTATTTAAATTATATTTTTCAAATCTAAATCAGTTTCTTTCTATTTAAATCAATTTTTTTCATATAAATGGCAGCTGATTTTTGTAATAACCGTTGAAAAAAATCTGGAAAATAGTATTTCATAACACATCGCCTCAATAATTAAAATTACCAGAAATTTTCGCTTTCCCTCATATATAAAGAATTAATATTTACGTTAAAATTCATAAATTGCACTCAATTGCATTTAAGCATGACTTCGTTATTTACATCTAATTACCATTAAAATCCGGGAGAATGGGAATCAGACATTTAATAATTGTAAATTTACGTTCATTATAAACTAAAATATACAGGATTAAGAAATTAAACATAGCCAATAATTTCTAGGTTGGGCATCAAAATTAAAAAACAATATAATATGGAACATCGACTGTACTGAAAGTAATTTCAAGAAATAAATATGCTGTGAACAAATTAAATGTATATAGGTTTAATACAGTAAATAAGTCTGAATAATAAT
>QLNU02014802.1:77207568-77232756 GCA_006491805.2 Dysdera silvatica | reverse complement strand
TATACCTGTACTATTATATATATATATACACACAGTCAAACCTGCCATTTACTAGGAAGTCGCAAGTCAGAAATAACAAAATTTCCATTATAACAAATAAAATTGGATTTCTTTTTTTTTTTTTGGGGGGGTACGTATTATATTATATAAATATTTTGTAATTTTCGTGAATCAGTGAAGGGGTTGTGGGCGGAGAACCCCCATGCCCGCCCACTTCGGGCTGAGTCCTTGCTGTCCGTTCATGTAGCATTTGAGTACCCGTGAATCAGTATAATGTTAAATCTCAAAAAGCTTTCAAAGTCTGGAAATCCGTAACAACACGATGGCTAGTCACTTTGCACCGATTGCCAGTTTTGGAAACAGTGGCTAGAATCGAATAGATTGCGGCTCGTGCAGTAGTGTCCAAATATCTTTATAACAAAATTTTTTCAGTGGTCCTTCAGCTTCGTTATAAAGTAAGCCTGATTGTACACACACACACGCAATGTTGTTGATTGATTTTTTTGTGAAGCAAAGACTGCTAAAAGCATGCTGAGCCAAACAAGATAAGTTTTATTATTAACCAAATGAGTGGATAAATGTCTTGAAAGTGGAGGCTTATGGAAAGCTAATCCAAATTCTCGTAAGGATTACATGAAAACCCCAAAGACCTGACACAATTAGCCCAATAGAAAAGTAATAGCTAGAAGTTCCTGGTAAGATTTTAACCTGTAATTTTAGCTTCCTATATACATGGTTATGAGCGCAATGCTCTATCCAAGAGTCCCAGATAGCCATATATATAAAATAACCAAGTAACTCTTTGTAATTATAAACAAACTGCTGACAACAAAAAATAAAAAAATATATATTCGCTGCATTCTGATAATTAATAACATACAATTCGCGGATTTCTATAAATTCTCTGAAAAATCATATCTCTGTTTCCAATATAATTTACCTGATTCTCGGGGAATGGAGAGGCTCTGACAGTTTTGCAGACATCATATCTTAAATCTGTCCATGTTTAGAAAGGTCCGTTGTATTACATGTATAATTTGAAGTATGTACATGAAAAGATACACTATAAGGGATAGAGGACTAGAATAGATATCGGAGTTTGATCGTGCCTCTTGAAAAATTTCTGAAACTGTTACTGAATCACACTCATCTTAGAACAGAGATGACAACCTTCTGAAACCTTAGGCTATATCCATAATCATTGGCCTGATCACAGTATGACAAACAACGGTGTTACTAAAAGTTATTAAATAACATTTTATATGGCTCCCTCCCCCACCATCTCCTAGAGTCAATATAAAGTTGTATTTTTTACAAAACATTCAAAATTTTGCCAAAACACACTATTCGAGACGAAGTCATGCCTATGTACACATAAATAATGAACACTTAAATATCACTCAGTGAAAAAGTAAAAATATTCTCCTTGTAATTCTAACCATTATTTAGAACTTACACGACATTAACAAAATACGATTATGTTCAATTGCTGGGAAAATTTCTATAATTTCTATACAAAAGCCATAACGCCAAAAAATCTGAAATACTCAAAACTATACAGAAAATTTAGAACCATTATGGAAAATCCATGGTGGTCAACATCCTTGTTAGAGTAATAATAGCCAGTGGACATAAAATGCTATTAAAGAAAAAAAAAAAGTTTGTAAGTTCTTGCCAGTTATTTCAAGTTATTGCAGTTTGAACATACTATCTTGTAAAGCTCAAAGCTGATTTTTTTTATCATGTTTTATTAAAGCTATTAAATATCTAAGTCAATTTATACACAAAGTTGACTATTTTATTTTTGGCTGGTGATTATATATGATATACAAAACAGAATGTAAACGGAATATTTTATTTGTCTACAAACACAGTTTTAGAATTTAATTCTGAAATGTTATTTTATTAATCGATCAATTTTTTTTATGTTAGAAGAAAAAAAAAAAAATAGGATGAAATGAATTAATGGCAAAACATACAGAAACTTTCAGATTACCATGACAATAAAAGCTGAACAATTTACGAAACTCTAATATAAATAAAAACTACTTACCAGTATCACAGTTTCCCATACTCCACGTGTAGGTTCTGCTCGATGAACTAACAGTAAAAACCTGGTAAGTTTATTAAAATTAAACTACGAAATTCGCGAAATTAAACTTATAAGCCTTCAAATCATAGCACAGCATGTGCACGTAGAAGCAAGCACTCAACAGCTCTGTAGGGGTACCACCAGATCCGAACGGTCACGTGCTTTTTATATATCCAAGCCAGTCTTTCTCGTTAGCCGCGATATGTCAGTAGTGACATCACTTTATGAATTGTGACACCATCTCATAAAAATTTGCCAAATTTTTTAAACTACCCTCGTAAATCCGTCGAGTTAAACAAAAAAGATTTGAGAAAAAAATTGGCATATTGTTAATTTTTTGTAATTTTTTTTCAGTGCAAGTCTCATTTTCATGCGTTCTTAAGACAGTGTTTAACGACAGAGAGAGATATTTAAAGTACAGTCTAACCTCGATTTAACGAATTTCACGGGATCAGAAAAAATAATTAATAAATCAGGAAAATACATATAGCGGAACTAGTGGCGCTCTCACGGGAAGGGGGAGGGCGATGGGTCTGTGTTTCTGGTTATCCACTACGATGCCTGCACTTAATCACGTGATTTTCATCAGTACCCGTCACAGACATCCCCTTAGAGTTTCCAAAATTATTGTGGGAGGGGTGACAAGCACATATTATCCATTTATACATTACAATATATGTAAAATTGCAATTTATTTCAAATTATTGGGGGCTCAGGCCCCACGGGCCCATATAACTCTACGCCTATGGTCACAGATGAATTCAACCTATAGCAAAACGCCGGTGTTAGAAACTGACTTGTCAACTCCTTTCACTAGAAATACAGTGCCGCTAGTTCGGTCGATGTTTCTGTTACTCATCTGAAAAAAATAAAGCACCCCCATTTGTGAAAATACCCTTTAGGCTTTAAGCCCTGAAAACATACGCTTCTTTATAAAGATAAGACAACAGCAGCATAGGTGTGTTTAAAGAGAATCGTAAAATTTTCTAACTGAAATTCTACTTGCAGCTTGTAAACGCTAGTGACGAAAAGTTATCTTCAAATTGAAGAATGCAAACATTAAATCGGGTTTAATATAACATCGGACTATATGTTACTCAGTCCGGACCAATACAAGTTATGTGGTGGTGCACAAAAATCGTAAAATTCCTGTTTTCGAATATTCACTTATACGAAAATGTTCAAGTATGCGATTGTTCTCCATCTGTATGAAGTAGCCTTTGCCTACCAAAGACAATTTTTGAACGGCGTGAAGAGGAATTTTTATTTTTCAGCTCTACCATCTCCTGAAAACATAATGCCGTTTGTTCGGCCAACATTTCCAGATTATTTATTTATTTGTTTATTTTTGCATACAAAACAGCATATTTTTCAGCTCAAGTTAAGGAAAAGGAGTGGACAATAGTTTTTAATAGTTTACTGGTTCGTTAGTTCCTGTAGCAAAGCAGACGATGCAAATTTCTGAGAAGCATTAAGAATAATAAAAGACGTTTGGAAAGGAAAGAAGGAGAAATATTTTCAGCCTTCGAACTAGTTAAAAAAACCTTATCGTATCGTAAAAATCGAACTTACTCACGAAATGTCTGCTCTTAACTAAAATCATTAAGAACGTCCTTCGTTCGTCTGCCTCAGACCCGTTGGAATTAAGCCAAAACGTGCAGATCGAACAAAGTTTGAAGTATAACATGAAGTAAAATAAGTTTGTGAAAGTCAGGTAGAAAACATAAGAAAGCAAAAAGAAAATATATAGGTTAAGAAAGACATTTTAATCTATGGTATCACGAAAACGTTTACAGTGAAAATTATTTTAAACAGACAATTTTTTTGATTTAGCTACTTTAACATATATATTTGAATATTTTGTCTTCTGCGTTTTAAAAATTCTCTGGAAAAAAGTAGTAAAGCAGAAAAATGCAGGCGAACAACTTTAGGGAATATTCTACGTATATCAGGAAATATTAAGAAAAGAAAACATGAGGCTGATGAAAATATTAAACATAGAAAATTTTCCCTAAAACTACTTAAATGAATTTTGAACTAATTTTTATAATCATACGTTCTATATCCTAAGACCGTGCTATGCAACGCGGTTTCACGGGATTTTCGCGTTGTGATACGAACTATGATACGTTTATGATATGAACTATGATACGTTTATAATACGAACTATGATAAGTTTATGATACGAACTACGATACGTTTATGATACGAACTAGGATACGTTTAGGATACATTTATGATACGAACTATGATACGTTTATAATGCGAACTATGATACGAACTGTGATACGTATGATAAAGCTTACTGGAAATCGTACTCAATTCAGCGGTGACCAAGGCGGTGACTATAATCGTTAGTCTACTGGCGAAATTTAAAATCGTAATCAAATCATGCCTAGCTGGAACTTATACACTAAACTTAAATACAGACGTGCTAAATGTAAATATAGACAATTCAGAGCTAAACAAGCATATACTGGACATACTAGTACTACTTCTATACTAGTATTACTTTTTTTAGCAACTATTTTTTAAACTTTTTATTGTATTTTTTATTTTAGTTTTTTACTAAATTTTTATTGTATTTTTTACTTTTTTACTTTTTACCTTTTTACTTTATTTTTAAATTTTTATTTTATTTTTTACTTTTAACTTCTTTTATTTTTGATACCTGTTTTTTTAGTAGCTATTCCAATGGTTCTGAACCTTTCTTAACACACGACATATTATTCTGCCTCGTCCGATATTGCGACACACCTTTACAATAGATGGCATCACTGCGTCGGGGCTTTATTATTACCAAGAGTGATTAGGCGAGATCAATAAATCATTGACTAGTTAGTGGTTGTGTGTTCAGTTTGTTCTGAGTTCGTTGCTTATTAAGTGGCAACATTTTGTGGCCGCGTTTTATATTTTTGTTCAATGTGGAGAAGTTTTTCGTTAGACGTCACAGATTGAACATCCAAAATGATGCTCGTTGAGAAAATGCAAATCGCGTTACCCACAGACCGAGTAAAAATCAAGGATTTTTCAGTGATGGCCAACATTCAAAATACAAAACGGGGAGGCTTCCAGGCGCGGTTTCAGAATTTTTTTATGGGTGGGCCTTCATTGGGGTAACTGAGGAAGGGGGGTCTTCCCAGTGACGTGCCAAAAGGGGGAGCTGTTCGTAGTGGGTGCCACGGAAGAGGTGGGGGGCGGCATTTTCGTACATTAGCTTTAACAAATATAAAATAAAACTTCCATTAACGGATACCTTTTTAGAACGAAAACCTCCGAATAACGAACCTATCTCTGGGACAATGTGGAATGACTCCCATAAAAAACGTATGTTATTTTAACATGCATAATAGTTTTCGGTATTTATTTTACATAAACAAATACTTAAATACATATTTGAATTACACCATATATCTCATGGTTATACTCCGAAGTCTACTATACAATACCTAATTAAAAAAAACAAAAAAAACAAGCTTCATAATCAACTTGTATTTTGATATTTCAGCAAAGCTAATTTGAGCTCTGAAATGATGAAAAGATGAATATTTACAATTAATACTTTCTCATATTTCTTCGCAATTTTATCTCTATTTCTCACTTTCCCTTCAATCTCCACTATCTTATTATCTCCAATCTCCCATTACCTGTCTATTCGCTACTATTTATTATCCTCCTTACCTCTATTTTCGGTATTTATTTCAACACATTTCTTCATTTAATGAACATTTGCAATGATAGCTGCAGTTGTCGTCCTTTTTTGAGATGCAAATTTGTCAATTACTGTGTCAGGATTAATCATGAGGACATTGCTGAGTTCACGCTCTATTGATACAACGGCTAAGTTACAAAGCCGTTTGCCAGCCATGCTTGTTTGTAAGTATGTTTTAATACACTTCATGATGGAAAAAACTAATTTCAGCTGAGGCTGAAATAAATAAATATTATTATATATATAGCCCTTATATTGATTTACACAGGTTTAACTGCATTCTGAATACATTAACCCAATCATTCGCATAGTCCATGTGGAAATATTCATGTTCATGTTCACACCTTTCTTGCGTACTTTTTTCATTATGGAAAGAAATATGTTTAAAAAAAATGGATTTACGGCAATAAAAATAGAACATTTAACAGTTAAATTGTATATCATACAATTTGGATAATCATGGTAAGCGGAAAAAATGGGTTGGATAAAATAGACAATGGCAAAATAGTTATGGAAAATTTCAGAAATTTCAGAGAGTTTCTAAGATTTCTAATCGCGTCTGGAGATAAAGTTTTAGAAAATCATTTGAAAATTACTATTTCTCAAGCAATGTACACAAGTCATATTTCACAAAACGAAATAATCCAATATTACTGTGAAGAAATTTTAAATAAGATTCAAGAGAGAATCCAGGGAAACAAATTCTTCGCCGTAATTTTTGACAAAACAACAGGCATATCTCAAAACAAATGTCCTTGAACAATCTTTATTTCAACTAGAATACTACCCGGGAAGATTTCATAGGGTTTGTTGATGCTTACGACGCCATACATGTAAATGATAACGAGTGAAAAGAGCCAAAACTAACGAGTAACATCTTAAGAAAATTTCTTTCTTTCTTTCTTTCTTTTTGGTTTTACGGCTCAAAGACTACAGTGGTCATGCTGCGCCGGGACCTACTGTTTTCCGAGGAATCCGAACCTCTTAAGGCCTAGGGAACCAAACCCCGGACTACAGTGAGCAGTGCGATCTTTATGAGATCTCTGAGTAAGCGTTCTTTGCACTGCTGGGAGTCGAACCCGGATTAGCGGCGCACTAGGAGAACGCGTTACCACACTGCGCCACCGCAGGGCCACTTAAGAAAATTTGTAGTTGAAGAAATTATTAACAGGGATTAAGAAACAATTTTTATCTACGTTTTTTAGCATACTAAACGCCGATGGTATGGCGTGATTAGATGGTGAAACGTTCGAAAGAAAAGGAATGTTTTTTCTGCGTCTTGTATGGCACGATCATACGACCTTCTGCTATCCCGGCAGATGCTCTTACATTGGAGAATAGAAACTGATGTCCGAATTCCCATGAATGTTTTGCCAGAGCCGATTTATGGAATTCTTGCTTTCTGACATAAGCTTCGTGTTCATTTAGTCTGAGGCGCAGTGCTCTCCGTGTTTGACCGATATAAATTTGGCCACACTGGCACGGAATGGAATATATGCCGCAGCTGTCAGAATCCGGGATGGTATCTTTAAAATGAGAAAAGCCAATTGGCTTTTCTCATGGAATTCGGACATCAGTTTCTATTCTCTAATGCACATATTATTAAAAAAGTCAACTCAACACTTGATCTCAGTTTCTTTGAGGCATTTCACATTCTAGCAAACATCAATATTGCAGTTAATGATCAACTCCTTAGTAACTCTATATCATCCACTTGGAAAAACCTTTTGGGTCTCACGGCTGAAGACGTCTCCACAAATACGCTTTACTCCTCCGCCCAATCAAGTTTCCAACCGACGTGATGGCAACACCGACCAACAGCACGGACATAAACAGAAGCCGCCATTCGCTCTGACGACGGTAGCTGGTTAACGCTATCGAAATAGCTATCAGCAGTGTTATCGTGTTAATGATTTTATCGAACTGCACCATAAAAATTGTTTTGCATTTATTTCTATTGATTAGTGCAGTGTGTCGCTATTAAACTACCCAATAATTTATTTAAACAGTTCGAGAATTTATAGTAATTATAAAATGAAAATTCATTTCTTAAGTGTAGTCGAAATTGGTTACATGAAAATCAAGGGAGCTCAAAGGATTTTCATAGTCGTTATATAACCATTATTTTCGATATATTATGTATACATAGGGCCGTTTCTACCATTAGGCCGGAGTAGGCGACTGCCTAGGGCGGCAAAATAGCGTAAAAATTTTAATTTTAAATCAAACAAAGAAAAAATTGAGCAAATGAGGAGAAAAAATGAAAAAGAAGAAAAATTAAAACATATAATTGTTTTCAAAAGCATACGAAACAATTAGTTAAAAAGTCTTTACATTGACGAATGTAAAAATATTTGATGTGTTTCATTGTTTAATTTTGCACACGGATTCTTTTATATCTAATATATTTAAGCCTTTTAGACCTGATAATACAACGTCGTGTTTTGAAAAATATTACTCCCTTAATACCTCAGTTTTCAAAAATATAAAATGTTGAAATTAAACCATTATAACATGTAGAAATTGTTTTACTATTCATAATACCCTAATGTTACAAAATAACTAATATAAGTCTAAAATATAAATATAATTAGCAGGTTTAATTATTAAAAGTATAATAGAAGATTTACATTGTTGTACCGCTGGGTGTTGGTGGTGGTAGAGAGGGAGATCTAGTCGAAAGAGTAATGGTAGTCAAAGGCTGGAGGCGGCATTTTTCAATTCTCGCCTTAGGTGGCGGAAAAACAACTAAAAACGATTCTGTGTATTACATTCTGTGTACACATTAAATCAAATTAATCTAACTTATATATATATGTGATATTCGAAGAGCAAACGATGGCTTACCTCCGACAAATACTTGTTGCGATCGAGAGCTTTTTTCGGAAAATGAGGATTTTCACATGCGCAAATCCCCATTTAAGGAAGCAATTTTGTGACGTCACAATCTCAACTGGCGCGGCGTTTAATTTGTATCCGTCCTGCGATTACACCCATTTTATAAATAGCTTTCTTTATCAGTTTTTCTCCCCCTCCCATATGAATAAGTAAAATATTAAATAGCACAACAAATAGCAATTGTTTAATCTCTACATTACTTTTGAATTTTTATATTTCCATCGTATGTTTAAAATCATCGATTATAATCGGTGGCATGCCCGTATCCAGAGGGGGGGGGTCTTAGGGACCGGTCCCCCTGAAACAAAATTTGTAATAAGACTGCAAAAATAGCCATATGTATTTACTTGCCAAACTTGTGAAAGGGGGCTGGGGAGGAAAAACCCTTTCCAACCTTCAATTATCAAAATTCTGTCCACAAGGTCGCGTTTCGCAGTCTATTAATTTGAGAATACTTTAAAGAAAGAAAAATAGAAACCGTTTTCTTTAAAAGGGGGAGGGAGGCATTCTGAAAGATTAAATTTTAATAGCAAAGCTGCAAGTAAAAATTTACAATGATGTCTGGAGGCAAAATTGGTATTTTCTCATATATTTTTGTACGACCCATTTCAATAGCTGTGGCAATTTAAAACTCATGGGGGCTCAAATGGCAAGAGGATTATGTAATCTTATAGCAAATAATGTTTTGATATCCAATGGGGGTTTGAAGCCTCAAAACCCCCTTTCCTACGACAATGGCCTATTTATATGTCTTCTTTACGGTAAGGGTGACACATCTTCATTCGTTATTTTGTAAAAAATGTTTAAATCCCCCCCCGAAATTAAATCCTGGCTAAGACCTTGATCGGTGGCGTAATTAGCCACAGGTTACAGTGGTGATGATGGCGGAGGTTATAACTCCCAAACACACAATTCCCGGCATATAGCCTTTATTTTTAATTTTCGATTTTCTAGGAAGGGCTAAATTTGTTTTAGGTGGATAAAGCCTCCCCCCCCTAGTTCTCCCACTTCTACTGACGTCAGTAATTATAATCAAAACTTTGAACTTTGTAGATTATTAGAATACACTTTTTCTTTCAGATTTCCCCACAAAAACGAGTCACACGCAGTGCCGTATTTCCCAATAGGCTATACTAGGCTATAGACTAGGGCGGCAAAATTTTGTGTATTGAGTCTGATATAACAAAATCAATACCATATGATATAATCAAAAGAAATAGAGGTCCTTACTTCCTGACTTCAATACCGGCGTTCAATAGGCCTTTATTCTTTTGCTAAAAATTAAAATTTATTCCAATAAAATTGAATTTCATTTATCATATACTAAAACAGATAATTTGATATTATTAATATATATATATATATATATATATATATCATCATCATCATATTCAACCATTATCTATCCACTGCTGGATGAAGGTCTCTCCAAATGCTTTCCACACAAGTCTATCCTGAGCAATTCGCTTCCACGTCACCCCAACCTGTTTTCTTATTTCATCCACCCATCTAGTTTGAGGACGTTTTCTAGGTCTTCGGTGGTCTCTTGGAATCCAGTTCAGAATTTCTGTTGTCCATCGTTGATCAGTTCTTCTTGCAATATGCCCAGCCCATCGCCATTTCAGCCCTTTTACTTTAACAATGATGTCCTCTACTCTAGTTTGCTCTCTCACCCAAGTGTTTCTTTTTCGATCTCTCCTAGTTATTCCAAGCATGCACCTCTCCATGCTCCTTTGCGTTGTCTGTAACTTTCGTATTGCTCCAACTGTTAGACTCCATGTCTCTGATCCATAAGAGAGGACTGGCAATACACACTGGTTGAAGACCTTTCTTTTTAGACACAAAGGCAATTTCCCCTTCAGGATAAAACTGTTTCTTCCAAATGCACTCCAGCCAAGTTTAATACGTCTGTTGAGTTCTTTCATAATGTTGCCATCCATTGAAATCAGCTGGCCAAGGTAAATATATGAATCAGCAATTTCTAGCTCAATGTTGTCAACTTGTATTTTTGTTTCCTCTACGAAATTATTGAACATGATCTTAGTTTTTTGTAGGTTCATCTTGAGTCCAACTTCTTTACTTCTAGTTGAGAGCTCCTGTACCATGTCTTGGAGTTCTAATGGGTTCGTTGAAAAAATAACAATGTCATCAGCAAACCGCAAATGATTTAAATATTCACCATTTATTTTTATTCCCTTGTTATTCCAATTTATCTGCTGAAAAATCATCTGTAAAGCTGAAGTAAAAAGTTTTGGAGAAATGGTATCTCCCTGCCTCACACCTTTACCAATTTTGATAGTTTTGGTATCTTTATGTAACCGAAATTTTGCACTTGCATTTTTATACACACGTTTCACCATGTCAATGTACACATCCTCAATGTCTGTTGATCTTAAAGAGTTGATGACTGCTGATGTTTTAATAGAGTCAAAGGCCTTCTCATAGTCAATAAATGCCACACACAATGGAAGTTCATATTCATGTGTTCTTTCAATTAATTCTCTTAATACTTGAATATGGTCCACTGTACTGAATCCACTTCGAAATCCAGCTTGTTCTCTTGGTTGAGCTGCATCTAATTTTTTCTGCAGGCGATGTGTTAGCACTTTTGTGAAGATTTTATAAATAGCAGGTAACAAGCTAATTGGTCGGTAATTTTTCAAATCCTCTTTATCACCTTTTTTATGCAAAAGAATTACTGTTGCAGAATCCCATTGGTTTGGTATGTTACCGCTGTTAAGACATTTGGTAAAGAATTTTGCAAGTATGTCTTCTACATATTCTCCAGCTTCTTTTAGGATATCTAATGTAATACCATCATCACCAGGGGCTCTTCCTTTCTTCATACTTTTTATTGCAAATGAAACTTCTTCTTTTAAGATTTTAGGAGCTGTTCCTTCGACTATTTCAATGTCTTCGTTTAATCCACTGTTACTTTCGTATAGATTTTTGTAGAATTCTTCAACTCTTCTAAGTATTTCTTCCCTATTTCTTGTTACGGTGCCATCCTCTCCTTTTAATGCAATGATGTGTTTCTTCCCAACAGATAAACTTCCTTTAACAACCCTAAGGCTCTTGTTATTTTCAATGGCTTTCCTTACTAGCTCACAGTTGAATTTTCTTATGTCTTCTTTCATGCTTTTGCGCAGAGTTTTACAAAGTTCTATGTACTCAATCCTGGAACTGGTATTTTGATTGTCCACCTTCATATCTCTTCGCCTTTTCATGAGCTGTTTCGTCTTCTCAGATAATTTGCTATTGTGCTTTTTACAGGTTACACCACCAATTTCCCCAGCAGTTTCAACTATTGTCTTAACAATGTTTTCATTTGCTTCTGAGATATCACTTTCATCAATAAGTCCTTCCAGTGCAGAAAAGCGATTTTTTAATTCCAACTTGAATGCCTCGGTATTTTCTTTTAATTTCTTTAAATCCACCCTCTTACTTACTTGTTTCCTAATGAGCTTCTGTCGTTCTAATTTAGTATTTAAGTGCACTTTACATCTCACCATTCGATGATCACTTCCAGTATTAAATCTGTTCAGTACACTGCAATCTTCAATAATTGATTTCTTGTTTGCCAGGATATAGTCAATTTCACTAGTTCCCCCATTTGGGTGTTTCCATGTCCATTTTCTTTGCGGTTTCTTCTTAAAAAATGAATTCATGATGCTAAGATTTTCAGCTTCTGCAAATTCGATGAGTTGATCGCCACGTTCATTCCTTTCCCCATATCCGTATTTACCAACCGATGTCTCTCCTTGTTCCTGTTGTCCAATTCTTGCATTGAAATCCCCCATGATGAGCTTGATATGTTGTTTCCCTTTGGTGTGTAACTCTTTGATTTCTTCATAAAATTCTTCAACCTCTTCGTCGGTATGGCTTGATGTTGGTGCATATACCTGTACTATCTGAAGTTGGTATCGCTGGGTTAGTTGAACAACGAGCCTCGCTGCTCGATCTGACGTGCTTTCGACTTCAAGAAGGTAGTCTTTAATTCTTTTGTTGATTAAGAAGCCAACACCACTTGTTCTTCCAGTTTCCGTTCCTCTATAATAAAACAAATGTCCACTTTTAAGTTCCACCAACTCTTCACCTTTTCTTCTAACTTCACTGAGTCCTACAATGTCCCATTTGATCTTGTCAAGTTCTTCTTCCAATTCCTGAAGTTTTGCTTCAGAAGCAAGGGATCGTCCATTAAACGTAGCCAAGGTCAATAACAAACGGCAGCCTGGGCCATTCCAGTGATTCTTAGCACCCCCTGCTTTCATGCCACACTGACCGCTGCCTTGATCAGGAGCACTCCAGCACCTGGAGACTAGGGGCCATGGTTTCTGGTGTGTCAACATAATGGAGGAATTAGCCATAATTTCACCACGCTGGCTAGACGGGTTGGTGAATTAGCCCTCCCCTTCCGCCTTTCTATCCGTGTAGCAAATATTAATTTGCCACATAAATAGAAAGCTCAGCCTGCACCACTTGAAGGCGGGGTAGGACACTAGGTTACTGGCCTGGCCGGTTCCACACATCGTCACATACGTTCAGCGTGTGGGTCTCCTTCCAGTTAGATACCAGCAACCCTTTTGCAGGCCATATTATATAATTTGATAATGTTGTTGATAATGTTAATTATATATATAATTTGATAATGTTAATATTATTTAATGTTTATATATGCGTCAATTTATGAGTTTGTTTTTCAACATATTTATTGTCAATACAAAAGTTTTTGGCGTATATTGAATGTAGCAATTTTTATGTTCCTACCACTGATTGGGGTGGGAGGGGGCGGACGGATAAGAAGGGGTGCCAAAAAGTAGCATTGGGGCGTCAAAAAGTAGCCTAAGGGCGGCAAAATTTTAAATCCACTCATGGTCACACGAATTAAAATCTTCTGTTGTTTTCTTAAAACGATTTTACAATGAAAATATGCTCAGCGATTGGATATCTTGACGTTTTCGCCAAATCTGCAATGACATAAACACTACACGTCAGCGGGCATAAAAAAAATTTGGTTGTTCTTATTGTTTAACCGCAAAGTTTGAACGAATTACATACAGTAGTTTTACGATTTTGCAATTTCTTATTAGGGCGCTTATTTATGGCCGCTCTGCATATGCATATACTGACGGTGTTAAAAATCTAATTTATTTTTTCATAATTCCCTTTTAATTAACGAGCGTCTTTATTGCACACGAAATTGAACCTATTTATCCCACATGGTCGTCTAAAACTTTGAAATTTTCTATCTTGACTTGACTTGGGCAGGGGAGAATTGGGAAATGTGGCCGCCGGAGGCGGGCCTGTAATCTCAGAGAAATTTTCCATCAGTTGGTATTTGTCCATCCACAAACCATTAGCGTTGAAGTGTTTAAAAAAGAAAACGTTATCTTAGCTTTACCACAGATGATAAACTAAAAACGTCCTTAAGATTTTCCATTGTAAGTGTTTACACGGTTTGTAAACACGTCGCGTATGTTTACAGAAGTTTGGTAATGTAAACTCCTTTGTCAGCAGCTACGTTATTTTATGCTCCAGGTAAGTTGTTTGCACTTTGAGAACAAAGAAGTGTGCAAATGGCTAATTTTAGTATAAATTTACGGCCAAGTTGCTATCTTCTGTAAATAAAAAGTTGACAGCTCTGGAAAAAACCCAACTCCATACTATGCTCTATGAAAATTGGGAAACTGACAGTATAATCGTGATATGTGTTCGTGAAATGGTTTGGCAGTTCAGATTCGACAGAAAAAAAGAAAAAAAAAGTCCAAAATGACAGTCGAATGTTCAACGAATTTGAACGTCGTTCCACACACACCCAGAACGAAAGGCTTAGTCAAGGCCGTTTCTACCATTAGGCCAGGTAGGCGACTGCCTAGGCTAGTACGGACAAATTTTAGGAGCAGCAAAATAGCTTAAAAGAATTAATTTTAAATCAAACAAAGAAAAAATTGAGCAAATGAGGAGAAAAAATGAAAAAGAGGAAAAATTAAAATATCGAATTGCTTTCAAAAGCATACGGAGTAAATATTTAATAAGTCGTTACTTTGGAAAATGTAAAATTTTTTGATGTGTTTCATTGTTTAATTTTGCACACAAGTTCTTTTATATTTAATGCATTTAAGCCTTCTAGCTCTGATAATACAACGTTGTGTTTTGAAATATTACTCCTTTAATATCTCAGTTTTCAAAAATATAAAATGTTGAAATTAAACGATTATAACATGTAGCAATTGTTTTACTATTCACAATAACCTAATGTTAGAAAATAACTAATATAAGTTTAAAATATAAATATAATTAACGGGTTTAATGATTAAAAGCATAATAGAACATTTACGTTGTTGTACCGCTGGATCTTGGTGGAGCGGGAGATATAGACGAAAAAGTGAAGGTAGTAAAAGGGCGGTAGTTTTAATTCTCGCCTAGGGCGGCAAAACACCTAGAAACGATTCTGGGTGTAGTGTTCACATAAAGTAAACGCATCTTCTAAGTCTCTTCAATAGCTATATCAATGGACATCATGAAAGCTTTCCCAAAAGCAAAAATAGTGTGGTCATTTTTCACTCGGAAGGGATATGAAATATCGTTAATGGAAAAAATGTCCAAGCTGGAAAGAAAATTTTCCTTTCCAAAGAAAAATGTGACAACAGCTATATGTCAAAATATTTTATGGGAATAGTAAGCTTCAGCCAATATAGGAAACATTCTGCAAGTAAAGCTGGCTCTTCGTATTTTTTTTTTAATATTCTGAAAATTTTTAAAAGTTTAAAAATCGCTCGCAGTTTTAAAGAATAAAATTATACTAATTTTCCAGTATGAACCATAAAGATAATTTGTAATTTTTTATGTGCACGAATTATTGTCGACGTTTGAGAGCAGAGTACTACAACCTAGTAGCCGTCCTTGTTGCGAACTTATGCACAATTAACATTTACTTACCACACAACATTTTACATAGTTTTACTTATGCACGCAATATTTTATACACCTTTACTTATGCACACAACATTTTACATACTTTTACTTATGCACACAACGTTTTACATACTTTTACTTAGGCACATATTTTACACACTTATGTAAAATGTTGTGCGCATAAGCAAAAGTAAGAGTATGTACAGGCCAGTCCCTGTGTTGTAGGACACCCTGGTTCAAAAAAAAAATCTCGTCGCCCTTATTAAGTTAATATTATTTAATTTATATGGAATTTGATATGTAAAATGGTTACTTTTATGTTTATATACATAGTTTGAAACAGTTGTTGTGCAAAAGAGAAATGATTTTTAATTTTTATTTTCGTAAAATAAAACGAAAATACTTGATATTATCTTCCGATTATTATTATTATTATTATTAAAGGTCAAAAATAATATAATAATGTATCTGCGGCCCATCCAGAGATTGGCCGCCCAGATGTGGGGTAACTTTTTCACCCTCCGCCAGAAATGACTCTGCTTATTCACAGAACGTTTTACATATTTTTACTTATGCACACAACGTTTTACAAATTTGTATTATGCACACAACATTTTACATGCCTTTGCTTATTAATACAACATTTCACGTGTCTTTGCTTATTAATACAACATTTTACATACCTTTTAAATACTTTTACTTATGCACACAACATTTTACATACTTTTACTTATGCACACAACATTTTGTACACTTTTATTTATACACACAATATTTTTAAATGATTATCGGCTATAGATTCTCATTTCGTCATATTCAAATTTCGGAGGTCCCTTGCACGTCATTATAGCCAAATTCGACTATAGGCCTCTATCAATTCGAAAGAAGGAAATAGGAAAGGGAAAGAAAAAAAAAAGGAAATAACAATAGTCTCATAAACCACACATGAAATCGCTGCGAGAATTGTATAGCCGTCAAAGGTGATAGAATGTGGTATAAAAATTTCAAGAACGCTAAAAGAAGCACTGTGCTTCGTGCTTCTCCTGCTCACAGCTGTATAATTGATACGAGTTTTATATAATTCTGTGAACAACAGTTAAATTGAAACATTACTTGAATACGGAAGAAACAAAGCTACTGGACAACGCTTTTTAATTTTAGCTTGCAATAGAGTAAATTGTCCAATCACTGCACTGCACCCATCGTAACCCTCTCTTCCAATATAAGCCCTGAGCTGGCGAAGTGGTATCATGTGCGCCGCTAATCCGGGTTCGACTCCCAGCAGTGCAAAAAGAACGCTTACTCAGAGATCTCATAAAGATCGCACTGCTCACTGTAGTCCGGGGTTTGGTTCCCTAGGCCTTAAGAGGTTCGGATTCCTCGGAAAACAGTAGGTCCCGGCGCAGCATGACCATTGTAGTCTAACCACAAAACAAAAATTCCTCCAATGTAACTGACATCGTTTTTGAAATCTGAATAATTGTATCAGCAAGTCCTTTTTCAGTTCTATCTGGTATCTCAACAAATGTTAAAAAACGAATTTCTGTTTAAAAAAAATGCCATTCTATCTAGAAAATAAAGCAAATAAAAACAATAAAATAAAAGCAAATAAGATAAAATAATATAAAGCAAAAAAAAAATTTTTTTGGGGGGGGGCACAGGCCCCCGGGTTTCCACCACTAGATACGTCCATGGTTGTAATGAATATAACTATGTGTAAGTTACAGTGTGTCAAAATTTCGGTCAACCCTTGACTGTCGTTATAGCCGTGTCCGACTGTATAATAAAATTGTTATCAGCGGCATAGCTTGTGTTGAAATGCATTGTAGGGGGTTACATACAGTCCACAGCCCAATGCTCCGTGCATTGCATTTATTTATAATTTTCATTTTTTTTAAAGAGAGTGTAAAGCCTGTAGTCAGGTTGAAAGGACAACAAGAGCACGGCCAGGGACATAAGGGCACAAGCAGTGACGATGGCAGAAAGTTCAGGAGGGTTATAGGCTTAATGGGAGGGGTTACAGAGCTACAACTCATATATTCCTATGTTAAATATACAAAATTTCATTGCGATGGGGGGTTACAACCCCCAAAACCGCCCCCTGAGGTGGCCCACGACTATAAAATAATTATCAGAAGCGTTACAGCATTTAGACATTATGTCACTATAATCCCAAATAAATTTGACGCTCCTCTGATGTTTTCTTTTTTTTTTTTTAGTTTATTGCAACTACAAATACTGCAATATTAGCATATACCAAGGTTTGTATTTTAAATTTTATAGAAGGGGCAATTGAGTGGGAGAGGAGAAATTATATAAAAACAGCTTATACAAATATACATAACAGTTTTATACATTATTAATTTTTAATAATTTTCAATATTTTAACATTGTGTTATTATTGTTCTGCATATGTATAAATAGCTCGATAGGGCAACTGGGGCCGCGCCCCTTCTGGTCCCGGCATGGCTACAGGCCTGTACTGCATGGGCGCCTATATAGGGGGCAGAGGGGCACGAGCCTCCCTCTAGCCATTTAAAAATTGTATTTTCCCGAACCTGCTATGCATTTACTTTCAAAAGTTTTACAGTCACATTTTAAAATAAGGTACTTTTTAGCTCATTACTAATTGTCAAGCAGTATCAATTATTTTTGTAGCGTTTTGGTATCTTGTACATTCACTAAAATTCTTGACAGCTTTGAGAAGGAGGTAATTTTTCTCAGAACCCCGCAGAAGTACCATGCTGGAGGGGGCTGAGCTATTCCTAGTCGCACCCCCCTAGTTAAGCCAATGGATGTTATCTTTTAATAGCATAACATCGTGTAAAGTGGGGATGTATTATGATTGCAGGTTCAAAACAATAAACACCATCTATTAATTTTTGTATTATTTTAATGTGAACGCCGTTTTATACACGTCATGAAAAAAACAAAAGTTGATTTCTAAAATGAATTTTAAAGCAAAAAACTAGGCCATCCATCTTTGTCCGTCAAATGCGTTGAACTGTTTTATATATATTTAGTGACGTACAGTGGCGACGTGGTTCCGTTTAAGGGTAAACATCCAGTAAATCGACCAACGTATCCGCTGAAAAACAAAGTTTTGCATGAAATTATAAATTTAATAATTTACAATCAATAATTCAAAGATATTAGAAATCAAATGCAGTGGTTCCCAACCCTTTTCAAGCCGCGACCCACTTTTACAGCAGCCAAGTAATCCGCGACCCCCTTTTATAGTAACCAAAAGATCTGCGACCCCTCTGTCCGCCGCCGACACATTTGTATAATAAAAGCATTTTTAACAAAGTCAAAAAACATTAAATCTTAAATTATATTCATTATGGATATTATATAATTTATATAATATAATTTTATATATTTAATGTCCCACAGCCACCCACTGCCAAGAATACCGGCTCCTGAGAACGCCGCTTCGAAATAACCCTCTCGGTAGCGGTCACTCGGTGGGGGTGGTGAGATGACACATCGAGTCCCTTCTTGGCTTCTTGGCACAGAATTTTGGCTGTGATGACCATAGACGTACGCAGAAATCTCATAAAGGAGGGCCATAGGCTCAACGGGGGTTACAGAGACAACAACAACTCTCACATTTCTGTGTTAAATATACAAAATTTCATTACATCAACACTCCCCCTGCGTACGCCAGTGATGGTGAAGCTTGGAACCTTCGTTATATCTGTAAGTCCAGCTTGCCAACACGTCTGCATCTGGCCAATGTGGTGATCTTAAAGCCGATTTATCTGCATTTTTTTCACCGTACTACGGTATGTGTGGTAACAGAGAGACCTCCATCTTACAGTGGATTGAAAATGGATGATGATGATGATGACTGAACATTATATATATATATTATATTAATTATGTATATTACAGATTTAACGCTAACAGTCATTCATAGAATATTGCAATGTGTGTAGCCATGTTGAAATAAACGTTGGGTACATTTGGTATGAAATTCCTTAAAAAAAATAGTTGCGGCGACCCTTCAAGAATCAGTCCGCTGCAAATTGGGAACCACTGTTTTTTTTGTTTTTTGTTTTTTTGTTTTTTTGTTTTTTTGTTTTTCAAGACAACACATCACTATACAAAAAATAGGTAAAGCACACTATAATGTCTTCAGCAGAGGTTAGGGAAAAAGTTGAAAACAGTCAGCTTGATAAGCCCCAACCTCCGAAGAGAACGAGGAAATACCTGATAAAGAATTATTTCAATATACAATATAAAAATTACAGCACACATGTATACGGTATATTAAGATACTCCAACACATATATACAATATATTAAGATACTCCTCCAACACATATATACACTATATTAAGATACACCAACACATATTTTTTGACAATTGAATGAACTGAAATGTCAGTTTGAAACCTAGTTTTTTAATTATAACTTAGTAATTTATTAATATTACATTTTCCTAAATTATAACTTAAGCGTCATTGAAAATTGCTTTAAAATATTGATTATGCAGATAATATATATAGATATAGCAAGAATTTGTAGTTGTCACGTATAGTTCGTTCACAAAAAGTTGTCTGGTAGTATCGTTAGAATTAACTTGAGTTGACGTCACAAACGACTTAGCCGATTCCAGCAGAGGGGAGAACGTCATTTCAGAACTGGTTTTAGCGAATGTTTGTCTTTGGCAAAAACCAGTTCTGAAATGACGTCCTCCCCTCTGCTGTAATCGGCTAGGCCGTTTGTGACGTCAGCTCCCGTTATTTCTAACGGTACCATCGGACAACTTTTCGTGAACGAACTACATCTATTGACTAATTTTGTTGCGAGTGCGTGAGGAGGGTCATGGGCTCCGCTTTAGCTTAATCGGGCCCTGAACACAATAATCAAACAGTGACTAAAAACTGTTTTTCAAGAAACACAGCATAGGGAAAAAAATAAGAGGACGAGAAAAAACCGGGTAATGAATAATATCAATATACAATATAAAAATTACAGAACACGCATATATACAATATAAAAATTGCAGCACATACACATATACAATATAAAAATTGCAGCACAAGCATATATACAATATAAAAATTATAGCACATATGCATACAATATAAAAATTACAGCACACACATACTGTTCGTTCACGAAAAGAAGTCTGATGGAACAGTTAGAAATAACGGGAGGTGACGTCACAAACGGGTTAGTTCACTACAACAGAGGAGGACTACAATTTCAGAACTGGCTTTTGGTGAACGTTTGTCGGCGCCAAAATCAAGTTCTGGAATTGGAGCCCTCCTCTACTGTAATGGGATAGGCCGTTTGTAACGTCACCTCCCGTTATTTCTAACTGTTCCACCGGACTTCTTTTCGCGAACGAACAATATATACGATATAAAAATTACAGCACACACATATATACAACATATTAAGATATTTCAACACAATTATCAAACAGAGGTCAAAAACTGTTTTTAAAAAAAACTCAATATGGAACTTTCGTAACAATTTATATGAACTCAAACAAATTCACCATGAAAATCTTTCCATCCAAAATACAATATGTCCACTACTAATTAAACAATGCATTCGAAAATTATTTTGTAAAAGGGATCTAATGAAATGTATAGAAAAATAAGCGTTTTTTTCACATCTACACTTAATTATAAAAAAGTTCATTACATCTAAATGTTCTCTACATCAGATTTATAAAAAAGTTAAAAGAAGAGTTAAAAGAAGAGAAAAAAAAGATAAAAGTTAAAGATTGATAAAAAAGTTCGCTACATCTAGATGTTCTCAACACCAGATCTATAAAAAAGTGAAAAGAAGAGAAAGTTAAAAAAGATAAAAGAAGAGAAAGTTAAAAAAAGATAAAAGTTAAAGATTGATAAAAAAAGTTCGCTACATCTAAAGGTTCTCTACATCAGATTTTCTGTAAGAATGAAGACAAGAAATATATAATTAGGATTAAATCTGAGATACTCCGCTTTTCCACTTTTTTAAGATTTATTCTAGAATTTACTTTTTTTTTCCCCTGGTAATACCAAAAAAAAAAAAAAAATTGCCACGTACTCAGGTTTGATTCGAACCATAAATTATTGACTTAATCTTCCAATATCTTGACCCCTAAGGAAGGCCTGGGGGGGCGGACTGGGCCGTCGGCCAGCCGGTCCCCAGGCCGTTGCGCCCTCATGGACGATAGGGCGCGCGCCTCCGAATAAGCAAGGACCCGCGCCCTCCGATAATTCAAGGTATGCGCCCTTCAAGAGGACCCAGTTCTCCCCTTCCCCTAAGCCAAGTGTGGTGAACCTTTACATGGTGGAATGTAGCGTTGAGTTAATCTAAAAAGGCAACACGTAGGCAATCATGTAGGTCAATCAGAGGAAGAGTAATTTGATTGAATTTTCTTTTACCCATTTTCATTTTAGGTACGCTCATTTTAAGATTATATATAAAAAGAATGAAAGGATTTGTTTTATAAAATTTGGGTTCATTCAGCAGGTCGTACTTGAGAGCCTAGAATAGCATTTCCCAACCCTTTATCCTCGTCGCACGCTTGAAATACTATTTCTGGTCGGCGGAACACCCCACATAAATATTATTATCTGTCATTATTAATATCTTCTCTTGTTTTATTTATATAAATCGAACACTACGCAGATTAAATCAAACAACAATGTCAATCAATCAACGTTTATTGGCGTAGTGATACCAACGCCGATGGTATGGCGTGATTAGATGGTGAAACGTTCGAAAGAAAATAAATATTTCTGCCTTCGGTGGGACCTGAACCCACGACCTTCCACTTGCCGGGCGGAGGCTCTACCCACTTTATATAAATCGAACACTACGCAGATTAAATTAAACAATAATATAAATCAACGTTTATTGGCGTAGTGATACCAGCGCCGATGTTATGGCGTGATTAGATGGTGAAACGTTCGAAAGAAAATAAATATTTCTGCGTTCGGTGGGACCTGAAGTGGAAGGTCGTGGGTTCAGGTCCCATCGAACGCAGAAATATTTATTTTCTTTCGAACGTTTCACCATCTAATCACGCCATAACATCGGCGTGGGTATCACTACGCCAATAAACGTTGATTGATATTGTTGTTTGATTCTTCTCTTGTTATTCATAAACTTGTTCATAGGAAAACAATGTAATTTGTGCACCAACGGACAACGTGCAATGTAAGCTAAAATTTAATGTCAAATGCTGCAGTTCTGAAGGGATCATAAGCTAGCGGTCCTTCCAATAGATATTCGTTATTATACATTGGATTCGTGTTTTTATGGATCTCCACTTTACGAATTAAAAGTTTTTACGATCTATTTCGGTGATCCCGAAGTATGTCACATAGAACTAATATTAATTTCCCCATTTACGAACTTTTTTGGGAATCCCGCTGTATTTTTTGCGGCACCCTTAGCGATATCTCGCGGCAGACCGGCAGGGAGGACTGTATCCTCTCAAAGGCTCATACCTTGGATTTTTGGAAGGTGCGTGTCCGTGCTCACACGGTGTCACGAGTCTTATCGCTTATGAAGGCGCCTCGATCTAGCGACACAGTTCGTCCCTGGATTCAGGAGTGTGAGAGTTAGTGGCGCAACCAAAGTATTCCCGAGGGGGTCCAGTGGTACAAGGAAATTTTGGTGGAAAAAATGGACAGAAGCCATATCAATTACAGTTGTCTTTTTATGTATGTTATCCATTATTAAATTACTAACAGGTATTTTATAATAAGATAATGCTTAACAATGATTAGAAGTAGGTTATGTTTGTACCATGCAATGGCCAACATGTATCCTATTTCCATCCAGTGAGTTCGTTTTTGACAAAATTCAAAATATCTTGATCCTGATTTCTATTTAACCATGTTTAATGTTATTTTGGTGTTTGGAAGCGTTTGACAGTCCAGCACACTGCTGCTGTTGCTTGCCTCAGCGGTCTCAATCAATATCTGGGGAGAAGTATTTGGGAACACTATGTCTTACACATGATGAAATCGTTTGCCCGGTGTCTGTTGGTGTAATAATTTTTCGTTTGGTTAGCCCAAGGGAGGGGCCCGTACCCCCGAAGTGGGTGATCCACTGGTTAGAGTGTATCAATCACCGAAACTAAAAATTGGAAGAATGACCGCTATTCGAGAGTGTCCATTATGGGGATTTCACTATATAATAAAAAAGTATTAACTCAAAATTTCATAGTATATAAATTTGACTAAAAATGTACATATCTCTCTCTTTCTCTCCCTCTCGCGGTTTTAAGCAGAGATACTAACCGTTACAAGGGAAAATTCCCCATTAAAAAAAGAAAAGAAAAAGTAGAACTCGATACATTATTTTCGATGAGATTTTATCTAACCAAGGATTATTAGACATACGATTAGAGAAATTTTCATTTTATAAGCCCCATCCTTTGCTTTATTATCCCTAAAGAATCGGGATTAAATACAGTCTGTCGTAAACAAAAACCATCTTTCCAGAACATTTAACGCTTAGCGCTGCGCAACCTAAAATTTTAGTTAATCCCATGTGGTAATTTAGGCCAACCATTAGTGCTTACTCTTAATGGACTGTTGTTTTTCTTCAATTAGGATCAACGTTTTAATTTAACATGTGGCGATAGAGTTGAAAAGCCATGATAATATATATTTTCCAAAGATACGAACCGAAATTTTTAATGCTTAGGAGGTATTTTAGAAAAGTGTTCATATTTCGTTAATTATGAGGATTATTGCGTGCGTGATTTAGTGTGTTATTAATAAACCATGTTTATTAACTTAATCAACTGGGTATTTTTTAATGCAATATCTGTTTAAGAAATGAGTTTAGTGTGGAATAACTCGTTAAAAAATCTGTTCAATAATCTGAATCTGTTTTCAAAAGAAAAATCTCTTAAGGTCGATATTTAAATTTAGCGGGTTTCAATTAACATTAATTCGCAACTCTCTAATCCGCAACTCTCTTGTCCACAATGCTTTAATTCGCAACTCTCTGATCCGCAACTCTCCAATCCGCAGCTCTCCAATTCTCAAGTAACTCGGTAGGTTTTCAATAATTAACAATAGCCATCATTATTGTATTTACGAAAAACCTTTACCTTACCCTGTTTATTACATACAGAGACAGACAGAAAAACCAAAAGCAATAGCGGGTTCAATATCTATTGAAACCAACTAAAAAAAAAAGAAAAGAAAAGGAAAAGAGAAAGAAAGACAAGTCCAAAGTCCAACTACCCTTTAAGAAATTTAGTTTTCTTTCCTGGGACAAGAGAAAAGGAGGAGAAAGGGAGGAAAACACAGTCATTTAAAAGTTCTGCAATCATCAGTGCCATTCGAAACAGGTTGTAAAAATAACGATTGGAATTTGACTTCCTGACGTCAGCTTCTGCGATTTCCGTGGGCTGTCAGGTGAGGTCCTGAACGATGATGCACGCTGAAACCGCAGAAGAAGAATTTTTTTTTGCAAATTCAAGTGTATATAATAATCTTTTACAGAAGTCTGAGCCTTCATTTATTTTATAATAAGTATAAGGGAAATTATAGAGCGGTATACTAAAATTTATAAGTTTTTAATGCAAAATTTAC
>QLNU02014802.1:77180334-77207468 GCA_006491805.2 Dysdera silvatica | reverse complement strand
ATGGCCAGACGCCATATCAATTACGTTTGCCATTTTGTATACATTTATCATTCTTGAATTACTAATAATTCTATAATGCAACATACTTAAATAATTAGAAGTAGTAGATTATGTTTATACAATTTTACAATGGCCAGCACTCTTGTCTTATCTCCATCAGTGAGGTTAGATTTCTTGACATAATTAGAAATATTTGCAGTCAGAATTTCTATTTCAACCGTGTTTGATATTGTGTTTTGGGCTACCTTTACTTTCCTGGAAAGCGTTTGAAGACAGTCCCAGACCACTGCTGCTGTTGCTTGCCTCAACAGCAGTCTCATCACTGTCACCAGAGTTCAAGGAAATCTTGGGAACATCACTAATTTTATCCTACATTTTTAATAAAATAATTTACCAGTGTCTGTTGGCGTAATAATTTTTCGCTTTGTTAGCCCATATGAGGGGGCCTGGATCCAAGTGGGTGTGAGTCACTGGTTAGAGTGTAACAATCACCAGAAACTAAAATTGGAAGAATGACCGCTATCAAGTGTCCATTATGAGGATTTCACTATATAATAAAAAGTATTAACTCAAAATTTCCATAGCATATAAATTTGACTAAAATGTACATACAGAGGACAAAATTGTGGAAACCCTTTGAAAAAAGATTATTTTAGAGGTTTGATGGCTAATAACACCACTTTTTTTTGTACCAATACTATAAAATTATATATCATTGGAAAGGTAATTTAATCAAGATTGTAATGCAATAACATTTATGAATCGTATTTTAATAGAACAGCATTCATAAAGAAGAAAGGTGATATACATAGAAAAAATGAGATATACAAAAATGTTCACCATACCAGTTAATACTTAGTTGGGTAACCTTTAGCCTTAATTACGGCCTTACAACGCTTTCCCATGGAGTGAACCAAGTTCTTTAGTTCTGCAGCTGTTATAATATGAAACCAAGATTGAATTATTGCTTCTGTTAATTGTGTTTTATTGCTGGGTTGCTTCCGACTAACAAGCTTCTTTAGCCGGCTCCATAGATTTTCGATGGGGTTAAGGTCTGGGCTATTTCCAGGCCATTCCAGCAGTTGAATATGATGATCTTGAAACCATTTTTTGCACACACGAGCAACATGACATGGAGCTGAATCCTGTTGAAATATAAATGCTTCATTATCTTGGAAAAGATCACATGCAGAAGGCTGCAGCTTGGGCTCAAGTATTTCATTTATGTATCTTTGGGCATTTATATTCCCATTGATCACGCAAATTCTGCCCACACCTCTTGATGTTATACAACCCCAAATCATAACACTAACTGGGTGTTTCACGGTAGGTGTAATGCACTCAGGATGGAAATCTTCTCCAATTCTTCTCCATACGTATTTTACGCCATCACTACCAAACAGTGAGATTTTGGTCTCATCACTCCAAATTACACTGTCCCATTGTTCCGTTGTCCAGTTAACATGGGTTTTAGCCCAGTTTAATCTTTTCAACCTCTGTTTGACAGACAAAAATGGCTTTTTTCGTGGAATTCTTGCATTTAGACCACATTCATGCAGTCTGCGCCGAACAGTCCTTGCACTTAACTTCACATTGCATTGCGCCATTTCACCTTGTATACACAGAGATGATTTTTTCCTGTCACCTAGGCACTGTCTTTTAATTCTTCTATCATCACTTGCTGTTGTGCACCTTTTTCTGCCTTTACCAGTCTGGTTTTGTAATGACTGAGTCTCCTTATACTTCTTCAAAAATTTAGAAATGCCACCTTTAGTTAAGTTTCCCCCAATATTTCTTCTAATTTCTTCATAACTGTAGCCTTGTTCACTTAATATTACTATTTTACATCGCTTCCTAGGTGACCAGTCAACTCTTTGCGCCATTTCTTTAATTTTATTACGTTTTACAAGCACACTAAATCAAAGAGCACAAAAAAAAAACAACCAACTTGATAGCAATTACAGAACACACTGATAAATGTCCTGTAACCTGTTGGCTCATTGCCAAAACAAGAGAAAACATGATTGGCTCATTGCCAAAACAAGATGACACCTGATTGGCTCTGTAAACACTCATGCTCATTGGCCACATTCAAATGAAGGAAAGCTACTTCATATAAATGTAAGCAAGCTGTGCTTCTTTTTTCTGGTTATTTGGCTATAACTTTTGATAGAATACAGATAATTGAACAAATGTTATTGCATTACAATCTTTATTAAATTACCTTTCTAATGATATATAATTTTATAGTATTGGTACAAAAAAAAGTGGTGTTATTAGCCATCAAACCTCTAAAATAAACTTTTTTCAAAAGGTTTCCACAATTTTGTCCACTACTGTATCTCTCTCTTTCTCTCCCTCTCGCGGTTTTAAGCAGATACACTAACCGTTACGAAGGAAAATTCCCCATTAAAAAAAAAAAGAAAGTAGAACTCGATACGTTATTTTCGATGAGATTTTATTTAACCAAGGATTATTAGACATACGATTAGGGAAATTTTCATTTTATAAGCCCCATCCTTTGCTTTATTATCCCTAAAGAATCGGGATTAAATACAGTCTGTCGAAAACAAAAACCATCTTTCCAGAACATTTAACGCTCAGCGCTGCGCAACCTAAAATTTTAGTTAATCCCATGTGGTAATTTAGGCCAACCATTAGTGCTTACTCTTAATGGACTGTTGTTTTTCTTCAATTAGGATTAACGTTTTAATTTAACATGTGGCGATAGAGTTGAAAAGCCATGATAATATATATTTTCCAAAGATACGAACCGAAATTTTTAATGCTTAGGAAGTATTTTAGAAAAGTGTTTATATTTCGTTAATTATGAGGATTATTGCGTGTGTGATTTAGTGTGTTATTAATAAACCATGTTTATTAACTTAATCAACTGGGTATTTTTTAATGCAATATCTGTTTAAGAAATGAGTTTAGTGTGGAATAACTCGTTAAAAAATCTGTTCAATAATCTGAATCTGTTTTCAAAAAAAAAAAAGTGGAGAAAAATCTCTTAAGGTCGATATTTAAATTTAGCGGGTTTCAATTAATATTAATTTGCAACTCTCTAATCCGTAACTCTCTAATCCGCAGCTCTCTAATTCGCAACTCTCTAATCCACAACTCTCTAATCCGCAACTATCTAATTCTCAAGTAACTCGGTAGGTTTTCAACGTTAACAATAGCCATCGTTATTGCATTTACGGAAGACCTTTACCTCACCCTTTTTATTACATACATACAGACAGAAAAACCAAAGCAATAGCGGGTTCAATATCAATTAAAACCGGCTAAAAAAAAAGAAAAGAAAAGGAAAAAAGAAAGAAAGACAAGTCCAGAGTCTAACTACCCTTTCAGAAATTTAGTTTTCTTGCCTGGGACAAGAGAAGAGGATAAGGGAGGAAAACACAGTCATTTAAAAGTTCTGCAATCATCAGTGCCATTCGAAACAGGTTGTAAAAATAACGATTGGAATTTGACTTCCTGACGTCAGCTTCTGCGATTTCCGTGGGCTGTCAGGTGAGGTCCTGAACGATTGTGCACGCTGAAACCGCAGAAGAATTTTTTTTTGCAAATTCAAGTGTATATAATAATCTTTTACAGAGGTCTGAGCCTTCATTTACTTTATAATAAGGATAAGAGAAATTATAGAGAGGTATACTAAAATTTATAAGTTTTTAATGCAAAATTTATTTTAAGAAATTTATTTATTAATTTTAAATATATTAGTCTCCTTATATATTTAGTATTATTAAATATATTAATAAAATACATTAAAATATTAAAGAATTTTAAGCTCCTCTGTACTTTTCTGAGCCCCTCCCTGTAAAAAGCACCTAGCTACCGGCCTAGGGGGGGCTTGGGCTTCTTGAGCTCCGTTCTACGCCCCTGGTCAAAAGTACAAAGACCCCCGCCCACCCTCAATTCTAAGGAAAAGAAAGAAGTGGACAAACGTATACTTACAAGTTAGTAAACGTTCCCTTACAAGTTAGTAAACGTTTACTTACAAGTTAGTAAACGTTTACTTACAAGTTAGTAAACGTTTACTTACAAGTTAGTAAACGTTTACTTACAAGTTAGTAAACGTTTTACGCCATAATAGAAAGACTTTGAAAATACTTCGCATGATGAAGATGGGTGGAGATACGGTGAAGGATATTTACGGGGACAAATTTTTGTTAAAATACTTTTTTTTACCTTGTTTGAGCACTGATTTTAATACTATCCATCTTTATTTGCTTATCCGAGGCTAACCCATAAAGATTTTTCGTTAAAGTGGTGAAATTTAACATTGATATTATGGGAAATTTTTTAGTTCTGACAGATTTTATTCTTGTAAGCAGGGTATTCGATTATCTGTGACCTCATTAAGTCGGGGTGACTGTATTACAAATTTGGATGTTGTTGCCCTTCTCGGCGTCAGCACAAAAAACCCAACTGTTGAGCGCTGCGCTTGGATTCCAACTAAGAGGTGGCTGGGTTGATCCCAAACTGAGACGAGGATTTTTCTTTTTTCCGTCACTCGTTATAAACACTGCCTCCTGACGGCTCCGTACGATAGACCAGTCAATTGTTAACCCTTCCTCGTGATAAATGTGTTGACTCTGGCATGGGCTATAATATCCAAATTTGTGAAGCGTTTTAATTTGAGCCAAAATGCTGGGTGATAGAATTTAATTTCTACTGTTTTCTTACTACGTATGGAAAAATGCAAAACAGACGTCTGCTTTTAATTTAAGGTGCTTTTTTTAGGAATAAATCTGTCATTCTTTTCCTTTGCAGCGAGTTTGCAATGTAATCGGTAAACTTAAATTAAATGGCATAGCGTAGTATGTATAGACTTTGAGGGTCAAAGTACGTTAAATAAACAAAAAGTAAAAGATGTTTAATACGCTGAAAAAATTATAACCTCACTATAGTCTACAGACTGCATAATGAAGACGAACAAAAATTTTTGAGTGGGGGCGGGGGGGGAATAGGAGATTTATAAATTTTTGTTAAGATGGTTGATTAAAAAAAAATGAGAAGAATGCCTTCGGCACCACGGCCCCCTGCGAGGCTGAAGGCCTGGACAGAATTGCGGCGCTAGGTCCTAGGCCCTGCCTACTTAGCCTATACGTAAATCCGGCAATGCTTATGTGACTTATGAATAAACCTTCACAGTAGAGCTTCGTGCTCATTTTTTGAGGCCCGAGCCCGAAAAAATGTATGAGAATGTTAGTCCGAGCCCTAATTTTCAAATAGAATTTCAATCCTTTGACGTACGATTTAAATTTTTAAAAAAATTTCTAAACTACACTATTTAATTTCCTTCGAATTTTCATACACACGTATTTCTACAATCCTCGAAGATGAATTACACAGTCGTATTCCTTCCTGGGAGGATTTCAATATAGAAAAGTCAGTTTCCAGCTTTAGTTGCATCTATCTAATGAGCCCTAGTAAACTAGTATGAAATACAGTGCGAAAACTAGTATGCAATACAGTGCCTGAGCCTGTTTCGGGCTCATCCCACCTCACCTCTACTTCACAGTACAATTTTAAGGAAACCAGTTTCATAAGGTCTCATTTCTCCTATAAAAAAAAATGTATGGAAATATCTGTCTTGCGTAACTGTATGAATGTATAAATATATAAGAGTAAATGGCGCCAAGAAAAATTAATTAAAATTATGGAAACCTCAATTAAAATTATGTTTATCTTGAAAATGTGATAAAATCTTAGCAACCTCCCAACGCCCTTGAGAAAAAATCGTAACTCCACATTTAACCACAATACACAACTTGAAACTGTCCATTAGAAAGTTTGATCCCTGCGAAATAGTGTCAGCAGTAAGATAATAATAATAATAAACCAACCTGGTGGCCAACAAAAACCCTTACTACAAATACGAACCAGAAACAATACTAGAAACAATACCAGAAACAATACTAGAAACAATACCAGAAACAATACCAGAAACAATACAAAACACGGAAAATCTACTAGGATGGGGATATCATAACGGACAAGACGACACCACACAACAGACCAGATGTTACACTAATTAATAAAATCAGCAAAACCACATAAATAGTAGACATAACAATATCCAACACAAACAATATATAGAACACATATGCTACAAAAGTAACTAAATACTAAGATTTAAGGCAGGAAATCAAAGACATGTGGTACATGGATAAGGTAAACGTTATCCCTCTTGTCTTATCAGCAACAGGTATAATACCAAACACACTCCAAAAGAACTTGGAGACACTTGAAATTGAACCAAACACATATATTGATATGCAAAAAGCAACAATACTAAACACCTGCCGAACAGTCAGAAAATTTTTAAACCTGGCACCAGAATGAAACATATAAAAAATTTTCACACTAAAGGTAGACTTGAGAACTTGGCACCGCCTGGCCTCTCTTGGCTTGGGACCCGGTGCGACAGAACCGGTCGCCCTGCCCTTAACCTGTTACTACCTTTCCATCTCCCGTTGTTCCAAGTGTACACTTTTCGGTACTTTTTGTAAGTTCCCCATGTATTTGTTCAATAATTGGAGAAGTATACAATATTGATTAAAACGTGTTTATAGTTAAGATCAGAGTGGTAATTATTCGTTTAAAGAAAAATCATGTCTTGCAAATGCATTCCATACAAAATTATTATACCTTCCGCTCTTCCTTTCTTTGCTCTTTCACTGTAAAAGCTTAACACCCCCTCCCACGAGCATTGGGGTAATTAGTCTTGAGGTCAAGTGGGGGAGGAGGGTTATAACCTACTCCAATACTACTCACACCGCATTCATTTGTAACATTCGTTTTTCTAGTGGAAGTAAACTTTTTCTATGGAGGACTAAACCCCTCTAGCCCCCTTTAGTTATGCCAATGCCTATAAGATACTTTTAGGGAAGAGGATGAAACCATTCGATGCGCCACTGGTTTCTAAATATAATGCTGGCACTTTACCTATTCGAATATATATTTTTCATCCTTCTTTATTCGTTTCTTTATCTGGCAAAGATACCGCCACTTTTTGTTTTTTAGATAAAATTTACGTTGGTTAATATAGCTATCGGAAGACTTACCAACTTGATTCTCGCTTTCCCACATTTTTTTGTATTTCTCTTCTCTGCTAACAGATGGCACTGCATTCTGTTGAATTTTCTTCTTGTACATCGCAGCTGCTAGACTCGACCAGTACATGTAGACATTTCTTCGCATGAGATCACGATTTCCCTTATTTTTCGGTAAGTCGTCCGCAACCGATGTTACAATTTTATTTTTCAACTAGAGAAAAAAAAAAAGGCAAATAAATACAATGAGATCGTCTGACACCATTTTATCAATAAAACCAATGACAGTGAAACAACCACTACAGTCACCTTACGCGCCCGTAGGCCCATGTTCTCACAATTTCGCCCCCCTTTTTTCACACTAGCTTTTAAATTCCCAAATTTTTGCAATAAAAAAAAATTATATAATAAATAAACTTTATTAATTTATAAAGGTCTCTTTATGAGTAGTGGGGCCTTGGACCCGAGCCCCGTTGCCCCATCCGTTAACAGGGTTCCTCACACATTGGAGCCAGTACAGGATTCACGTGTAGGTCAAGTAGGCCCTGGCCTAGGATTGCGCAATCTTCGGGCTCCTCCTCAAAGACCTTGATATTATTTAAGTTCAAGCGTCATTTTAATCTTGTTTATTTACAAAGGTCCGAGTTTCATCATTTATAAACCTGAATATTATAGAAGAAGAACATGAAAGAAAAACATGATTTATTAACTGAACATCGCCGAGGCCATAATCTTTAGGGGTCCATTTTCTCCTTCTGGCCTAAGGCCCATAAGGTTCTTACTCCGGCATTCACTGGAGCAAAAACTTCCTTGACTTTTCCAGCCCCCCACCCCCCAACTAATCTCAAGTAAAACGTTCAACTGAACTACAGTTGTGCTTAAAACTACTTCACGTTTGTGGGAAATTAGGATATTCAAAACAAGAGATTTTCTCTGACAATCCCAGGTGCGTGGAAGTTCCGATTAAGGCGTTACTGATCAACTGCGAAAGCATTCAAATTCAATGTTTATTAAAAAACGGTTCAAACAATCGAATAGGAAATGTTTATAGGTGGTCTCGAAGTCCAAGTGAGTGTATGGAATGGGAGTGGGGTGGGGGGGGGGGGGCTATACTACCACCCAGACGGTCAGCACAAAGAATTCATATAATAATAAATAAATTTGGAAACACAAACTTGAAAGCGACCCCAATCACTACGCTGAGTTATAAAAGGCAACAATTTTGAACATATGCCGAATTGTGAAGAAATTTCTAGATACAACATCTGAATAACAAACAGAAGGAAGTTTTGAGCATTTTGCCTCCCATCTGAAGTCTATACTGCCAAGTGGGAGAATACGTACAAAATAATAATAATTAGTATACTATGAGAGTTGCAAAATACAAATTAGCCCAATTAACAATAGACGGAAACATTATAAGGAAGGAAGGGGGCAGGAAAAGATGCAGGTGGGTAGATGGTGTCGTGCCGCTAGCGACCGTGCCGTTAGCGACCAAGCTAAAATCGTGCCAGTAGCGACCCTTTCAGTACCACTATTGCGTTTTTACAAAATAATGATAATTAATAATAATAATTTATTTCTCCACGACTTCAAAACACGACACCCGAGGAGGGAGACAGCAGAAAAAGGCCAAGAGAAGGCCTGACAAGCCCGCTGCCATCCAATCCGACAACCGCCGCTGGTGAACGCATCAAATTACAGGTTAAGTCGCAGTAATAGTTATTAGAACAGTTTATAGACATATTTAATCACAAACAGTAACCAAAATATTGTATCATAATAAGTACAGCACAATTACTCATGGCAAAAAATTAAAAAAAAAAAATAAATAACGTGATTCAAAATTATCAAAAAACCTGACCATCGAGTAACCACAATTTAAAAACTTTTTACAAAATCGAACAAATCGATAAAATGAAATAGAATAATTAACCGAGATTGCGGATCTATTCCTCGCGCCAACCGTCGCCAAACTATTAATGTATTTGTCAAGCTAATAACAGACTGAACTTATGTAATAACGAGCAGGTTTTCTGATATTTTATATAATACGGACGAAGTGAATTTTCGGCCACAGTGTTATACACTACGTATTCTCTTCCAATCGATTTATAAGTATTTTCCTTTATATAATTTTCCGTCTGTCTGTTTAATATCTGTTTTGAAGAATGAAATACACACACACACACAAATATAGGTAAAATAGTGAAATATAAGTAAATATCAAAATATGTTAACAAATTTCTGTTAATTTTGTTCTTTTAAATATTGATAAATGCTTCACATCTATTGTATTCATGTGCAAAAAATATTACTGTACAATAATAAAGGGTATAATAAATAACGTAAATCAATAATATTCTCCATTTATGGAAAATATTAGCACAACCACAAAAAATATTGATAACTGTTATAAAAAACTTAAAATACAAGCAGCAAAATTAGCTTTTCCATATGTAACTTTGACTATTAAGTTTTATAAAAATCCTGTTGGTTTTTAAACAGTGACTTGCGCCACAAATACATATGGCAATAAGGCAGAAGCATTTTTACGTAAAATACTTAATAAAATGCTTGAAAAGATCAATGAGGAAACATCTATACTAAAAAACAGTCAACAACTTTTACCAATACTATTAGGTAGTGAAAGAGTAATAAAAAAAGCTTAAACATTTGATTTTGAGGACCTATTTAATCACATTAATATCAGTGACCTATTTTGTGTTTTAATAGACAATTTCAAAAAACATAACATTGACTTGGTTACTACTAGAGATTTGGTAACCCTTTTAAACTTTACTGTGAAATATAATATTATAAAAATAGGTGATGGATATTATAAACAAATTAAGGGAATAGGACAAGGTACTTCATTCAGCTCATGAGCAAGTAACATCTAGTTACACCACTATGAACAACTAAATCCACTTAATGATAACCTTATACTGAAAAGATAAATAAATGATATTATAATTATTGATTATAACGAGTCTAATGAACCTAACTTTGATTATTATCCAACAAATCTCGTTTTGAAAAACAGTTCATCCTCAGACAAAAGTGTGCATTTTCTTGATCTCCATATCTCTATAGATGGTGGTGTTAGGATCCAGATATATGATAAAAAAAAAGAGATTTAAATTTTCATTTTGTTCAATATATTATGAGTGATTTATGTATAAAAAAGCAGATTTTTAAATATCTAATTAATACACAGTTTAATAGGATAAAAAAGTTCTGTACCAATGTACAAGGTATCATAAAAAATATCGAACAACTTAAACATAGTATGTTCAAAATGGTTTAAAAGAAAAATATTTCTTTAAATTATTACATCACTTTTGCATTCATAGAGGACATACATATAGATGTTGGAAACACTTTGATGTTTTGGCAACACTTATTACTACTGTTCAGCACAATTGTAGAGAAGGAAATGTAATTGACATTACCGCTTACAAACGGTTTCAAATTTTTAATTCATTTTAACTACAACCTTCGGGTCACTGCACGAGACGTCACGTCACCAACTTACCCCAGTTTCCACTGAAAATCACTAAAAATTGCATTAGATGAATTTTTGACATAAATCACTTTACGTTAGAAATCGCTAAAAATTGCACTAGATGGATTTGTAACATAACAGAGTCACTAGCCCGTAGCGGGAAAGCAGATCGGCCAGAGAGTAATCCTTCTGCGCATGTGCATGGACTTGACATCAAGTTGGCATCAGTGTTTCCCCACATTAATATGTACTTGGCTAGAAAACTAACATCTGACCAGAAGAGAAAATAGCTCAGAGAAGATATTTTAGAAGAAATATTTTAGAGGGGAGTTTTGGTGATAATATTTTAAAAAGGTATTATAGAGGACATTTTTAGGAAAGGTACTTCAGAGGAGGTTTTCTAGAAAAGGTACTTTAGAGAAAGTATTTTAAAAAAGGTATTTTAGAGAAGGTACTTTAGAAGTGTTGTTTAAGGAGAAGTACTTTAGAGGAGGTATTATGGAGGCATTTTAGAAGAGGTACTTTGGAGGAGATATTTTAGAAGAGGTACCTTACAGGAAATAATTTAGAAAAGGTATTTTAAAGTAGGTATTTTATTAGATCTAGCTAATATTTTAGAAAATCTAGCTTTTTTTTCAGCAATCTGACTAATTTATACCGTGTTTCAGCATTACTAGAACGAAGTTTGGCATCACATACGCATGTGTAATGCAGTGATAACTGGTTTGAGACGCCATTTAGTAATTTCTTCATGTTGCTGTTTCATCTGACTGCTCGTTGGGAAAAGTGAAATGTCAAGCATTTTAATTTTTTTTTATGTACATTGCCGTAAGGTAAGATACGTGTAACGTAAGAAGAAGAAAGGCAAGAGGAGGAAGGGAGGACGGAAAATCCTAAACAACAGGCTCAAACAACATGGCGGCTATCACCTTAAAAGCCGATTGCCAGACAAGCGTTTTAAAAATACGGCTAGATTTAAGGGTAATCGTCTCGCAGTAAACGCCCAAACTTCTTCAGTCTGAATTTTATCTTAATTTGCTTTGTTCAAATTTTAATACCATAAAACATTTTAAAACTATTTTAATATATGGTTGCTTATGCATTGCATCATGGTGAGATTCAGCACTGTTGTATGGTGAGTACTATGGTTTGATGTTGATATATTCATTGTGCATTTTTAGATTTTAAAATGTTTTCTGAAATTTGTATTGCTGTTAATTTTGGTATGTCATATGGGACATACAGTGCTTTCACTCTTTCATATCCATTTATACGCTTAAAATTATTGGTGGATTTTCTATAAGAAAAAAGTCCTGGTCTTTATACAGTATAGTTGGAGGTAAACATTAACCAGTTATAAAAGTGACTTTAAACCAATATACAATGTATTAAATATATTATATACCAATATACAGTATATTGTATATCCAATTAATTATTCTACTCTACATCTTACTATTTCATATATATATCCTTAATGATTATATATGGCATATATAAAGGCGGAAGGGGAGGGCTAATTCACCAACCCGTCTAGCCAGCGTGGTGAAATTATGGCTAATTCCTCCATTATGTTGACACACCAGAAACCATGGCCCCTAGTCTCCAGGTGCTGGAGTGCTCCTGATCAAGGCAGCGGTCAGTGTGGCATGAAAGCAGGGGGTGCTAAGAATCACTGGAATGGCCCAGGCTGCCGTTTGTTATTGACCTTGGCAACGTATAATGGACGATCCCTTGCTTCTGAAGCAAAACTTCAGGAATTGGAAGAAGAACTTGACAAGATCAAATGGGACATTGTAGGACTCAGTGAAGTTAGAAGAAAAGGTGAAGAGTTGGTGGAACTTAAAAGTGGACATTTGTTTTATTATAGAGGAACGGAAACTGGAAGAACAAGTGGTGTTGGCTTCTTAATCAACAAAAGAATTAAAGACTGTCTTCTGGAAGTTGAAAGTACATCAGATCGAGCAGCGAGGCTCGTTGTTCAACTAACCCAGCGATACCAACTTCAAATAGTACAGGTATATGCACCAACATCAAGCCATACCGACGAAGAGGTTGAAGAATTTTATGAAGAAATCAAACAGTTACACACCAAAGGGAAACAACATATCAAGCTCATCATGGGGGATTTCAATGCAAGAATTGGACAACAGGAACAAGGAGAGACATCGGTTGGTAAATACGGATATGGGGAAAGGAATGAACGTGGCGATCAACTCATCGAATTTGCAGAAGCTGAAAACCTTAGCATCATGAATTCATTTTTTAAGAAGAAACCGCAAAGAAAATGGACATGGAAACACCCAAATGGGGGAACTAGTGAAATTGACTATATCCTGGCAAACAAGAAATCAATTATTGAAGATTGCAGTGTACTGAACAGATTTAATACTGGAAGTGATCATCGAATGGTGAGATGTAAAGTGCACTTAAATACTAAATTAGAACGACAGAAGCTCATTAGGAAACAAGTAAGTAAGAGGGTGGATTTAAAGAAATTAAAAGAAAATACCGAGGCATTCAAGTTGGAATTAAAAAATCGCTTTTCTGCACTGGAAGGACTTATTGATGAAAGTGATATCTCAGAAGCAAATGAAAACATTGTTAAGACAATAGTTGAAACTGCTGGGGAAATTGGTGGTGTAACCTGTAAAAAGCACAATAGCAAATTATCTGAGAAGACGAAACAGCTCATGAAAAGGCGAAGAGATATGAAGGTGGACAATCGAAATACCAGTTCCAGGATTGAGTACATAGAACTTTGTAAAACTCTGCGCAAAAGCATGAAAGAAGACATAAGAAAATTCAACTGTGAGTTAGTAAGGAAGGCCATTGAAAATAACAAGAGCCTTAGGGTTGTTAAAGGAAGTTTATCTGTTGGGAAGAAACACATCATTGCATTAAAAGGAGAGGATGGCACCGTAACAAGAAATAGGGAAGAAATACTTAGAAGAGTTGAAGAATTCTACAAAAAACTATATGAAAGTAACAGTGGATTAAACGAAGACACTGAAATAGTCGAAGGAACAGCTCCTAAAATCTTAAAAGAAGAAGTTTCATTTGCAATAAAAAGTATGAAGAAAGGAAGAGCCCCTGGCGATGATGGTATTACATTAGATATCCTAAAAGAAGCTGGAGAATATGTAGAAGACATACTTGCAAAATTCTTTACCAAATGTCTTAACAGCGGTAACATACCAAACCAATGGGATTCTGCAACAGTAATTCTTTTGCATAAAAAAGGTGATAAAGAGGATTTGAAAAATTACCGACCAATTAGCTTGTTACCTGCTATTTATAAAATCTTTTCGTAAGTTCAATACATCGCCCGTGAAAAATTAGGATGCAGCCCAACGAAGAGAATAAGCTGATTCTAAAGAGGATTCAGCAAGAAGAAAGGACCATATTCAAGTATTAAGAGAATTAATTGAAAGAACACATGAATATGAACTTCCATTGTGTGTTGCATTTATTGACTATGAGAAGGCCTTTGACTCTATTAAAACATCAGCAGTCATCAACTCTTTAAGATCAACAGACATTGAGGATGTGTACATTGACATGGTGAAACGTGTGTATAAAAATGCAAGTGCAAAATTTCGGTTACATAAAGATACCAAAACTATCAAACTTGGCAAAGGGGTGAGGCAGGGAGATACCATTTCTCCAAAACTTTTTACTTCAGCTTTACAGATGATTTTTCAGCTGATAAATTGGAATAACAAGGGAATAAAAATAAATGGTGAATATTTAAATCATTTGCGGTTTGCTGATGACATTGTTATTTTTTCAACGAACCCATTAGAACTCCAAGACATGGTACAGGAGCTCTCAACTAGAAGTAAAGAAGTTGGACTCAAGATGAACCTACAAAAAACTAAGATCATGTTCAATAATTTTGTAGAGGAAACAAAAATACAAGTTGACAACATTGAGCTAGAAATTGCTGATTCATATATTTACCTTGGCCAGCTGATTTCAATGGATGGCAACATTATGAAAGAACTCAACAGACGTATTAAACTTGGCTGGAGTGCATTTGGAAGAAACAGTTTTATCCTGAAGGGGAAATTGCCTTTGTGTCTAAAAAGAAAGGTCTTCAACCAGTGTGTATTGCCAGTCCTCTCTTATGGATCAGAGACATGGAGTCTAACAGTTGGAGCAATACGAAAGTTACAGACAACGCAAAGGAGCATGGAGAGGTGCATGCTTGGAATAACTAGGAGAGATCGAAAAAGAAACACTTGGGTGAGAGAGCAAACTAGAGTAGAGGACATCATTGTTAAAGTAAAAGGGCTGAAATGGCGATGGGCTGGGCATATTGCAAGAAGAACTGATCAACGATGGACAACAGAAATTCTGAACTGGATTCCAAGAGACCACCGAAGACCTAGAAAACGTCCTCAAACTAGATGGGTGGATGAAATAAGAAAACAGGTTGGGGTGACGTGGAAACGAATGGCCCAGGATAGACTTGTGTGGAAAGCATTTGGAGAGACCTTCATCCAGCAGTGGATAGATAATGGTTGAATATGATGATGATGATATATATATATATAATTTTGCTTCGTCTGTATTATATAAAATATCAGAAAACGTGTTCGTTATTACTTAAGTTCAGTCCGTTATTAGCTTGGCAAGTGCATTACTAATTTGGCGACAGTTGGCGCGGGGAATAAACTCGCAATCTCGGCGAATTATTCTATTTAATTTTACCGATTTTTCTCTTTTGTAAAAAACACAATAATGGTACCGAAGGGGTCGCCACTGGTACGATTTTAGCTTGGTCGCTAACGGCACGTAACCAAGTAGATGATCCAAAGATTCGTACACCTAAGTCAAGGCAGTAGCTGGACGCTTTTTACAGGGGAGTTCCAAAAGCTACAGATGGGACATAGAATTGTTTAATGTTCTGATATATTTCATTAGTATATTTAATAATGCTAAATATCTGAGCAAACTGATATATTTAACATTAATGAATAAATTTTTAACATGCATTTTGGATTGAAAACTTATATACAGATATACTAAAATTTATAATTTCCCCTTCTCCTTGCTATAAAGTAAATGAAGACCCAAATCTCTGTAAAAAGCATGGTGTACACAAGATCTACCGTAAAAATCAGTTTTAAATATGTTTTTGCAGTTGAAAAATAATTCCCATTATATCTGTAGGAATTTTCAGCACTAGAATTAGTGGGTTTGAAAAGCCTGGAAAAGAATATTAAAGTTTTTGGTGAAACATAATTTTTCTATTTACAAATCTCTCCATAGTTGGTGTAAACATTTTTTATAACAGCAAGATCCTTCGAATTGCATTCAAAATGTAGATCACCCACTGGCGTAAGCAGGAGTTTATGGATGGGGGTTGTAACCATAGGCGTAGGGTTTAGGCGTGGGAGTGGTTTTAAATCATGTAAACCCCCCTATTGTAATGAAAACGCATTTAATCCAGAAATATATGAGCCGGAAGCCTAAAAATTCCCCCTTGGCGAACTTCCTTCTTCGCTTCTTAGCCCATGGTGTAACCCCCCAATGCGATGAAATTTTGTTTATTTACATATGGAATGGAGTTGTACTGCGCATTCGCCCCTCGTTATAAAGACAGCAGTTAGTCCATTGCAGTTTAGGGAAGGCCGTCTTGGAGGAACTGGTTTTTCCCGCGCGAAAAACCAGTTTCGGCAAGATGCCCTTCCCTAAACTGCAATGGACTAACCCGTCTGCTAACGGTATCAGGCGTCAGGTCTGCGCGAACGAACAATATCTCTGTAACCAGCCCATTAAACCTATAACACCCCCTTATGAACTTTCTGCGTACGCCTATGAGGTCACCATCGTTAAAAGCTGTTCTTACACGTCATTACTTGTTTCTAGGGAAAAGTGTGGTGTGGTGACTAATTCGTTCAAATAAAACTTTTCCCAACTTCCTGCATCAACTCGGAAAGGTTTTTAAAGTATGAATAGCGCTTTGTTTTCATCTCTTTATTCGTATGCCCTGGAAGAGAGTTTCGCAACCTGAAAGGGCTTGAACGAAAGTTTTACCACAAGCTATACTTAATAATCCCTTCTATTTATAACATTTGCTCTATGTTTTTGTATTATCGTTATTCGGTAACAAGCAAGTTAAAATAGGATTATTTATGAAACTAGAAAGATTATTTAAAGAAAGAGAGAGAGAGAGAAAAGGTCATACGCATTTGAGTAGTATGATGTGTGAATAATAAGGTCAGGATAAAGGTATTCTTGCTGCGAAAATATTTCGATTTCCTCTTTATATTCCAAGCTTATATTTTATGGAATCCCTTTTTTTTTTGTGCTTAAGCTTCTTCCGCCCTTGTAAAAATGGCTCTCCAAATTGCAGATCAAACCCTGAATCAACTGGTACTGGTGCATAATGTGTTTATTTTTCATCCCATAGTTTGCTCCTATATAATTTATTAATTGGTCAAATAATCGGGATAATTAATTATTCAGTCAATTAAAATTTGAACCTTTGAATCGGAAATTTCGATGCTTTAAATCTCTCTCTCTCTCTCTCTCTCTCTCTCTCTCTCTTTCTCGTTCTGTGATACTCCGGTACTTTATCGACGTCCTTTAGTTTAAAAATATCGTCTATATTTATACCTGTCTCTCTCGTTTATCGGTTGAATGTGTAATTTTTAGAACTTTTTTTAAATTCTATTATGAGTTCCCCCTTTTCCATATATTCAATTGCCTACGTTGCAGTTACCAAAAGGGAGGTAAAAAAAAAGGGATTTTTCCTAGAATAGAAGCCTTAACATTTGCTAAAATAGAGGGGAAAAAAAAGAAGGATTTTTTCTAGAATAGAATCCCTAATATCGTTGTCTCTTGAGTCGAAAACTGCTGTTTTAAAAATAAGCCAAATATAATATGGAATTACTTCATTAATTTATTTTCTATTCTCTCATTTTAAAGTAATTAATTAATTAATTCACTATTTCTAACACATTTGTCAAGCAATCTACGAATTTATTTTCTTTTGAACGATAGTTGAAAACATGTAAAATATTACACAGTCGAACCTCATTATCGGGAACATTTATTCGTGGTATCAAAAAATTTATTCGTGCTAAAAGTATACAAATAATCATTATAATTATATGATGCAATTAATTAATACAAAGAGCCATTATGATTCATTAATCCAATTTAATCAATTATGTTATAATAACTATTCGAATTGTTCGCCATTGTTAGCCGAACGCGCTATGAACCTGATTTTTGTACGTTAGTGGTTGTTGACCTTTTTTATTGTTATGAGAGGCTATATACTAATTAAATATCCTCTCTAGGCCGATTACCGTATATCACTGCTTTCAGATAATATCTCAAAACGAAATGTAGAAGGTTGAGGTCGGGGAACCTGCGAGGCCATTCTACAGGTTCTCTCTTATCGATCCGTTTGCCTGGGAAATTTTCAACGAAAAATGCTTACTACAGGAAAAATGCTGTGGTACACCACCCTTTATTGAATACACACATCTTTGACGATTCTATCAATATGTTAAATCACAGTAGTACGCAGAAAGTTCATAAGGGGGGTTATACGCTAACAATAGGGGTTACGGAGCTACAGCTCGATATATTCATATATATATATACAGTCAAACCCTGTTATATAGCGAACCCGGCTTATGACGAATTTTTTTTTAATTAATTAATTAACGTTCTTGGATATAACGAACCAAAAGTAACGAACAAAAACCCTTGAGGGTTGCTATAACGGAGTTCGACTGTACATCACTTGTTACAATGTACACCCTACATTTCTTTTTATCAATATAAATTCTCATTATACAAATTTAAATCCTATTTAAAACGCTGCCACGTGACCTTTGGGTCAAGTGAATATTTTTCGTATTTTATTTCTTCTCTGTCACGGGCGCCGTTAGCGGGGGGGACAGGGGGGCTCGCCCCCCTCAATGTTGGGATTAGGGCTCCATGTCCCCCCAATTTCAAACAAAAATTTTATAACGGGTAACGCCGTTCAAGATTTAATTTTGTTTTTTAATCTAAGGAATGCGGTTATATTTTTCGGCGTAGTGTATTTAGTGCGAAATAAAAAAAATGCACTTTGTCATTTATTTGATGTAATTATACCTTTTGTTAGATTGTATTATATAGCTCTCTTTTCTTCATGGCAGCGTTTTCATTGACGTGTTATTATTTCAACTTTCAAATGGAACAGTTTTAATAACGTTACAACCACAACTACATTTTCCCAATTTTAATTTCGCAAGCTCAAGAAACTTTTTGGCCCAGTACGCTCATTATCAACGACATAAATTAAAGGGATGGTATCAAGGCCATAGCCAGGATTTAATTTCGTGGGAGGTCAAAAAATTTTACAGCATGTATTGATACAATCACAGCATGCAAGGCCGTACCCAAGTCCCATTAAAAATATAGTTTCTGACTAGTCCTTAAGTCCCCCCCACCTCTGGATACGGGCATGGACCGTCTACACCAGGGGTCTTCAACACTTTTCAGTTCATGGGCTCAGGGGCGGACTGGGTCCTCTCAAAGGGCGCATACTTTGAATTATCGGAGGACGCACCGGCCCGGGTGCCGGTGGCCCAGTCATGGGCCAATTTTGCTTATTCTTGTAGGCCCATGGGCCGCACTACTGTATCAGCAATATTAGGACTGAATAAAGGCACCCCTGCGCCTCCCCCTCCCAGATCAACCTTTATATACGATTTCTACATTGGTTATGTGCGCCTGCCCGAAAATATTTTCTGTATCCGCCCCTGGGATTTATTGTATATATATATATATATTACAATGTAAAATACGTATGGAAGCAAAAAACATTTACAATTCGTTTAGTTGTTAATATATAAAGCGAAATCAAACCTTTTAGTGAGATTTTTGGCACTGCTTATTATTAACAATCCTGTCAATATCAGGTCTTATTTTTGATGCAACCCTAACAGTGTTTTCAAGGTGGACGTCAGTTATTCTGGTCCCAACTTTTGAGTTTACTAACTTCATTCTTGAAGAAAATAGCTGTTCACAAACGCACTGGCGTGCGCAAATGGGGAAGGGTTGATGGGGCCATTACCAGGGCTGTCCTGAGAGGAATTATAGAGTATGCTTAATTAAAGAGTATTGAAATTGAGGGGTTACTGGACTTGGTGACGTCATCGCGCCGCGCTGACTGGCATTTGACTGGTCGTTTATCGCATATCCAAGCCCAAGGTGTCACTTGCCACTTTCATCAGTTTTTCCTTCCTCTTCTGGTCATACGCAGGATATTATTTTGAGACCTGGGGGATTCACAGGAGTTTTCCTCATTTGTTTACATTCAAGTTTGTAAATGACCTTGCGAAAAATAATAAAAGAACTTCGTGAAACCAAATAATACAAAAACTTTTGAGACAACACGGTATCACAGTTTTTACCTTTGGGGGATAGCTGGTGTAACCCCCTTACGATGAAATGTTGTATACAGGGTTCCTTGAAAGTCCGAATGCAACAAATAACTTTTGTTACAATGTTAACAGATATTGGAACGAAAGTTAGGTAAGTAAGTAAAATGATCGTATCAGATGAGATAAACAGAGCGCCCTGGTGACAAATTGGGAAGTTAAAAATTATTTCGAGAAAATAATAAAGATAGCGAAATATTTTCAATTAGAAAGTTGAAGTTAGTAAGAGAAAGACATACAGCTCATGCAGTGTGTACATTACCGCCACAAAGCGAGGTGTTCGGAAGTTCACTGTCATCGCTTTTATTAATGCTTTGATGTTTTAATGTTCAGTTGAAGTTCTTATTGGAGAAAGATCAAGGTTCCTTCCTTTAAGAACTTCAATCAACCTAAACGCTAAAGCATAACTGAAAGCTATGCATTGAAACTCCGAACACCTCACTGTGCAGTACGGTACATACTTCATGGGAGCCGTATATCTTTTCTTACTAATTGAAGAATGCTCCACAACTTTCTAATTGAATATATTTCGCTATCTTTATTATTTTCGAATAAAATTTAACTTCCTCATTCCTCCACCAGGAATGCTGTTGTTCATCTTTTCTGATAATACATAGTCATTTTACTATACCAATATTTAATTTTCGTAATAAAATCTTGGTTCAAAAGTTATTGACTCATTCGGACTTGTATCCGAATGTAAATATGTACATCCGAACCTGTAGCACATATGAATATATAGAATTGTAGCTCTGTACCCCACCATTAAGTCTGTAACCTACCTATGAATTTTTAGTATAGGGATGCTCTATAAAAAGCCACAACAAACAATACCTATGAATTTTCTGCATAGGCTTATGCAAAGATGTAAGTGCTCCAAATAGCGACATCCGTTTTAGAGCATGCAGTCAGATGGTTGGAAGGATGTTCTTATCGACATATTTAGAATAGAATTCAACGGGTCCTAAGTTGAATTCCTTTAAAATCACTGTTGCACTGCAAATAAATAAAACTACTCCTAATATCCATATAAGCCTGAGAACTAAAATGAAACACGATTGCGGAAAATCACGTACTACTTTAGTTCTCTAGCGTTTTAAGATATTTGATGCACGAAATGTACACGACTAAAATATAAAGTTAAGGCTCACAAGGACACCTCGTGGACTGAAACGCCGGATTTTGACAAGAGTGGGTACCATGGCTCTTGTCATGGGAAACAAACAAAAAGGAACACTCACTGCCTAATCCCTAGATTCACACTCGGATTCGTATCAATCCATCATCATAAATCATTTCACTTACAATGGATGGCTCTTGTCATGGGAAGCAAAAAATCCAATGGAACTACTCGCCCTAATTCAACCACTGAGGATTCGTACAATCCGTCCATCATACAAACAAACAAAAAAATCCTTGAACTGTTATTGTATTGCATAATATTTTACTGTATATGTTGACTGGAGATGTGTTTTAAAATGAATCAAATCAAATCACTATTTATCCTTCATTTGTAAAGTCGTAATAACAATGCACCACGTAACTATAAGCAAAAATACAAACAATGCTTATTAAAAGTGCAGCATATTAGACTCTACAATGAAAGGTTCCAAAAAAATATCAGCAGGGATATACCCTAGCAAAGATGACACCTAATATACACCATCAGCGTAATAAATACAAAATTTAGTAAGGAGCATTGTATGTGAAAATGAAACTGGAAATGTAACTAGAATATTAATTTTATGGTAAAGTGAACGTCATCAAGCAGAAGCATATTTAAATTAAACACTGCTTTGTGGGTGTCTGTTATCCCTGTAAAGAGTTGTTAACAACAAGGCCTTAACCAGAAATTTTTTTGTGGAGGCAAGAATTTTTTACAGCCTCGCTAATGAATAAGTATTGGTAGTAAAAACGTTTTGAAAGGAGGGGGAGGGCACTTGGGGCCACCCGCTGGCTACGGCCCTCATTAACAACAAGCTGCCTTTCACTGGTATACTGGTATCCCCCCCCCCACCAATATTTTTATGCTATCGGCGCCCATGTCTCTTGACTCACGGATTTTTCGCACTTTTCTCAGAAAATGTTTCCCACATTCAACTTCGAGGCCTATGTTTCACGGCAGAGAGATGGATTTTTTTTTTTTCCTTCTGTAAGCTATAAAACCCACTCATAATTTATATGACTCATCCACCAGATGCAGCATTTCCATGCAATTGTGTGGCTTCACTGCAGTGGAAAAAAGAAAACACGAACGCCTTGAACGAAATCATTAACTATGGTAACGGCTATTTCGACATACATGGATAATATCGATTAACTATTTTAAGAAGCCAAATAATCGATATATATATATATATAGACTAGAAATAAATCGTTTAAAATCCGGGCTGTTCTTACGAATATCTTACGTTAATAAATTGCATGATTTTCATGGAGAATCCGAAAATTATCGATTCTGAAGTATATATGCAATTACTTGCAGGCCCGGTGCGACCATAAGGCGAACTGGGCGGCCGCCTAAGGCGGCATCACGATAGACTTTTTGTTGCTTAATGCACCACTATACGATAATCGAAATAAACTCAACAACAAATAAATGGAAGTAAATGGATTATCGCTTGCCCTGGTAAAGCCGATGGTTACTTTTGATTTTACAGACGAGAAAAAAAAAAAATAATTTCAACGAGAAAGTTTGGAGGGGCTCTTCCTCTAAACACCCATTCTGTGGTTTAGCACCCCCCCCTTGACCTCATGGTGTTGAAATCTCTTAGCTAACTAAGTATCGACGAGGTGTCAAGATATATATAGTTCTGCATCGTACATCTCAGCTACATATACATTTGCCCTCTTAAATGTTCTTTCTTGGAAACAGATTTCCTCCCCAGAACACATGGTGCGGATTAAGTCGTAACCCCAAGCCCGCCTTTTGGAGATTCCAGATGACCAGGATGGGGAGATGAGCAGGAACACTTAAGAAAAAACCGGCGATGTCACAGTGTATACAAATTATGGGAGTTGGGCTTTACAGTTTTCACACGAAATCAGTTAGTCCTGGAGACTTGGAAGTCCCACTTCTATTTTCAAACTTCTGCATCATTACTCTTCATCACTGTCTGACATTTTAAATGACCATGCTGACCATACGCACGTTTTAAAATTTTTAAAAAGTACTGGTTTTTACTACAGTCTTTGATTTTACCATGTTTGGCGCAGTATAGCCCAGATGCTCTTGCGCCATAAAAAAGCCAAACAATCAATCAATCAATCATTATCGGAACAAGAAAGATGTAATGACATACCAGTTACCATTTATATTTCAAGTAAGTAATATTTATTTAAACTCTAAGACTACATAATATTTAAAATTCATTTATAAGCGTATACTCTTAAAATTTAAATAAAAATAATTTATGAAATTGATCACTGAGCTTGCCTTCCTCTGGAAAAAGTGCTAGTAAGTTTCGTTTCACTTTTATAATTTATGACACACGTATTTTAGTGTAATTAAATAAATATCATTATCCATGCGAATATTCTAAGCTATATATTATGAATCTATATTATATCTTATTGGTTTTAAATTTTTGATGTTCGTATATCAAGAACAGCGGCGAATCTAGGCAAAAAAATTTGGGAGGCACAAATTCCTATCTATGTGCACGGGCAGAATAATAAAATCTGGTTATATTTGTGGGGGTTATGACCCCATCTCTATCGTAGAACCGCCACTGATCGAGAACTATCTTTATTATATAACTAGCCTATTGATGATTTTAATAATTTCTTTTTGTGTTTGGTATACAGTAAAATCTGTGTATAACGATGTTCTATAAACTGTTAAAGATATCGTTATAGACAAAATTTAATAAAATACGCTTTGTAATGGACATTATTTAATTTTTATTAAGACCATGTTCAGGGCCAGATTATGGCAAGGGCTCGCGAGGCCCGAGAAAGAAGGGGGCCCCCCAAAAAATGTCATTTGACAATTGTATTTAATGTGATAAAATAGTAAATTAATACAAAAAAACGTTTTTTCTTCAGATTTACAATCCGAAACAAATTCAGAGAAATCATTCCTGGTAACTAATTACAACTATTATAACTACTATAACCACAGCTTTGAGAATTGGATAATAAAAGAGCAGAGTTTTCAAAAACACAAAATTGTTACACCGATACCACATATTATTCGCAACTTTTGCCACAACTTTTACAACTTTAGCTCTGCAAGATTATATATATATGTGTGTGTGTGTGTGTGTGTGTGTGTGTGTGTGTGTGTGTGTGTGTGTGTGTGTGTGTAAGAAAGGAAGAGCTCCTGGCGATGATGGCATTACATTAGATATCTTAAAAGAAGCTGGAGAACATGTAGAATATATATATATATGCAGGGTTCCGAGAAAAATCCGAATGCTATCAATAACTTCTGAGCGAAGACATGTATTGCAACTAAAGTTAGGTATTGATATGTAAAATGACTAGGTGCTAGATGAAATAAACAGCAATGCCGCTAGTGGTGACTTGAGGAAGTTAAAAATTTTATTAAAAAAATAATAAAGATAGCGAAATAGATTCAATTAGAAAGTTGTAGAGCGTCCTTCAATTAGTAAGAAAAGACATATGGCTCACATGCACTAAGTACATGTACTGCCACAAAGTAAGGTGTTCCGGATGTTTCAATGCATAGCTTTCAGTTAATGCTTTCTAGAGCTTTAGAGGTTTAGTCAAAGTTCTTAAAGGAAAAAAAACAAAACATGATCTTTCTCCAATGAGAACTTCAACTCAACTTTTAAGCTATCAGAAAGCATCAATTGAAAGCGATGTACTGAAACATTCGGAACACCTTACTTTGTGGCAGTACGTGTACATAGTGCATGTAAGCCGTATGTTTTGCTTACTAACTGTAGGATGCTCTACAACTTTCTAATTGAAAATATTTCGCTATCTTTATTATTTTTCGAAATAAAATTTTTAACTTCCTCAATTCGCCACCAGGGGCGCTGCTATTCATCTCATCTGATAGTGCATAGTCATTTTACTATACCAATACCTAACTTTGGTTGCAATATCTGTCTTGGTTCAAAAGTAATTCGCCTGATTCGGACTTTCCTAGGAACTCGGTATGTATACAGGGTGTCCCAAAAGCCTTGACCGCCCCCTCTAATTCCTTAAATATTGATCCTAGACATATGTGTTAAATTGGAAAGTGGCGTAAAAAAAAGGTGCAGAATTTTATGAAATCGATTAAAGTTGCAGAGGATTATTTTTTGAAGAAATACGAAATTTAAATTTTTATACAGTCCCTGTACACAAAAATTCCCAATGAGTAAAATGTGCCTCATACTCCAATAGGTCAATACAAAGTTTCAGCATTCTAGTGGGAAAAGAACCAGAGATATGAAGACCCAAAATAACGTGGCTTAGCAGAATGAATTTCCCCGCTTCCCAGCATGCACCTATTGCTCCCTTCAAAAAAGAGTTGCTAGTCAGTTATTTTGGACTTTGATATCTCTGGTTCTTTTTCCACTAGAATGCTGAAATTTTGTATATTGAGCTATTGGAGTATGGGGAACATTTTACTAAATGGACATTTTTGTGTACAGGGACCATACAAAAATTTAAATTTTGTATTTCTTTGAAAAATAATCCACTGCAATTTTAATCGATTTCATAAAATTCTGCACCTTTTTTTTACGCCACTTTCCAATTTAGTACATATGTCTAAGATCAATATTTAAGAAATTAGAGCTGCTGTCAACGTTTTTGGGACACCCTGTGTATATATCTATATATATTTACACAGCATAGTGTATATATTATTTAGATGAATAATAAATCATAATAGATACACCATTTGTTTTGTTTTACCGCTCAAAGACAGTTAAGGTCATGGTAAGCCGTGGGTCAAGTTTTTCAACGACTCCAAACCCCTGTCGTTTAGGAAATCAAACCTCGATCTACGATGGGCAGAAAACGGCCACGTGATCTGCTGCACCATTGGAATGGGACCCGAGTTAATGACTGGCATATTCAAGTGAGTGATGGGGGCGATCGCACCCATATATCTTGGAATTATATCATTGAAAATGAAATCAAACGTACCAGACACTTGGCTAAAAATAATAATCGGAAACAAATCGCCCCACCTTGGAAGTTTTCTGGATCCACCCTTGGGATTAATAGCATATTAGACGAAGCGTTGCATCATTAACAATATCTGTTGCTTTCAGACATAACGTCAGTCTCAGATTTATGTATAGAGCAGGTAGAGCAGCGCCCCGACTAGCATCTATATCCAGACATGAATCCCACGAAAATGATGCATTGCGCATGCCCACGGACTTCATTGTCGATGCTTCTGGGACTTTCCTTAGGGGGTAGTACAAAAATTGCAGAAACGTCGTACTTCGACAAATGCGTTACGACTATAATCGTAAACAGAAAAAGAATCGTAAATTAGTGATGACGTTTAACTCCTGCTATGGATCCCAACGTAACACTTTTTGCTAAGGAGTGCTAGTGTGAAAGTTATTGTGTGATTATGATGTGACGTAATATATCCGTATATATAATCGATGTGACGTAATATATGTTACGTAAATAGATTCCCGTGCATAGGTGTTTACAACTTAAGAGTTAAATATAGCATAAATACGATCCGGCGGCCACCCTTCCCAATGAAACCCTTGCACAATCCTCCTCCCCCCCCCACTCCAGCATAAATACGATTTTGCCTCTTTTCTAAAAAAAAAACGGGGTTGGGGGCAGGAGCTCCTACCAGATTACGCCAATATCCTAAGGTACGTATTCAATGGAATGCATTTACAAATTCAGTCACATCGTAACACTCATTTAAAAAAAAAAAAAAAGAAGGAAAATGCCTAACATATTGGGATCCAAAGCAGGATAAAACGTCAACACTAATTTACTATTCTTCTCTGTTTACGATTATAGTCGTAATGCATTTGTAGAAGTACAATATTTCTTCAATTCTTATACCACCCCCTTAGGTAAGGCTCAGGAGCATCGACAATCTAGTCCGTGGATATGCGCAATGCATCATTTTCCTGGGATTCATGTCAGGATATAGATGCTAGT
>QLNU02014802.1:77123748-77156060 GCA_006491805.2 Dysdera silvatica | reverse complement strand
AATCATTTATAATTTTAACCATTTTAAGGAGTTTTAGAATTTGTTAAAAAATCCAGGTAACATTATAGAAACATTCGATTTTGAAAATTTGTTTACAAATAAATATTTCATTGGAAAATATGAATGAACTTAAAGACTTTCTTTTTCTGAAATATGAAAATATTATTTGTAATAACCAAGATTACTGGAATTGCCTTTTTAATTATTCTATGTATAAAAATTTATTATATAATGGAAATAATTATTATAAACAAATTAGGGGAATTCCTATTGGACCTAGTTTTAATAGTTCTATTGCAAATTTATATTTGCATTTTTATGAAAAAAATATATTAAAATTGAAGCTTTCAGATATGTTGATGACATAATAGTTTTCAATTTACCCAAATTTCCATGATATAACAGAATGTGTTTGTCCAAAAGATTTAAAGTTGGTAAAAACACATTCAGAAAATGGAATTGAATTTTTAGACCTACATCTTGTTATGGAAAAAGATTTTAAAGTCGAGGTTAATATTTTTAAAGGACGTACTCTGATTTCGAAGTGACAAAATTAACTAATTTTAATTCAAATATAAATATTGCAATACATAGAAATATTATTACGCAGATTAAAAGAATTGGAAAAAGTTGAACTACAGATAAAAACTTTAAAAGTGCTATTAAAAACTTAGAAAAAATATTAGAAGGCAATTTAATTCCAAAAACATTTATTTATAATATTTTTAATAAATTTAAAAGAAATAGAAAATTGGTAAAATAAAACAAAAGAAGCTTTTATAAGTGCAGTTTAAAAATATCTGGAATGGCACATTTGTTTTAATTTATTTATCATTTCACGAAATTTCAATATTTTGAAACATTCTTAAAAAAATTATAATAGGCAAATTGCGTAGTAATATATTTTTCTTTTATTTCATTCTAGTTTAATATTATTTTGGTATAGAATTGTTTATATTTGTTTGAAATTTATTCTTTCTAAATTTTCTTCCGTTGTGTCGGGAGACTAGTACCTATTTTGTGTTAATACTTGGGTACTAACAGAAACACACCATGCTGGGGGTCTTCCTTCAAAAGTCCCCTCCATAATACAATTTTTATTGTTTTTCTTGTTCGAAAACTGAAGGTCTTTTGTGATTGGCATTTTATCTTTATCATCATTGCTAATTAAATTTCTCATTGATCCTACATCATTATGGATTGGATAATGACTTTAATAATTAGAATTAAATTAGAAATTATTAAAAAACATAAAAATACGAAGTTGGGACTTGGCATTGCGATTGTTTCAAATGCGGGGTTGACGTCACAACGCAGTAAAAACTTTTTTACGCACTGTAAACCAGTATTTGCTTCAATTGATTTTCTGCCGACAGTTTTCTAACTGAAATTCTACTTGCAGCTAACGGACTAAATGACGAAACGATATCGTTTCGTCATTAGTCGAAAGAAAGCATTCATTAATCGAGGTTCAATTCATTAATCAATGAAAATATCACTGGGCTGCGTTGATCAATCCGGATCAATAAAAACAATCGTTAAATCGAAGTTAGACCGTGTATAAAAATATAACTTGAAACTATATTTAAACTGTGTATGCACGAAATATTTTTCGTTGTTGCACCGTGCCTTGAGCGTTAAGCCAAAGTGTCGGAGAATCCCACTTTTATGCAGAGAGGAAGCATAACTATAATAATGTGCAATGTATTGTAATAAGCTCTGGATATATGTGGGAAAAATGTTAAGCTCTTGATATCTTTGATAAAATGTTAAGCTCTGGATATCCGCTGGGATCAAAAAGGGATAGTGCATGCGGCAGTCACTTCTGCGGGGCCCGTATTTCGATGAAGAAAGGTCTCCCCTTGTAGCCCGTGCTCTAATTTAGAGGCGGACTTAACAATTTTGCCACCTGTAGGTTTTGACATATTTTGACACTTAATTTTACTAAACGTAACATAAGTTTTTCCAGAGATTTTGGTGCTTTTGCCAAATTCTTAATTTCACGACCCTGGCGATTATTTCGAATTCGTCTTTTCGCCATTCTCGAATTTATCGCCTTTTGACCCTCTCTTTCTCTCTCTAGGCTGTTCCCATGCTACCTCTCCCATCATCAGTGCCTAGTTACGCCTCTGAGTATAACAATTCAGTTGGCCACCAAAAAATCCTGCCCAGCCTTTGCAAACTTCTCTGTGGCGAAATTTTTCGTTGCAATTTGCCGCCACAAGTTTTCGGCCTTCTTAGCGTAGTTGTAAATCCTCCACTGTTGTTCTAACCTTACTGGTAACTCGTCTTTATTTAACTTAATGGGAGGAAAAGTATTTAGGCTTACTATCGAACATCGGTAACTCCAAATTCCAAGGTAAGGAAAATCACTTCGATTTACAAAGGAGTGGAGTTCTACAAGAAACGCAAACTTAAATAGCTTTGTAAGAGGTTCCGTGATGTGTTTAAAAAAAAAAAGCCCGCGCATCCAAAGTGTCTGTCTTTAAATACGTCATATTTGAGGCAACACTTGGTGCGATGTTTTTACTTTCTCCGAGAAGCCCGGAACCACACGAACGAATCGTTCCTCCCCATTACTGTTGGGTATCGTGATAATTTTAAAGCCGGGCCACTTGTCGAGACAGGGATGAGTCACGCTGTTTTGGTTTCAACGGACTGGTTGCGCAAGAGACTGACGCCGTAGGCAGCGCGATCTGTTTTCGCTATTATTCTTCGGATATGAAAAGACGACTTACACTTCAAATAATTTATAGCTCTTTCCAAATTCGAATGTATTGTCGAAGTGTGTTATAATCTCATATTCAGGTTGGGATCTGGCATGAATGGTTCTTTTAAGGTCCCTTGAAATGATAATGGGTCGCGACCAGTGCCGGATTCAGGACGTTATGGGGCCGTGAACGGGTCCGTGAAAAATGTGACCTCCGCGATATGCTGCCAGTAAATCATGAAATTTTCTTAGAAGGTCATTAACCATGCCCGTATCCAGAGCTGGGGGGGGAGGGTAACTTAGGGACCGGTTCCCCCCGAAATTAAATTTTTAATGGGACTTGGCTACGGCCTTGCATGCTGTGATTGTATCGATACATGCTGTAAAAATTTTTGAACCCCCCCTTGAAATTAAATCCTGGCTACGGTCTTGTCATTAACTATAATATTCATGTTTATTAATAATGAAACCAAGACATTTATAAACAAGCAGAGTTAAAGTAACTCAGAAACTTAAATAATACCAAGGCCACTTATGAGGGCCCTAGGCCGGATTTACCTATAGGCCTAGGGCAATGGGCATCGTTTGCTGGAGCAGAGGGTCAGTTGCCCCCCCCCCCGAATTGAAATTTATACAATATTTTTAATACATGAATTAAAAGGTTAAAATGATTATTTGCTTCAGGTTACTATTGGCAAAAAAATTGCCCCCTGTAATTTGCCTTAACTATTTCCTTGCCTAGGGCCACCAAAAAGAGGCCTATACATAAATTCGGCCCTGAGTGCGACCCATAATTTCGAAGCTGGTTGGCGTGTGCAACTAAACATAATGTTAGTTGCAAGGAGAAAGTAGAAAAAAATAATATAAGAAACAGCATAAAAGAGAAATGTGTTGTAACTATTAATTAGTTATATGGAATCATCCCTCTCCATAATATTCTTTAATTCTTATAAGGATCCCCTTTCCATTTATCCTCTTTTCTCTTATCCCAGCAGTGCAAAAAGAACGCTTACTCAGAGATCTCATAAAGATCGCACTGCTCACTGTAGTCCGGGGTTTGGTTCCCCAGGCCTTAAGAGGTTCGGATTCCTCGGAAAACAGTAGGTCCCGGCGCAGCATGACCACTGTAGTCTTTGAGCCAGAAACTAAAAGAAAGAAAGCGAGTAACGGCTCCATAAGGATAGTATTTTGTTGTCGCAGAAAATGGGTCATAGAAGTACACACCCCCCCTGATCAGTGGTATTGGAAAGTGGGGGGCTTGAGGTCTCAAGTCCCCTATTAGATACAAAAACATGTCATTTTCTCATAGGCCACATCACAAATCTCCTTTAAAGGCATTGAGCCCATAAATTTTGAATTGCTACTCTATTGATTCTGGCTAACGACGTTTTCTCTTTAACAACTTCTTCCCCCATCCCTTGAAAATGGTTAGTGGAAGAGATAATTGTATATAATAAGAAAAGAGCGATGTACATCTGTACACAGTGGTCCAGCAGTCACGAGAGGGAACAAATGCTCGTCAGCTCAAACACGGTTGTTTTTAATATATTATATACTTTTTTAATTAATTTTACAAGAATTAAAAAAAAATATGAGCTTGACTGGAGAGAAGAAAGAGTGGAGTATCGACATCTTAATCATATTAAATAATTCTTTCACATCCTCTTTGAATTCTCGAGGAGTACCTTTTAAAAATGTATTTTACACTAGGATTAGCAAATACCCGCTTTTTTTCATGGTGGTTGGGATTTTTTCAGGGCTTTGTAGGTTTTAGGGTTTTTCCTCAGAGTTTTGGTGTTTTTTAGATATTTAGTATTGGCAATTTGATAATTATTTAAATAAACAAATTCTACATATGGGCAAATTAAAGAGTATTTGATATTGCAAGTATTATCATTGGCATATATATATTAGTTTTTTGGGGGGTTACATTTATTATTAATTTTGAAAATTTGATTAATTTTACTGTTATTAGTTGTTTGTATTAAAATTAAGTTAATTTTGCTTCTTACCTATGTTGTAAGTTTGCTTTTGGACCACTTACATCATTGAGATTTAACAAGTTTTTATGAAAAAAACACTTGAACACTCCAAAATACTTGTCTAAGTGTTAAAAATATTGGTGATAATATTTCATTACCATCCATCTTTTTTTAGTATTTTTTGTGGTAATTGGGTCCCACAGAATCTGGTAATCTCAATGTTGTGTATCATAAAAAGCAAACAAATAACAGTAATATTGTGTGGAAAATCGAATGTGCGTTCCGACCTGTCGAGTGCAGAATGACCCTCGCTCTCCTTGCACCACAAAATACAACCAACCAACATTGTGTGACTCATAATAAAGGACAAGACCACTGTTATTAAGAACAATTGTTTTTGTTTTTAATATTTAATTTTTATTTGTTTATATTTCTATATCCCATAATATTAATTTGTCATTTTCAATGTCACGTCAAATACGTGGATTCGATTCGGCTGAGGTTAACTTCAGATAATCAAACTTTTGTATATGTAGGCATTTATAGAATATGTATATATACAGGCCCGGTGTGACCATATGGCAAGCTAGGCAGCTGTATTTGTGAGTCAGCATCACGATAGACTTTTAAGGTGCTTAATACTATATAATAATTGAGATAAATTCTTAATCATATAGCTAGTACTTAATAATTGGTCTAAGAGTTTTGATATATGTAAGCACTGCATTCAATTACATCAACATCAGCATCTTTTGAATGAATGTTCTCAACTTTCAGACTGGTGTTGTCAAAATTGCAAAATAAACTGGGATATGAAAAAGTAAAAAAATTGGTGAAAGTATGTATAGGTCTCTGAAATCGAAAGGTATTCAAAAAAAGAGTGCTAATTGAATTGTAACTGCTTATAGATAACAAGTACCACACAACCAGGAATTTTCTAATGTTAATAATTTTATAAAGTTATTGTAATCGAATAATTATAATATAAATAATGGGAATATAAGCAAGTGAATTAAAAAAATTTAGTGGTTCCGTAATAGAAAAAAAAAATTCAAAAAGAACTTTCCATTTTATAAGTTACCATTTGCAAATACTAATTCACATATATTCTATTTGAATAGATCTATATTTTGTAAAAGAAAATAGTCTTTAAGAAATGTGTATAAGGCAATAGTGAGATAACATTTAAATATGGTTATTCTGTTTGTAAACTTTTTAATTTAATTGCAAATAAATCAATATATTTAAATACTTTTGAGCTTAAGTCACACACAGTATTGATAAAACCCAGGTGGGTTTTTTCATACTGAGTTCAATCAAATTAAGCTTCTACTTATAAACTTTTTGTTCCTTTTTAACGAATTGTGATGCATCACATCTGTTTCGATGATAAGAAATTATATTCAAACTAAAATAAGATCATGATTTTAAAGTATTGTTTTGAAAAAAAAAATTTTTTTTTTTAATGGATTTCTCAGGCTGGGCAAAATCAACCCAACCCTGTAGTAAACTCTCCCATTAACTACTTTCGAGGGACAGATGAGGACATTAAACAGGAAAAAAATATTAATTGAAGTGTACTATACGTTAAAGTACTTCCGTGAAGCATTTGCTGTGACTGCAAAATACTGCAGTTGAACAGAAATAGTCATTACTTAGAACAGGGCCTAACCAATACAAGGTGGGGCCCAAAGCCCTCCCTACACACTTGCAACAAAATTATTCAATAAGTAAGTGACAAGTGCAAACCCATGTTATATACAGTATCTGCATAATCAATAGTTTAAAGCCATTTTCAATGACACCTAAGTTATAATTAAGGAATATAATATTAATAAATTACCAAGTTATCATTAAAAAACTAGGTTTCAAATTGACATTTTAAACTTTCCATTAAATTGTCAAAAAATAAAAAAAAAACTTGGGGACACAGGGCTGCGGCTCGAGAGGCCCATGCATTAATCAGGTGCCGGCTTAGAACCACATTATCAAGAGAAGTGTATTATATTTTTGTTTTCAAAATGCAGTCTAATTGGGTTTTAGTTATACTTCCAATAGCTGATACTTTTTTGGGGGGGGGGAGGATTAGCTGATGAAGTATTAATACTCCATCCTTTCCATTTTATGAATAGACCACCCTGATTTTGAAAAGGCTTCAGTCTTTTAATCGCAACCCTCCTCCCCTTTCATACATCTTATATTCATAGCAAGTTTGTCAAGATCTTACTTTCTGAACTTCAAATGGCATGTCTTCGAATTTTAATACTTAGGTACTGTAAAATTGACTAGTGAACTGTACTGAGGTATCAGGACAATGTGCGTTAATTATCTATTAAATGTTCATTATGAATTCTACTCGAAACTTTAACCTACAAATTTAGGACATGTTGTACTCTGTACATCAGTTCAAGTGTTCAAAGATTAATCTCATTGTTTACAGAAGCTTATTGTGATTACAGAGGGTGGACCCCGAACTTATATTTACGAAACAAGAGCAAATAGGCAAAGGATCATTTGGAGAGGTCTTCAAAGGTGTTGATAAACGAACCCAACAAGTTGTAGCCATCAAGATTATTGACTTGGAAGAAGCTGAAGATGAAATTGAGGATATTCAGCAAGAGATCATGGTTTTATCGCAGTGTGACAGTCCTTACGTCACCAAGTATTTTGGTTCCTACTTGAAGGTACTTTTTTTTTCCTCTATGAATATTGTTACAGTATATATGGTTATTATTTGATACTTTAGTTTAAGGCTGTGCACAGGAGAGAGGTTGGGGATTAACATTTCATCCCTATTTAAACAATATTATTAAATGAAAAGTAAAATTATATTTGATAGAGATTTTATTTCTATAAAAACCTTTCACTTTTATATACGAGGGCGAATCAGAAAGTCTTTGCCCCTATTTTTTATTAACCAAAATAAGGTACATACAGGTAATTACAAATATACGTACTATTCTACGTACCTTACACTATTTTTCCACATAGTCCCCACACCGGTTCAGATATTTGTCCCACCACAGCACTAAATTTGAGATGCCCCTGTGGTAGAATTCGTCCGGCTGACTGTGGAACCACCGTCGGACTGCTGTCTTGGCTTCATCGTTGCACGTGAATCGCTGTCCTGCCAGGAACTTCTTCAGCGGACCGAAAACGTGGAAATCACTAGGGTCGAGGTCCGGACTGTATGCAATCAGAACCGCCGACAAGCTCCGGTCATTTCACTGGGAGAGTCTGGACCACCCACCATACAGTCCGGACCTCGCCCCTAGTGATTTCCACGTTTTCGGTCCGCTGAAGAAGTTCCTGGCAGGACAGCGATTCACGTGCAACGATGAAGCCAAGACAGCAGGCCGGACGAATTCTACCACAGGGGCATCTCAAATTTAGTGCTGCGATGGGACAAATGTCTGAACCGGTGTGGGGACTATGTGGAAAAATAGTGTAAGGTACGTAGAATAGTACGTATATTTGTAATTACCTGTATGTACCTTATTTTGGCTAATAAAAAATAGTGGCAATAACTTTCTGATTCGCCCTTATGCACACATATATATATGTGTGTCCCACAGGCGTCCTCTGCCAAGAATACCGGCACTAGATCGAGCACTGCTGCAAAAAAGCATTGGTGGTGGCCACTCCATAGGGATGACACAAGTCCCGCTTTAGCGCAGAACTTTGGCTGTGGTGACCGAAGTCCGGATTCTTCGTAAAACTGTAGGTCCAGTTTGCCAACCCGTTTGGCCAACATTCTGCGCTTAAGGCCATTTCCTCTGTATTTCTTTCACCGTACTACGTGTATGTGTGAAAACAGAGAGACCTCCATCCTGCTGTGGATTAAAAATGGCTGATGATAATGATATATATATATATATATTTATTTATTTACCAAACCTTTCCCCATGTTAAAAGTCCCTTAAAGAGGCTTGTTTGGGACTTTTTTTAGTCTGAGTGGATAAATTTACTTTTCTTGCACTGATTCGTCAAGTAAACCATAATGTATAATTTGTTAAACCACTTTATATATATGTGACACTCTGTTGATACCATTTCTAGGGACCAAAATTATGGATCATCATGGAATATCTAGGTGGTGGGTCGGCATTAGATTTAATGAAAGCTGGAAAATTTGAAGAAATGCATATTGCGATAATCCTACGAGAAGTTCTCAAAGGCTTAGATTATCTTCATTCTGAGCGCAAATTACATCGTGATATTAAAGGTAAGAAATTTTACAGATGCCATGGACAGTAGTTGCACTTGCAGTCCTCGGGTTGCTTTTCATCCATTAGTAGTTATTATACAGGGTGTTACAGTAGTTATTATACAGGGTGATGCGAAACTTCGTCCAATCTTTAATGAGAGATAGAGAACACTAAACCTTTTTTATGAATGTGTCTACGCAGCTTTTGCTTGATTTACCTCGACTTGCTCTAATAGGACTTATAGTTCTATGGCAACATTCTGCACAATTCTCTACTGACTGATATCATGCATATTTGCATAGACACAGAAGTTGAGAATAATTCAGATACAAGCTAGACAAACATTTAATAATGGGATATACATTTATCATCACATTTGTTTTAATGTTTCCTATTTCCCATTCAAATTTGTATTGAATTTTGAATCACTTTGTATAATTGGCAATTTCATTATTCTTGTATTATTAATGTATATATTCTGATTCATGTACAGTTTTTTTGTTTTTTTCTTATGATACAGATATTTAAGCAACTTTATTTCAGACATGCAAGGAAATTTAATGTATAATAATTACAGTAAAAATATTACAGAATGCATCAGGGTTCCCATATAACCTGGAAGACCAGGAATTGTCAGGGAATTTGAAATCATCCTGAAAGGTCAGGGAAAAACAAGATTTTTTGGTCAAACCTGGAAAATCAGGGAAGACCTTCTTAACTCCTGTTTTGAATAGTCAAATCTTCCATAAATGTGAAGCCATTTCCCCCTCCCCATCGAAGTTCAGCTGAAAGTTGCTTGGGATTAGTCAGGGAATTTTACCGGAAAAGGTCAGTTGGTGGGGGGGAATCTGGAAAAGTCAAGATTTTTTTTTTTTTTGCCAATGTGTGTGGGAACCTTTAGGAAGTAATGACCAGTGCTGGAGTTACATATAGGCTAGTTTTAAGCCTAGTAGCAGGCTACTTACATATAGGCTAGTTTTAGGTATGGTAGTTGGCATCTTGGTTTTGGTGCCGTGTGATGTTAAGTATTTTTAATCATTATTTTTTTCTTAATTTGTTTTTTAGGCATTATTTTCATCTACGCCCAAACCTTATGTAAATTTCTATATTTGCATATCCATGCTTGGATTTATTATTCACGCTGCTATCTGAAGGTTCTCTGTTTTATAAAAGTTACATTTTCAGCACTTGGAGCCCCTTAATGTTTATATGCCAGCAGGTCATACAATCACATGCACGGGTTTTGGAACCCTATGGGCCTTTATAGGCAGGCATAACATTTAAAAAGTTTTCTACTTGATTTTTTCCTTTAAATTGCCAACGCTTTATAACAGTGGATGGTTCTCTATTAAGCTTGGAACTGCACTAGAAACACCTAAAGTTCTAGGTTTTCTAAATTTTGCACCCGAACCAGCAGTTTAGACTAGTTACTTTCTTTAGGGGGAACCTATTCTATCCTTTTGGCCTAGGACCATCAACGTAAAGTTTTCAAAATTATTAGGAGAAGGGCAAGCACCTATTATGGAAATTTATTCATTACAAAGAAGTGAAATTGCAAATTATTAGTGGGGGGGGGCTTGGGCCCATATAACTCCATGCCCAGGGCCATGAAAACCTTAATTCGGCACTGTTAATCATACTTGATTAATGTTACATATTAAGTCTGCTTCTACATGGGTAGCAGTGGGTAAAGATGTAACCTCTATTGCCCAGGTAGAGTATTTAACAGATAAATTCACTTGGAGGAAATAAATGAATGATTAAAATATCTGATAAGATTAGTACATGTTAGGTCCTGCAAGATTAATCTGCTTTGATTTAGTTTCTTGATTATAATGTTGTTCTTTTCCCTCTGTTTTTTACTTTAGCTGCTAATATACTTCTGTCAGAAATGGGTGATGTCAAACTGGCTGATTTTGGTGTAGCAGGTCAACTTACGAACACCACAAATAAACGAAACACTTTTGTTGGGACACCATTTTGGATGGCACCTGAGGTTATCAGACAGTCAGCGTATGATTCTAAGGTATGGCTAATTTTGTTATATTCTTGTCATAGTTTAAAAATAAAAAATGTGTCATTATACATGTTATTTATATAGTATTTCTTACACATGTTATCGGGAGTATTCTGGACTTCTTGGTCCTTTAAATTATGAGGCTGTGTTCAATCAGCTCATGAAATTTAATCTTGTAATTTTTTTACATTTGCCAAATGGAATTAATGCAAATTTTGAACAATGGTTCCAGAAGTTCATTTTCACCAAAAAATATTTTTGCTCTCATTTTTTAGAGAAATTCTAGTCATATTTTTGTATATTTATTATTATATTTTTTAGAGAAATTTTATAAGAGCCTCTTTTAATTCTTAAAATTTTGATTTATAATACCGATTTGTAGTACATTCTGGTATAAAAGGAAGTGTATATAAATTCGTTTAGATCAGTGATTCTCAACCTTTTTAAAGCTGCCGCCCCCCTAAGGAGTGAAAAAAAATTTCAACGCCCACCTTTGTAAAAATTCCTTAATTTATGGTATGGAGAACAAGAAGGAGGGTACTGAATTATAAGAAGCAAAATTTTTAATTAATTTTCTTCATAGACTTACACACCAAATTTGTTTGGTTTAATTCCATACTTTTCCCCCGGCAGGTAATTGCAGTTTATTTGTTAAAATTAAAATGAATAATGAAAAAAAAAACTTATGCTTAAAAAGAGTTCTTTAGTCTTAATTAGATAATTAAAAAAACAGCAAAAAAAATTTTTTTTTACGCTAAAAAAGGAGTATTAATGAAACAATCAAGTACCTATGTCAGTGTGATGGTTGTGCTTGATAGTTCAGAGCCAGTTTCTTAACATTCGGATTAATATTTTTAGTGAGATGAAGGCGCAAGTCCCCTCTTTGCACGATTGGGAGTCGATTTCTCTTTTTTATAACTAGATCCGTCACAGGACTGAATCCTTGTTCTATGAGGTAGGAGGAAGGGAAGGCAATTAAAAATTTTTTGACAATAGTCCACAGTCCAAGGTGGAGGCGACTAATGTTGGATTGAAGCCAAAATTCTGTGAGACAATCACTATTCTGGAAGTTAGCTTTCAAAGTTTCATTAGTTGAAAGTTCGACCAATTCATCCTAAATCTGAACCCCTGCTGTCTCAATATGCACAAAAGGGTTCATGACCCATTGAGGGATTTCCAGGGACAAAATATCCTCAAAATGCTCAGAAAAGTGCTCGTGCAAAGATTCAAGGGATTGACAGTAAACTTGTGTATCATCGAAATGGATTTAACTGCTCTTATTCAGATCCGACAAGATTGGAAACTGGCTGAATTCGTTGCAAAACCAAATTCTGCTTCCACAAAGTGAGTTTTTTTAGGAAGGCAGAAATAACAGATTTTGTTGTGATCAAATTGATCTCGTCGCCTTGAAGCTGCAAATTACTTCCATTGAATTTTGCGAATAAATCGGTCATGTAAGCAACATCCATCTTAAATTGTAGCAATCTGTCTCTCAGAGCTACATCTTTCTCTTCGAGGAACTCAAGCACAGAATCGAAAAAATTCCAGAACCTATTGAGGCAGGCGCCTTTGGAGAGCCAGCAAACCTCGGTGTGTAGAAGCAAGAGATTCAATTCTTCATCGTTGTCCTTACACGGCAGCCGGAATAATCGATCGTTGAGAGAATCATCTTCAAGATAGGGAGTGTTGAATGTCATTTTGTGTCAATACACATGTTGCTGGTACAAATTGTGTAAATTTGATAATCGATTGAATCAATTTATTTGGAAGTTTTAATGACAAAACATGGTCATCGCCCCACCACTACTGCCCAAAACAAGTTCACCGCCCCTCAGCACCCTTCGACTGCCCCCGTTGAGAACCAATGGTTTAGATAATACTCCTGTGCTTAACAAATATTTGAACTTTGGACACTTGCTGGGTCCAATGTTTTTTATGCATGTGAACATATTGTTTTGAGATAATAATAAGAAAAAAAATACACAGTCATGTAATCTATTATGCAGTCGTGCACACTTATATCAAGCTTGTATATATGGAAAATTTTCCCTGTCCCTTGAACTTAATATTATTCATGTCAGTACGAATATACGGTTTAACGTTAATTTAACAAATTTCATAGGACTAGTAAAAATAATCATTAGATTGGGTAACACTTTTACCGCACCCACAAATAGGTGGGGGTGGGGGAGAGCAGAACCTTTCTTGGGTTGAAAATTTACATGTAAAATACTTTAAAAGTAGAAACTATTACATTTGAGAAAAAAATTTTTTTTTACATTTTCGGCCCTCTCCTGAACAAAAATCTTATGTGTACTATTGATTTGGACTGGAATAAGAAATTATCGAAAAGGAGAACAATAAAAATGCTTACCAGCATTCTGAAGAATACATGTTAATTTTAATAAACATAAAACACAAGTATGTGCTTAATTACTGCTTCGAAAAGAAATCTTTTATTGATTTTTGTTTTGATTTTTCTTGTGAGTTGGCATTTAACATTGCATTTGAAAAAGTCGAAAAGGCATAGAAAAGACCATCATTAACGTCAAAACGCAGTAAATTCTTTACACACTGTAAACCAGCATTCGTTTCAATTGAAGTTGATTTTCTACCATGAAATTCTACTTGCAGCTACAGGCTGCTGATGAAACATAATCATTAAGTCGAAAGTATAACACTGGACTCAACATTACTCAATCCAGATCGTTAAAAACATTCGTTACATCAAAGTTAAACTGTATATCGAATATTTTCACAGCTCCCTTCAACTTGGTTAGATGGATATGGATTTGAGTGTATTTTGTAAATGATTGTATCTTTTTTCTTTATCCAGTGTTATATTTTTTGTGGCACTGTATGTAACATATTTCTATATTGATGAAACATTTTTAACTTTCAAACAATTCTAGGCGGATATTTGGAGCCTGGGCATAACGGCCATTGAGTTAGCCAAGGGAGAGCCACCACACTCTGATCTTCATCCTATGAAAGTGTTATTTCTCATCCCAAAGAACAACCCTCCTCAGTTGACTGGGAATTACAGCAAACAATTCAAAGAAGTGGTGGAAGCTTGCCTTAATAAAGATCCAAACAACGTATGTTATATATTTTGTAAGATTTGGCAAATGCGTTAAAATTATAATAGCCCACACTGCTCAGAACCACCCTGTTGCTCCTCATTGTAGCAAGAGACAAACTGCACTCGGTAGAGCAGTTGGCTCTCGAAACGTTTCTTGAAACTTTAGGCCAGTATCTAAACAATAGTTTATTATGGAAATTGAGGATATTGCACTTTTTATACTTTCTTGGAAGTGTAAACAGTTACCATAATGTTAGAAGCTTTCTAGCTCAGGAGTTCCCAACCTTCTGTGTGTTCCACATCCCTAGGAGATGTTTGATTTGTGGTCGCATCCCCACACACACAGACACACCTTCGAAAACAACAGCATATTTGGAGATGAAAAAGTCAGATTTTTGAACCACATACAATATTATGGGTGAACAATTTGGACTTCAAAAAATAAGGCTTTAACTCTGTGCGTGAAACGTAATTGTAAATTAAACGATTAGACACTCCGGGCTAAACGGAGGGACCCTGGTTCGAATCCAGGATGGGGAAAGTGTCTCTTTTTTATTCTACAAAGACAAAAAAAAGCTCGTTAGAGCTACTTATACATGGTTGGCAAAAAAAAGTTGTATAATTAAACAATTAGATTCTAATTTATTTTACTATTTCTCAAGCCACACTGGCAACTGGCTGAGGGATGACTCGAAGACACAATGTACTCTGTTGTTCTCCCCGAAATTCCATCTCTCACCTGTTTACTATAGTCCGAGAATTGGTTCCCTAGGCCTTAAAAGGTTTGGATTCCTCGGAAAACTGTAGGTCTTGGCACAGTATAACCCGAGCATCGTAAAACGCAAATAAATCCACCTGCCACCTCAATTTTGGAACTGAAAAATCGAAATCTGAATAATTAAAATTCTACTTCATTTAATATAAGTATTATACTTATTCCATTTCAAGATATTTGATCGTAAAAAAAAACTGGGGTACCTATATGGAAGTTATCATGTTGTTAAAAAAAAATGGAGGTGGAGTGTACATACTCTAATAGAACCTGCCTAACATACGCAATAATAATAATATTAATATATATCATATATATATATATAATATATTAACAATTATTTATTTATTTTGCTCTGATGTTAATGGAACTCGAAGAAAGTACTGTGGAACTCTAAGACTACAGTGGGTGTATAAAAGTAAATGAATAATTTATTACATTTTCATTTCATGTACCATTTGCTTGCTGATTTTCACATCACTTTATGTATGTTTTAGCGATATATTTATTTTTTGTTTCAGTGGAGTGTTTATATATGTTTAGGGTTATTTGAACCTCATTGTACAAACTTTAATGTGTATGGAGAGAAGATGGGAAATTGGGAACTCTGAAACAAACTTTTTTTTTTTTTCCTTAATGTATGATTATCTGCAGACGTAACTTTCAATTAAATGATAAGAATGTGGATTGTCATGCACCCAATTGTAAGCGCTGTGAATAGTATAAAAGCCCCTTCACATGGAAAGAAGCTTCATCTGTGAAGAGCATTTGATGCTCTTCAATTAACTAATAGATGAAAAGCGTAAGCAGAACTCAAGATTGCAAGTTCAACTCCTGTTCGTGCCATCTTTCCTAAAGGTCCCTCAGTGAAAAAGTGTTCGCTTAGCAGGCTGTTATCTCATGTTCACCTCCCAACTGTGCCTAAAAATGAATACTTAATAACTAACTGCCCACCGTAGTCCAGGGTTTGTTCCGTAGGCCTTACGAGGTTCAAATTCCTCAGGAAACCCATAGGTCCGTGCATCTCACGACTCTTCATAGTTGCCACTCTTTTGTCCTGGTGAAATTCAACATCTTTTCAAGGACCATACATTGTCAATCGCAATATACATAAAAATTAAAAATGCAAGACATTATAAGCATAACACTGAAATTAGAGTGTTTAATTATATTGTTCTTTTCAACTTAACACACTGCCATCAAAAGCTACCCTTTTTGCATCCCTTATATTAGCCATGCTCTGTGGGCAGAGGAGGAACGGGGAGTGTCCAAAGTACTACTGTCTTTGATTCGGAAATAAGGAGGAATGCCCCCTCCCCCTTCTTTTTTCCTTTTGCCAAAACTTTAATTTTTGAGAAAAATTCAAGGACTTTTCAAGGACCAACCACATTTTTGGCAGTTTTCAAAGGCCCCAACTTGGCAAAAGAAATTCAAGGACAGTGGGAACCATACTCTTGCTGTCTTTGTACCATAACTCACACAAACGAACGTCTTTTGTAACTAAAGGAAATAAAATTTCAGATACACTATGGTAGTGTAATGGCAACATGTTCATCTTTGATGCTGTTAAGCCGTGTTCAGTCCAATTGTTCCATAAAACGCATGCCGTTTTTCTGCTCATTGTAGTCTGGGATTTGGTTTGCTAGGCAACAGAGATCTGGGTTAATTGGAAAGTTATAGCTCCCAGCGCAGCACAGCATTGCCTTAGCTGACCTTAAAATGCTGCTGTAAATAAAAAAATTAAGCTAAGAATTGTATACAGGTCAAAATTCAATTCATATTTTATCCATGCTTTGCAAGTTTTATAAGAAAAAAAACTGCTGATTTGGTTTGCCATCAATTTGCATACTCCTTGTTCATTAATTCCTTCATAATAGCTTTGTTTTTCTTCATTATTCCAGAGACCGACAGCGAAAGAGCTTTTAAAATACCAATTTATTCGTAAAGCAAAGAAAAACTCATACATCGTCGATTTAATTGAAAAGTACAAGTCTTACGGAATCAAAAAAGTGTGGAAATCACATAGCGGTGGATCGTGTGACAGCGACTCCGATGCATCCGATTCGTAAGTTTGTATTTCCATTTTCTCCGTGATTTTCAAGTGCACTCATTTATGTAATCATACATATAAGAATCACCAAGGGGTTATGTTAAATCTTCCTATGATATAACGTTCATATGTATAAATTGTAACATTTGACCAAGTGTGGTGAAGTTTAAAATGCTTTATAAGTAGGCTTCTAAAGCAATTTGTAATGATCAGAAGTTTTTGTAGCCGATAATATATCACAAATAAATGATCGGGTGTCTTGTTTTTTAGACCAGGATTCCTGGAGAAGCTGCAATTATTAGGGAATTTTAAATCTTCCCTAAAAGTCAGGATAAAATTAGGGAAAAACGAAATTTTTTGGTCAAACCTGGAAAGTCAGGAAAATCTTTCTAACTTCTGTCCCGAATAGCTAAAAGTTACATGAACGTAAAGCTGTTTTCCCCGAAACCAAAGCCCACTTCAAAGTTTTATTTGCAATCGATCAGGAAATTTTGTTGGGAAAGTTAGGGAAAACCCTGGAAAAGAAGGGTATTTTTTTCCCCCTTCAAGGTGAGTAGGAACCCTATTACACATGAACCTTCAATGCAATTGTAGCATATACAAGCTCCTTAAAAAAGGCTCTGCGTGGCCCAGTGGCAGCATGTTCATCTGGCATACTATTAATTCGTTTGACTCCCCGGTGGTGCTAAAAAAACCACTTTCTGCTTAGCTGCTCACTGTAGTCTGTGGCAGGGGCAGACACATTTGGTGGGTGGCCAAGGACAGAATTTGCCATGGTCTTGGAATAACACCCTTCATTTATCATGAAAGTTGGAATTTTTTACAGTGAAAAAATATATTTTTTGGGGGTCATGACCCCTGTGACCCTCCCCCTGTGTCCGTGCCTAGTTTGGGGGGGTTGAGACCCTAGGCCAGTAGTTCCCAACCTTTTTCAAGCTGCGACCCACTTTCATAGTAGCCAAATAATCCGCGAGCCCCTCTATCCGTCGCCGCCACATTTGCATAGTAAAAGCACTTTTAACAGGGTGAAAAAAAAAAGCATTACACATAAAATTATATATATATGTTATATAAATTACATATATGAATGATATAAAGTTAACAACAATTAGTAGAATATTGTAATGTATGTAGCTATGTTAAAATATAAAAACCTTGGAAATGTTTGGTATGAAATTCCTTATAAAAAAAACAATTGCAACCGGAAATAGTTGTGGTGACCCCCCAGAAACCTGTTCCCGACCCCCAGGTTGAGAACCACTCCTCTGGGTCTTAAGAGGTTGGGAAAATGCAGGTTCGTTGTCTACTGTGACATGATTTAAACACGTTCATCTGTCATACCATTAACTCGGGTGCGGTTCCCACTGGCATCAAAAACGTTCGTGTGTCCATCGCAGTTCGGTGTGTATTTCCCTCGATCACAGAAGTTTGAATTCCTCGGAAAACAGTAGATTCCAATTCCGCATGACCTATGCTGTCCTTCCACTGCAAACAGGGCCGGCGTAACACAGTAAGCTTGGCAAGGGGGCGCCACAGGTGCTTTAAATCCGGAAAAAAAAAAATTTGCATTGATAAACGAAAATTTTTGGAGGTCAGAAGTTTGAAATCCAGAATTTCTGAAACACAAAATCTGTTCATTTTAGTGTTTTTACATATTTTTAACGCCTCTCAAATAAATGATTCATATTTCTTTTGTAAATAAAATATTAATAAATACCTGATAAATTGAACACTGGTTAAAATTATGTATTTTTAATATAAATATGCGGATGTATATACTACTAACCAAACTAGTCAGCCTAGCGGTCAAAATTGGCATTATCGTGATCACGTTGAACAAAGGACAAGCCCCAAACGCGGAAGTCAGTATGAGTAAGCAGTGCCAAGATTTTCTGTTCTTAGATGCTTCTTAATCTGGCAACATTGCAGAACCTTTCCTATTTATTACATTGTTTTGTGAGACCAGAATTTTGTAAACGTCTCTTTTAAGAGCTGAAATTTGTTTTATTATCCTCAATCATTAATCCTAAAACGCAATAAAGTAAAGCTTTCTTGCCTCTGTTCGTGTTCTAGCCGAAAACGTGATTTGACTCTTCTGTATTCGGAAAGAGAACGTTAATAGGTAAGCCTAATCTCGTGGCAACTCCCAAATCATGCTCCTAGGGGCATTAAATACGAGCGATACTTGAACCAAAGAAGGCCTGCCACTTTTGAGCTGTAACTTGAATTCAAATATCTTGAGTTTTCTTTTTAATTATAGTAAATACCCTTTCAGCTTTTACAATGGAAACAAAAACGAAAAAACTCTCTAGTTCTCAAAACAGAAAAAGGACGGCAACAAAAAAACGAAGCCCTCAAAAAGCAAGTTGGAGCACTTTATAATTATATTAAAAAATCAAAGTCTACAAATCAAGTCTCGCCGCTTGATTCACATAATCAAAAGTTATATGAACTTGAAAAGAAACATTGGTCAGATGTCATTGAAAGGCTTATAGAAATAATAAAATTTCTTGGATCTCAATGTCTTGCCTTTCGAGGTTCATCTGAAAAGCTTTTTAAAAGGAATAACGGGAATTTTTTGAAATTGATAGAATTATTTGGGAAATTTGATTCCGTTATGGCGACTCACATTGAGAGAACTGCAAGATGGGTTCACATATTCACTATTTTAGGAAAGACATTCAAAACGAAATAAATAATCGAAATTTTAGGTGCATACATTAGGGAAAAGATTTTGTCTGACATCAGAGGAGCGAAATACTATTCTGTGATACTTAATTCTACTCCAGATGTTAGTCATACTGTGGAAATGAGTGTCGTTATTAGTTTTGTGGTATGTCAAGAAAATTTTGTGCTTATTGAGTAGCATTTTCTTGGTTTATTACCAATAAATAATTAAACGGTGAGGGTTTGTGTGACACTGTTGTCAAGAAATTGGAGTCGTGGAATCTTAATATTGACGACGTAAGGGGTCAAGACAGCGGTGCGAACATGAAAGGCAAAAACAATGGGCTGCAAAAGCATATTTTAAATAAAAATCGTCGAGCTTTCTATGTACCATGCACAGCTCACAGTCTGCATTTAGTAGTTAATGACGCTGCCAGAGTAAATTCCGAAACAATAAGTTTTTCCGGAACGGTACAGGAAATATATAAATTTTTCTCAGCATCAGTAAAGCGTCAGGCAGTTCTCAAGAAGCACATTTCTTCTTTGACATTAAAGCCTGTCGCAGAAACTCGATAGGAAAGTCGCATTGATGCTTTGCAACCGCTTAGGCATCAAACTTGGGGAAATATACGGCTCTTCATACGAAATATATAGTGACGAAAATTACGATAAAGGAACACGATATGATGCACAAATTTTATGCACCAAACTGACGAATTTTCAATTTCTATGCTCTCTTATCCAGTAGCATGATTTATTGAATCATATTAATCCCATCAGTAAAATTCTACAAAATGCCAGTGAGAATATTGTTGTTGCTTTAACAGCCATCGAACAGTTGAAATCATTTATTTTGCAGTATCGTACCACCTCTAGCTTTGAGTTGCTGCTTCAACATACTAAACAAATTTGTCACGATTTAGAAGGAGAACCCGAGTTCAAAACGAAGGCCCAACTGCTTCAAAGAAATAAGAGTATGCAATTCCAATATGAACATAAAGATGAACCGCTATAATCACCAGAAGATAAATTTAGAGTGAATTTTTTCTACACAGTTTTGGATATTGTGATGGCTTCACTTGACGAACGATTTCAGCAACTGGAACAGTATATCACCAGGTTTAAATTTTTGTGTGATATATCCTTACGGATGTAAATAAAGAAGAACGCCGAAAGAATTGTAATAATCTGCAAATCTACCTGTCAGACGGCGACAAGAGATGTAAGTGGTATTGAATTGCTCGATGAACTTTTCGCTTTTAAAGATTTATTTGCATCTGATCTTTGTCAATTTCGCAATCCTCACGAAACCTTGTACTTCATTCACATAAATAACCTATCATTCCCAAACCTTAGTATTGCATTCAGAATTCTATTGACCCTTCCAGTGAGCATTGCAAGTAGAGAAAGATCTTTTTCAAGGTTCAATATAGTTAAAAATTATTTACGATCAACTACTTCTCAAGATAGGCTTGTAAACTTAGCAATAATTTCAATCAAAAATTATGTATTTTCAAAATTAAATATCAGTGAGCTAATCCATAGATTCGCAAATGTGAAAGCGCACAAGAGAAAGTTTGTGTAATCAATTATGTATTATTATAATTTTTAATTCATTTTTTATTCACTTTTGGCTAAATAAAGGCAATATAAAAAAGTAGTTTTTTATTTTATTATTTGCACTAAAGGTCTAACTTCATTATATACTTTTCACTTACCTTTATATTTTTAATAATAGTTGAATTGAAAGATGAATGAACTTAGAAATAAAATACAGGGTGAAATACAGGGTGAATGAACTTAATGATAGGGATGAGAAGTGGAAATTGTAGGTCGGGTTCAGGGAGGCTCTCTTCCTCCCTCCCTCCCCCCAATATAACATTTTTTTTTTTTTTTAAATTATAGTGGTGTTCTTTTTTAGAACCGCCATTGGAGTGGGGGTGCCAATTTACAACTTGCAGGGGGGGTGTCAAACATACCAGCGCCGGCCCTGACTGTAAGAATACAAATCCTGTAAATCTAAGGTTACTGTAATTGGCGGCAAAACTCTGTGTAAATTTGTTGTGTTGGGTCATTATGATGTAACGGATTTCACCACTAGATGTCGCCACCTACTCATCTAACTCGGTTGTTAATGAAGTTCGAGATCTCGACAGTTTGATGTTAAATTAATAATGCATTCTTTTTTAGTTGTACAATATAAAGTAATAGCAATTTTCTTGCAATGTTCTTTCTAGTTTTCCGTTGATAAGAGAATAAAAATTTGTTGCCAATCCATACATTTACTCAAATAACGTAGATCCGTCCACAACTTAATTGTTCACATTTATCCCGAATGATCTACAATAGTATTAACACAACCTGTAGAAAACACTCTTGTTGAGTGATTGAATGTTTACTTCACTGTGGCATTCATTTTTTAAAAACTTCTAACCATGTTTAAAAGTTTTTTTGTTTTTTTTTAATTTTAATCCATAAATTAATTTAATGCTAAGTACAGTGAAAATCGGTTATAACGACCTTCAAGGGACCGTGCAAATTCGGTCGTTATAAACGATATCTTTTTAAAATCATAGTAACCTACGGTAATGCACTCTACAGTTTTATATCTTACTTTGGCAGTAAAAAGTACTAAACTTTTTGATTTCAAAATTAAATAAAAACATAATTATAATGAATTTAATTTCCGTTTATATTATATTTATAGCCACACTAAATACATAGTACTTTCTTAGTTTTTTAAATTGAAAAAATTGTAGAAAATACTACTAAAGTATATAATGTAGAAAACAAATCTAATGAATAATATTTATTATATTATACTAATGACTTCCGAACAGTGCCGGTTTAAGAGTTTTGTGGGCTCTACACTGAAAAAATAGAATGGGCCCCTTAAGAATATGACCCTCGTGATATTCAATTAATAAATCACTTTTTAAGTTTATTATCTTTAATATTCAGGTTTAGCAGTAATAAAAATTACTCTTACATTTGTAAATAAACAAGATTAGAATAACGCTTAAATTTTGATAACTAACTTTAAATTTTAATAACTAACCCACGTGGTTCTGCTTTATGACTGTCAAGTCGCGTCGTTATATCCGATACGAATTTCCCTACTTAGAATCTACGTAGACTACAAAATCGCCGTCGTTATAGTTATATACGATGTCGTTATAACCGATATATTTAGTATGGAGTAGAATAGCAAACCAAACTTCTTGTAAAAATTCCGTCGTTATATGCGGTTGGTCGTTATAACCGGCGTCGTTATAAACGATTTTCACTGTATTTATCCAAGCAAGACGGTACATGAATAGAGATTTCTATAATGCTTACAAAAAAATGTAAAAATTAAAGTTTTTACTTTTTTGTCCACATCGTTTTTACAAAGTGCTCCTTAAAATTTTGTGTTTTAATGTATATGGTTTGCTGTAATTGAAAAGTAAGGCCTCTTTTATATAGGGATGAATCTAGGAGTGAGAATGAGTCATGGCAAAGCTGGAGGTGGGACTTGGGGACTCTGCAAGGAGGGCCCAATACACTAGACATCAAAATTAAAGTGCCTGCTGTCGAGAGAAGTGACAGTTTCAATTCTTCCAAGGATTTCTCTCTAGTCAAAAATTACATTGCACAGCCTTCACCTACCTCGCCTGTCATCCAAAGAAATCCCCACTGGAACCAGAGTGGAAAAATGGTACTGCATTAATTTTGTAATGTACAAAGGTTGGACAAAAATATGGAAACACCTTGCAAAGTTTTTCTTAATTTACAGTTGTGCTATAACGTAGTTTGTAGGTGGTGCTCTCTGTTTGTCGTAATGCAACTACTGATATAAAGTTGTCTACATGTTGTAAGCATCATTTGTCATCAAGACAGCATTCTATGCAGTTGTCAGTGAATTATGTCAGAGCTGACGGAATTCTAATGTATCCAAATCGTTGGGGCTCGTGTGATGGGTGCTTCTACAATCAAGGTAGAGGAAATTTTCAGTGTATCACAAGGTATAGTATCAAGATGATGACTGCGTACAGTAAGACTGGAAAAACCGCATCTGACAAACATCGGCATGGATGGAAATGTTTGTTAAATGACAGAGGCAAACTAATTTTACTTAAGGTTGTGATAAAAATCAGAAAGTTTACAGCTGCAAAAGTGACTACTGAGCTGAATGCAGTGCTCACAAATCCTATCAGTATCAAAACAGTACAAAAGGAACTGCACAAGCAGGAGTTTTATTTATGAAGTACCATTCCAAAACCATTCATCAGTGATCAAAATGCTACACAGTAGTATCACATCCATAAAACCTGGACTATGGAGCAATGGACAAAGGTCATTTAGTCAGATAAGTCAAGCTTTACACTATTTCTGGCTTCTGTCCAAATTTATGTCTGGAGAATGCCATCCCAAGCTCACAATTCAAATTTTTTTGCTGCCAAGAGTGCAACATAGAGGGGGTTTCGTCATGATATGGGCAGCCATATCATGGTATTCGGCTAGACTCATTATTACCCTGCAAGGTAACCTCACTGCGAATGACTATATGGCCATTTTGAGTGATCAGGTTTATCCCATAGTGCAAAGTTCGTTCTCTGATGATAGTGCTGTTTATCAGGATGGCAAAAGCCCCGTTCCCACAGCCCACATTGTCCAGAACTGGTTTTCTGACCGCCGAGATGAAGTTTCACATCTTCTATGGCCTCTACAATCTCCCAGTGTCAATATTATTGAGTCCTTGTGGTCAGAGTTGGAGACAAATGTTCGAGCGTACTAGCCACCTCCTTCATAATTAAAGGAACTTGTCAATATTTTGTAGGAAGAATGCTGTGATATTCTCCTGAAAACAATGTAAAACCTCTATTATCCATTCTAAAACAAATGAAAGCAGTTCTGAATTTCCAAAAGTGGTCCAGCATTATATTAGTCAAAGTTACATGCTTTTTGCAAGGTGTTTCCATATTTTTGTCCAACTCCTATGTATTCTAAGGGATCTGCGATTTTCATTTAAAAATCATTTGAGTCACGAGTAGAGACCGCAAGTTTAGGCATTAAAAATAGCAACAAAAAAAATGTCAGGCAAAAAGGCACTTAAAAAGTTTAAAGTAGGAATTAAAAACAGGTATTTAAAATTATGGAATAAGACATTTAAATCAATAAAAAATATGGAAAAAGACATCTAAATCAATAAAAAATATGGAAAAAGATATTTAAAATAATGAAAATGGACAATTAAATAAATTAAAGATCTAAAAACTGGCTATAACGGATGTAGAAGCAAAAATGAGAATAAAGTTGAAAGGATGTAAAAACTGAATCAATGAACTGTTAAAAAAAAATGGTTTTTATTGAATTGGCCAATTATTTATGTACAAAACATATTCAATAAATTTTCGAAAAAGGTCCACGGTTAGCAACATGACGTAGTTTCGTCCGGATGCTTGCACAGGCCCTTTGTATGCCATTCATGTCCATTTTTTTCAGTGAATATCTAATACGAGTTTTTAGTTGGATATTTTTGGCCTTCCAACCTCCCTTGTACACGATTTGAGCCAATTCACAAAAAAAAATTTCAATGGGGCAACACTGAGGCAAGGTTGTTGAATTACGGTCTTTAGGTACAAATGGAATTTTTTGCTTCTCTAAGTATTGTAAAGTTTTTTTGGCGTAGTGTAAAGATGCTTTGTCCAGCCAAAAGATGAAATCATCTTCTTGATGATATTTTTGAATAAAAAGAAACAAATATTTGGCGTAACACTGTTCTTGGTAGGTTTCCTAGTTGACTGCAAGTCTGCTCGGAACGAAATATGGACGTGAAATACCCTTCGTTGACACAGCAATGTACAGCATTACCTTGGCTTGAAATTTGCTTTTGAATTTTAATTTTGCATCAGGAGGAGCTTCGGAAGAGTTTCTGGAATATAAAATATCATTTCCAGGCATTTAGGGTACACTGAGAGTGAAATACTTCTCATCATCCAAAATAAACTCTTTTTTGCCCAAGTGACAAACTATCCACCGGCAGTTTGACTTCATCATTGATATCTGTCAGCGGTGTAGTGTGGTGACCTCTGGTTTTCTCTACACTTGATCCCAAGCGTCCGGAGTCTTTTTCTGGTAGTTGTGTGATGGCATTTAAATTTTCTTGCAGCTTCTCGTAGAGAACACATTGTTATCATCTCCACACTTGTTATCAAATTGCTTCAGCAATTGTTTATCACGAGTTTTTGTAAAAAAAAAATTTTCCTCCACTTCCAGACTTTCTTCTTGTCAAAGGTCGATTGAGAATTCTATAGATGGTAGTATTTTCTCACTCTCAAAATGGTTGACTACAATTTTTTTTACCTTTTTTTCCGATGGGTTTTATAGAATCGTACAACACGCTCGTGGAGCACTTTTGGTCCAAGGGCATTTTCAAACGATAGATCAAACAATAGTTCGCTATAAGTTACCTTACCACAAAGCCGAAAACACGTTCTATCATTCATACATTTTCTTTTTTTAATCTTACTGCGAATGTTCAAATGCCGAGGATGCAAATTCATTCTAATTTTTGCTTCTACACCCGTTAGAAATCTAATATTCCTTCTACTGTGTTAAAAATAGAATAAAAAGAAGTAGGCATTATTGAAAAAAATTAATATATTTTTTAATATTTTAAAGGGAAAATTTTTATTTACAAGACAATTTTATGTGGGTTTATTTGACTGACCTTTCTCCTCTTATTGCATATTAAAACGATATGCTCTGTTAAGTTCTCAAATGTGAAATTTTGGCAGCAATTGGTCAGTAGCATTTTACGTTGTGAAAAAGACCTCTTCACTTCAAGTGGGATTATTGAAGCATATCTAAAGTAGCGTACCATGGTAGGAGACATGGATAGTTCTATTGTAGCATCACCACTTGGAACTTTTCTTATATTCTTAATGGATTCAAAGTCTTAATTTTCAGAAATCACGCTTTCACACTTCTTCTTGATGGTTTCACCTGTTTTACTAGGGACATACATAAGGTCTTATAAAATGTTGCGTACACCTTCTAATAACTGTAACAAAGAGATGTTTCTTTTTTCTAGGTATTCAATGGATTCTGGAAGTTTTCCAAAATTTGTCTAAATGTTCAATTCATTTTTCATTTTAGAGCTGCAAAATAAAATTTTGCTTATTTTTTTTATAGCTACTGCTTTTTCGTCCGAAAACTGCTAACAATTTCAGCAATTTTGTCAAAATGTAAGTAATAGTAAAAGACTGCTAATATCCAAGTTCCCCATCTTGTGAGAATCTAGTGCAGAGGTAATGGAACATCCGGTGCCATTTCCTTGAAAGCGTGAATTCTCGAAGGAGCTTTCATGAATATCTTTTGAAGTTGGAAACAACAATATCTTTTTCAGGATACAAACTTCTCACTTGTTTTGCAATCTTATGCAAGGAATCTTAGATGAAGCATATGAGAAAAAAAGACTTTTAGCGAATTTCCAGCTTTTTTCGTATAGGGGGCTGCCTCTGTCAGAAATAATAAAACTTCCATGTTGAATACCATCTGGCCAAAACAGTGAGTGGAGGATGACTGCTAATCAAGGCTTGTAGAAATAGAGTACCCATATCTGAGCTTGTCTGTTAAAAGGAATTTTACCGTGTATATGCGTAAGAATTCTAAAAAGTATTTAAAAATGCAAAGCAAACAAACTCAAAATACAAATGCAAACCAAAAAGACTTTTATGGCAAAAAAGTTCAAAAAAAGCATTTTGCTAAAAAAATTTAAAAATAGGCAAAATGAGGTATTTATTGCATTTTGTCTGAACTTCCGAGCTCTAGTCATGAGTGTTCAAAAAATGACTGTGTGTGTCAGGCTAGACTTAAACGAAGGATCTTTGGGTTTTTAGGCTTGCATGAACTACTCGGTCGCAGAAGCAAGTCTTATATGGACCTATGTTCGTCAAACCAGTGTTTTTTGTGCCTGTGTTTGTGGAACGAGTTTTCCTTATTAAGAAAAAGGGTTGTTAAATAAATGAACTAAAAGGTGCATTCCGTATGCTCTCAGTATAGTTCAAAGTAGATCAGTTTAATTTTTGCTATTTGTTGGGAATTCATTTGCTCGTAGAATCGATTTTAAGGTGCTACAAGTTGAAGAAACTTGTTTATTGAGTGTTTTAAGATGAATTAATTGATTGGAGACTCTGTTCTGAATTGATTGAAACATATTATCCTGAATTAATTGACTAATACAAATTGGCAGGTATTGAATGAAATAAATAACTGTGCATTAATTAAAATATGCTGACATATTGTAAATAAATTAATGTTTTTTTGGGGGTTTTTTCCAGATGAGACCGAATAGCATGCCCTCTTCCCTAGTTTACCACCAGCCCTGGCCACAGGACAAAGGAAGCCCGGAGGCGTTTGACCAGCAACACTGGATCATCTTGTCAAACAGTGACTTTATCAGCAGTGACCGAGCTATTTCACCGAACGATTCTTCCTACCACAAACCGAATCGGAAGGATTCTGGTCTTGGAACGAGCAATGCAGGATCACCAATCTCTCCAACATATCCCACGAAACCTACAAGTCCTAGGTCTTCCTGCTTGACAACTGTCATGTTGCCTCTGGTTAACGAGGTAGCCTTTATAATTTATTTATTTATTATTTTGTTTTATTTTATATTTTTCTTCTTGTAAATGAGTATGCTTACAATTACATCTTTTTATTTCATATAAATGCAATAGTGTTTCTGACCTTTCATATTATTAAAAAAAATGATAAACTATTCAAAAAAGAAAAAAAAACCCACACTCATGCTTTAAGCAGAGTGTCTACAGATATGGGAAAGCTGGCAAAGTGAAGGGAGTGTTTTCCTTATTGAGAGTGATCGTCGAAAAGAGGTCACTCTGGCTAGACTTCGCATCGGGCACACACGCTTCTCCCATCAACATCTTTTAAAGGGAAAAGACGGCCCAATGTGTGCCACATGTGGTGAACCATTAAATGTTTTACACATTTTAACCAGCAACGTTCATCAGCTTTTAACCAAAATAATTTTACCCTTCGTGACATTTTATGTGACTCTTTTAATCATGAAATCATTTTTTTTATCTAGTACTTGTTTTTTAAATCTCATCTGATTTTACTGCATTGTTTCGTCTGTTTTTATTTCTGATATAATTTTACCATTTTAGTTTTTAATTTATCTCTACATTAAAATCATATGTACGGTCTCACCTTGCTTGGCGCAGAATCACCATTGTTGTCCTTGCGCCATAAAAATACAACTAACCAACATTTTCTGACTGTAAAAGTGAGGGAAATTGGAAATACAAAGGCCCAAGTCAGGAAAATTGGAAATTCATTGTTATAATAAATAGCTAATTAAAATAACTTTCCTAAACTGTGCTTTTTGTACCACATTGCCTACTGAAAATTTTGAAAAGCTTTGGGGGGTGAAGCAATTCCTTCTTTTCATGAACAAGTGGGGGGCACAGATTGAAAACCCCTGCCTTAAAAGGTTTGGATTCCTTGGAAAACTTTAGATCCCAGTGCAGTATGACCCTTGCTGTTCTTGGGCCATAATAATGACACAAATAGAAAGAGGATGTCGACTAAAATATTAAAGTCGCTCCTTGTTCAGTGCATATTCCTATTAACTTTTATTTTTGTTTAACGACTTTTTTGCCTATCCCTTGAAAGTCGTTAATGAGAGCAATTACTGTGATTGACATTAATTATGCACTGAAATGACAAAAATGCATGTTCTAATTGGAACTTGGATTCATCAGTCTATGATTCAATTAAGGTAGTTTGTAATTCACTGTGAAATCGTGTCTTCTGGTGCATTGCGTTCAATGAAAGTCCCAAATGTGAGTGCCTGCTGTAGTAGCACATTCCTAACATCATATCAATCAGTGAAATTTGTTCCAGCAACGGAATATACAAATATCTCAAACATTTTCTACATCAATTCCTATTTACAATTTTGATTAGCAATGTATTTTTTCAATGTGAAGATTACTAAGGGAAAAAGTTGTGTTTATAACAAATAGTGGTGTACTTTCATGACCTTTCTCCCCCATAGGCCTAACTATTTTCCCGTGACTGTGGAAGTGAAAAAAAAAAGATGATTATTACTTCCATCTGACTAGTCCTCAATTCACTTCTCGCCTTTCGCAATATTGTCCTCAAACCTAGATTTAAAGAATGAGCGGGCATTCACAATGATGTACAGTGACTTTTTCACATCTTAATGACTCCAGTGTTACGAATATGGCCTTTAACCTTGGGTTCAATTTTCGATAATCATGGTTTGGGGATCAAGTTAAGCTATATGTCTCGTTTCAAATAATCCATCGTGAAAATAAGCTATTTATTCATTTCAATCTGATAGAAAGAAATTAAATGTATATTTACTCTAGCAGCCTCTCCTTTAGACTTCAATAAAAATTTTAGTTTGAGCGTTGAATAATTTTCTTTGTATCTATCGGCAGCTTCAAAACAAGCACCAGCGCCATTATCGAAAGCCGGAAACAGGGTCTCAGTCAAACACCACAGAAGAATTCCACAATGCCTTTATGCTTGCTGAACAGAATTGTCCAGGTTTCACCGATTCGTTTGTAAAGGAAGTGTTCCATCGACTCGTGCCCAACCTCGGAAGTCACCGACTGCATGACCTCATAAACAAGCTGAGACGGTAAATAAGCAAACTAAAATACTTTCATTGTATGCATATACTTATTGATCTATTTCACATTTACATATGGACATGTGCATATATTAGGGGTCGAAATTAACTTTTTAAATCAGGTGCACTAAATACTAGTTAGGTGCGACATAGGCATATACAGCAAGTTCATAAGGGAGGGTTGTAGGCCCAATGGGGGGGGGTTACAGAGCTACAACTCACATATTCCTATGTTAAATATACAAAATTTCATTGCAATGTGTAATAAAAAAAATTTCATTATTGCAACCCCCATCAACACCCCCTTGCATATGCCAGTGGGTGCACAAGTAACTAGCAGAATAAAAATTAAACCTCAACATTAAAAACGGGTAAAATGTAAGTATAGCAATTATATTTAAGCATGTAAGCTGAAAAAATACCACTTTTCAAAATAATTGAATGTTCATTTGTAATAAACAAAACAATACAAAGCAGATACATTGAGAAAATTATTCAATAGGTCACTTTCCTTGAAAAATAAGCATAAGTATCCATTCCACCACGTCTTTTAGTTTTAGTTTATTATTTGTACAAAATTTCGCTACGTAACGATTGCATCCCATCCTCGTTCGACCACTGTTTCAATCGCTACCACTTTCTAAAAAAAAAACCGTCGTCATCTGAATCACTACTTGACGTACATTTAGTTGTATTGTATACGGGTCTAGATCTGGGTCCATATGGTCTTATACTATGCCTATGTATTTGTTGGCCAGCTTTCCACCACCGATGAATAGCTTAGCGTTTTCTGGATTAAAGGTTTCCAGGGTAGCTTTGCTAAGAGATAACTGCATTAAGTTTGAAAGCATTGCTTGCTTTAGTTTAGATCTTCAGTCTGATTTTATCCTTCCCATTAAGGAAAAACCCCTTTCACACTCTGTTGCATTTATAGGTGTAACAAGCCTGATTTCTATTAAACTTCGAATATCCTTGTAATTCCTTTCATCGCTAGTCGTAAAGTTTTTTCACACATCGCTGTATTTTTGACACTTTATCTTGTGTTCTAAAGTGTCTTTAACATGAAGTTTTAGAATTTCTCATTGAAGCAAAGCTTCAGTTTTCGATAAATCCTTTTCCTTAAGTATGTTACTAAAATGGAACCAGAGGAGCTTGATTTCTTCTTGTCCGTACTCCACCAGCTCAGTTTTGCCTTCAACTGGCCAATTGCTTGGCTCAAACACTTTGAAATCTGATAAAACTGGGTCATCAATAAAGTTTTCAAATCTTGTTCTAATGGAATTTCCACACAATTCAACTATACGTGTTGCTTCTTTTATTACTCCAGCTTTTATAATGGAGAAGATTGCATCAATCATATTGAAAGCAACGAATTTTTCTTGTCTGTAATTTAATTTCTGACAAATTCATACCCTTGTACATTATGTTTTCATCTGAAATACTGAAGTCCTCAATGTTATCTAAATCTGAAAATTTTTCGAGAGCATTATCATTTTTCAATTTTTTAAATGTAAGTAGAATGGCTTGCATTTTTGATCTTGCACAGGTCAAGTTTGTACAATTGCTTACAATTGCTTTCATTTTGCTTAAACTGGAGAGTAAGTTTAGAAGTACAAAAAAAAAAAAGTGTGCAGACACAGAATAATTTCTAATGATTTCATGTTTCTAATGGCATTTGCAGCCTTTGAATTGTATTTTTTAGACTTCCATTGAGAAAGTGATTCTAAATGAACAATATAAGCTCCATAACATTTCTGAACAACAATAGCAGCATGCTCGTGATCTGCTATCCACCGAACTCCAACTTTTGTAGGTTTTAGTATATTTATGTTCAGTGCTTCTCCCTCAGTTCGTAATTCTGACCAGTTTTTTGCAGAATGTTTATAAATTACATGTAAATCATTTAAAGATTCTTCAAATTTCAAGTAATAAGCTGGGGTTCGTGGTTTTTTTTTTTGTTTTTTTTTTCAATAACATCTTTAACAGCTAATCCTAATCTGTGAGCCTAAATATGCCCTAATAATGCCTAAAAGATGCAGTCATCCATCCCTTTTAAATTTTGGAAAGCTCCATCCTTTTCTCCGAAATTGGTTGATGTACCATCAAGAGCACAAGCCACAAATTTACTTTTAACATCTTCCTTAGCCTTATA
>QLNU02014802.1:77102979-77123648 GCA_006491805.2 Dysdera silvatica | reverse complement strand
CCCCCATCCTTAAAACTGGAAGTTGATGATTAATTGTGGGGTGGACTTTACCAGAGCCCTTACTTGACAATTTTTCTAATGATCTACGTCTTTGGCGTGGAAAGTCTACGCCATCCCCTAGCTACGACCCTGAACACAACATAGTTGTATATTCACTGTAAGCTCAATCAACACAGCTGTGTTTCCACTATAAGTTCATACAATATATCTGTTGTGTATTCATTATAAACGTTTACAATAAAATAGTCTTACAACATATTTTTATTCATTAAAATTATGTAAAATAATTTCATAGGTATTATTTACGCGATAATGATCAGTAATAATGTAAGTTATTAATGATCAGTGATAATGTAACAGTAATGGTAACTTGCGCATTAAATTCTGGCCAATTTCAAATAATAATAATAATAAATTTGAGATAATTCAAGCCTCTAAGCCTTAAGAATTTATTCGATAATTTTGATAACCATGCAGGATGTACCACACAGAATGGATAACAATTTGGGTAAGCGGGGGGCTTTAATAAAGTCTACCAATTAATCTAAACTAAACACATGTGTAATATTTAGTTTTTCCCTTTTCAGTGATTTAGCCTAAGGAAGATAGTGCCAACAGAATGCGATGGAAAAATTGTCACCTCTCATATCAGCCTTGTCGTCAATGGGTTCCTACCCGAGACTTATTTGTAAATATATTATTCGTCGTCAATATTTATAGTTAGTGTACAAAGTTTGTAAAAACATAATTAGTATTATTTTTCTGTTTTGTACGTCATCAGTGATGTAGAGTTGCATATTATAGTTTTCGAGGTATATGCATTTTTAGTGTATATTCATATCTGTTGTATTATATGCATTGTGCATGCATTAGCTGTTGCATTCACTTGTTAGCAAACTTTTGTTTTCTGCATTTAACGCCTTACAATTTGCATGTTATTTTTTTATGCAAATTCAGGGTGTTTTCTCAGGTTTTAATAACTTATATATGTAAGTTATGACTCGCGTACATGCATAGGCGTATGCAGAAAGTTGGTAGGGGGGGTTATAGGCTCAATGGGGGGTTACAGAGCTGCAACTCACATATTCCTATGTTAAATATGCAAAATTTCATTGCAATAGGGGGTTACAACCCCCCCATTTGCATACGCCAATGCATACAAGTCCCAAGAAAAAGTCAATGACTCTTTAAAAAATCCCGCATTTTTCATTCAGTGGTTGTAATTTTTTTTTTTGAGGAACTAATTTGGCTATATAATTTTGAGCTACGTTATATATCCTAACTTTCCAATTTGGTCCTGGAATCCTGTCATATGTGTTGGCTGTAAGAGTGAAGGAAACATCCTGAAATTTTTATGTAAATGAATTTAAATAAATGGCTTCAAAAGCTTAATTATTTAAAAATGGGTTTATGAGAATATGAAACCATGTTACAGCTTGCTTTTTATACCATTCTATGCAATGTATTCGAGTCTTGCCTTTTTTTTTTCTTGTGTACATTCTTCATACCAAAGCATCATTGGAAATCTCTATTGGTGAAAATGTATAGTCTGTGACAGTTTCATGCCAAATCCAGCCAAAGTAAAAATTAGCCCCAACTCAACTCCAGCCTGAAGTGCCATGTTTGGGTGTAGCTTGAAGGTGTAAGGCACACACGAGAATTCAGGCAGGAGAAAACGGAGTGCGTGGTCATTTGGCGGTGATTTTGGTGAAGGTCATGGATATTTGGCGATGGGCACTGCATTTTAGCCATCTCTGTCATCTACAAACAGTGTAATGGTGTATATGTCATGTCTTTTGCATTTTCTCCTTCATGGATCATAAAGCTTTATTTTCAAAGAGGTGTGTGTGTGTCGTGATATATATATTAATAGCTCCAATATTATATACATTATATTTCCTGGTATTTTTATGTGTAATATATATCAAATACTTGTTCATAGATTCTCTATGTAAATTTGCGTGCATCTAACTATATTGCATCGTAGTTATCTCATCACTTCAATGTGTGTACAGTCTTCGTAAACCTTGTTTTTAATTGTTTTTTTTAATTGGCTCTATGTTGGAGGCCTTGCGAAAATGTTTAAATTTTGTTTATTTAAAAGGTATTTATATAAATAGTAGAACCTCGGTTTTCCAATATAATTGGCGCAAACCTGATATTGAATTAAAATGGGATAGGTAGAAACTGCAACAGTAATCCAAAAATGTGGTTAATTACATATTACTAAACTGTTATGTTGATAGTAAAAACGTCATAAATTGCATATATGTCTTAGTTAAAATATTAACTGATTTGTGGAAATAGTCCGATATATGCAAAGTATATTGCTTGCTCTTTTAAGACTGGAATGCACTAAAAAGCGGATATGAGTTTGTACCCAAAACGTTGAATGAGTATCTGCTAAAAAAATAATAATAATGAAATTTTAATGGGCCATTTTGGTTAAGCAAAATTTGAATAATCATAAATGTCTACTGTGTGTTTAGTTACTTTGATGTCTGAGTGTTATCATTTTAAAGTATGTTTCTTTTTTTTAATATACTACATGGAAGACTGTGAGAGAGAGAAAGAGAGGTTCTCAGTTTTAATTTTTATCTCAGCAGGGACCCCCCTGCTGACAAGCACAACTATAAAAAAAATATACCGTGCTCAGTGTCTTAGTGGTTAGAGTATTAGGATAGAGCAACCCAAAGATTGGTGATTCAAGACCATTCTGAATGCATGATTATTTTCGCAAATCAGGAAAAAAGTCAGTCACATACTAGTTCATATCCTGGACTTCGAGAAATTATTTCTTTATTTAAATCTTGAAATTTTAAGTCAATTATGCAATTCACAAAAATATACAATGGGTTAAAACTAAGCAAGGTTATGCAATATTGAGAATTGAGAGGCCTTTAAAAATGTCAGTTTTCTGTATATTTATTTGGATGCAGTAAAAAATAGGGTTGTCAGGGTCGTAATTTCAATTGTTGCCTTTCAAATCCTTGTGTTTAGTTTGATTTCTAGTGTAGTTAGGTGTGGGTCAGAGGTCACATTAAGAAGTCTGTCCCACATCAATGGCTCTCTCTTAAGGTTAAAACTCCAAGCCAACAAATGGGGCATTTTATCCCTCACTCGCAATCGTAAGGTATGCAAAATCGAGTATAATTTGTTCACAAAAAGTAGTCCGATGGTACCATTAGAAATAACGGGAGCTGACGTCACAAACGGCCTAGCCGATTACAGCAGAGAGGAGAATGTCATTTCAGAACTGGTTTTTAGCGAACGTTTGTCCGTGCCGAAAACCAGTTCTGAAGTGATGTCCTCCTCTCTGCTATAATCAATTTGGCCATTTGTGACATCAGCTCCCGTTAATTCTAACGGTACCATCGGACTACTTTTCGTAAACGAACTATAACTTGTTTATATCAGAGTGTCTGACCATACGAAAAGCCTAGAAAAGTCAGGAAAATTTCAAATTCAATATTTGAATGAATAACTTATTAAAATAATTTTCCTGAACTGTGCACTTTTCATATTTTCACAGCTGTGTTGTATACTGAAAATTTTGAAAAATTAATGCTTTTGAATACTTCTTCCAAAATTTTTCCTTTTTCCACAAAAATAACCCAACTAATTTATATAAAACTATTAAGCCTGTGTTTCACAGCAAAGAATGTTTGCTAAACATAGTTCAAACTTGGGGGGGGTAGTTTTTTTTTTTTTTTTTTTAAACTAAATTATCTCATCTGCCTTTCCCTTATGTGTAGTCATACATACTTTTTAAATGGAATAAAAGATGAAGTTCCCACTTTTGCAATTATGTACTTGAACCTATTTATAACAAATTTAAAGGAAGCGAATGAAAATGTCATAAATATTGTTAATTTAGTGTAAAGAAATATATATTTTTAATGCAATTTTTGGATTTGTAAATTCACTGTGGTTGAATTCTAAACTTGATTCGTATTGGTGGATTTTATGAAGGTCTTGAAACTTGTTTTGATTATGTAAATTTTAATGTGTTTAGTATTATTAGCAACTGAAAATCAATTGAGAATTGGTTTGAAGAACCTGGAAATAAATGTCAGGGAAGTTTGAAACTGAATTTGGCAGACAACACATTATATGTACCGTCTTTGAGATTCTTTAGCAACATAATAAGTTCTAAAAATTAAGGAACATATATTTTTATGTCGTTAGTAATCGGTAGGGATGAGTATCGATAGACAAACATCATTATCAACATTAACGAAGTACCATCAATGTTTGAAATGTATCAGTCTCAAAACATCAATGTTTAAAAACGAAAATTGTAATGTAAAATCATTTTTTATTTTTTTTTATTTTAAAACGTTTTAACATTGAGCCATTTTTTTTCCTTATTTAAAAAAGGGATGTTTGTAAATTATCGATTTCTAGACATTGATGTTTATAACTATAAAACATCGGTGTTCCAGGGTAAAAAATACAAAAATTCTTTAACTAAAAAAATGGATGTGTTTAATGATCAGTGAGGTAAAATAAATCAATTATTATGAAATGAGTATGAAAATATTAATTTATTTCAGAAAAAATAAGTTTAGTCGTTATTTTTAAATTAAATTGCAATGAAGTAGTGAATATGTAGTCTAATAGTACATTGAGATATAGGTTGTTATTTGCAGGAATATCTTTTGATATACCGTGGTAGAAAATAAATAAAATTGTTTTTAATATAACCACATGAAATCATCTATGAATGTAAAAAGATTAGTTATTATTAATAGTAATAAGTGAATCTATGCAGTTGCCAGGGGCCACTGACTAAAAATAATCATATTGTGATTTTTATTTATGACCAACTTCTACGGCTTTTTAGGGGTCACAGATAGTCAAACTCCTCCCCGCTATCATAAACTTTCCCGCCAAAACAGAACCTTGTTGTTTATTTGCAGTTTCACCTAAACATATGACCGTTGTAAAAAGCAACAGCTCATTGTTTATGTCAAATGGCATTAATGCACTACACTTCCATCTTTTAGTACCCCAGGTAAGATCAGTGGTTGCCTGTCTAATTATGTATACCAGCTACTTAATGTACTCGCATAGCCCAGATGCTCTTTCATAAAACCAAACAAACAAACTAATGTATAGAATACAGATTCCCAATACCTGTTAAACCCAGACCAACCCTAAAAGTCGCTGCAGTTATTTTTATAAGGAATTAACTTCATATCAAATATTTCCAACGCTATAATTTAACATGGCTACAGCCATTGCAATATTCTACTAATGGTTGTTAAATATATATATATATATATATATATATATATATATACAATATATATAATTAATATAATATAATTTTATATTTAATGTGTTTTCTTTACTCTGTTAAAAATACTTTTATTATGCAAATGTGATGGTGGCAGCCAGGGTGGGATGGTGTCGCAGAGCGTTTGGTTGCTATAAAAAGGGGTCACGGATTACTTAACTACTATAAAAGTGTGCCACGGCTTGACAAAGTTTGGGAACCACTGCCTTAGACTAAATATACGTAATCATGAACCAGTGATTCTAGATGATTTTATTAAAATCAGGATTTTAAGTCATTAAAATCAGGATTTTAAGTCATTAAAATCAGGATTTTAAGTCATTAAAACCTAAGATTAAGTTACAAATCTCTTGCATTACTAAAAAAAATCGATATTGCAATAAAATCGTCAATGGTCACAAAACATTGGCCGTTCACCGTCGATGGCGAAAACGAAAGTAAAACATTGATGTTCTTCCCTTATGATCAGCATACTGCATTTAGTAGCCCTGACATCATTCCTATGCACCCACAATTGTAAAAGATACTTGCATATATCCATAAATAAAATTCACTGAATCTTGCATGCAGCACAGAAGATGGAGTAGCGAAATATTTCAGTCGAAATTTATTGTCTATTACAGCAGATCTTTGAAGGTAGGAACTATAACATGAATTTTCCATTCAAGAGTAAATATATATATATATATATATCTGTATAAAATTTTGTAGGTGGTAGTACTATGGAGAAAAATGAAACAACGAAAATGTGTTACACAGCTGCAAGTGAAATGTGCATACATATGTAATAAAAATGTGGAATATTATTACATTTCTTGATGAATGTGAGACTATTTACATGCGATTTTTGGTCGATATTGATCATTTCCCATTCGTTACTTTAACCAAACGATTAACCTGTAGTCAGTCTAAGTCAAGATACCGATTATTTGAACCGCCAACAGAATGAATGATACGTATGAGTGCATAGTGTAAAACTACATTTTAACTTGGTTATAATGACTCACGTTCGTAATGACAACTCAACTATTGCATCAAAATTCTAAAGCCTCTCATGAATTATTTGTATATAATTATGTATCAGTTATAGCAAAGAATTTCAGGGGCCCGTAAATGTCATTATAAGTAAATTTAACTGCACTTGTTACAAGCTTCTAACCTTGAGTATCATAGGGCCTTTAAAATACTGTCGTTCACGTTTTTTCTTTTTTCTAGCAATTTTGAAGCAGTTGTTAATTGTTATAGGGTGCAATGATAAAGAAAATTTTGAGAAATAATGAATTTTTGATCAATCAACTCCTTAAATTTAATGTTTTTATCATTATTTTATACATGTTAAACATTTTTATCTTTTAGACAATTAAAAAATGTTTACTACAGGAAAAAAAAAAAAAAGACGTTTAGTTTAAAAGTAGATGAAAATAATGCAGCTTTCCTGTGTTCAAAGCTTTCTCTAATTAAACTGAAGTTTGTTTTATTGTTGTTTTCTTTTCTTTTTTTTTTCCAACAAGGGGAAACATCTTTTTGGTAAATAAGATATGGAATGTGCAGAGATTTAAAACTTTACATTCTGCACATATATCCGTATATATATTCTTTCCTAATAATAGCTTTCCTACATAGTGCTATGTAGGAAAGCTATTATATTAGAAAAGGGAATTCTTTGATACGTATAATATGCAGGGCCCGATCAAGCCAAACTGGGGCCTAGTATTTATTCAGGGCCCCTCCCTACACTACTCAAAACGAAATTATTCAATAAGTAAGTAACAAATGCAAACTCTTGTTATATATGTTATCTATATAATTGATAGTTTAATGCCGCTTTCAGTGATGCCTAAGTTATAAGTAAGAAAAAGTGTAATATTGATAAATTACTGTTATAATTCAAAATAAGTTTCAAACTGACTGAATTTTAAACTTGCTGAAAAAAAAAGTCACAAAATTTGGGGGCCACATCCCCTGAAGTTCATTTGTTAATTGGGCCCTGATAATACATCTGCAGTATGCGAATTGTATGGTCAGAGAAATAGGTGTTTATGTGTCAACTGTATATCATCTATTGTATATCCTATTATTTGTTTCCTTGTTTAATGCAGAATGACCTTTGCTGTCCTTGTCATCTAAAAATTCAAATAACTATTTCTTTATTTTTATTCTTTGATTGCATTCAGTTAATGTTTACAAGCTGAAAAAAAAAAGGTTAACGCTGAAAAGAATAATTCCGAGGATTGATTTATTATTATTTTCATCGTTGTGTGCATTCACATATAGTGTGTTTGTATTACCTATTTCCATAGGGACATAACCAAAGTCAGGTTAACAAGAAACTCTAAAAGCAAATGACCAAACAATAAACACGCATGTTGTTACGATACAATATCCGTATATGAAAATATATCAAAATTCAAATATGAGCATTGTTATAATATAGATATTTGCAGTGTGAACAACTGTTTTATAACAATTAGGACCATATGTGGGATATACAGAGTGGTGTACATCGACTTACAATAATCACATAATGGCATTCCTGGAAGAGTTTTGAGCAAAAAATACTCATGTGAAAATTCTGAGAAAAAGCAACACTTTTTGTACTAATGACAAAGTTTAGTCAATTACAATCCAGTTTGTATTTATAAATGTCTTTTATAGTCAGTTTAAAACCACTTGATCTGAAAAAAACTTTAGTTTGATGATCCGAGCCAGAGTCTTAAACCTTCTTTCAGCTCAAGAGCCAATTTTGTTTATTCTTGTTGGCTTGCAGGCCACACTACTGTATCAGCAATATTAGGACTGAAAAAAAAAAATGAGTGCAGGGGATTCCCCATAGATCTTCTATTGTTGCTAGTTTTTTTAGGCTTCTACAAATTCTTTTGCACGCTTTCCCGAAAATATTTTCTGGATCCTCCCCCAGAGACTGAAAATATACATATTACAATATAAAATACGTATGGAAGCAAAAAACATTTACAATACTTTTAGTTGTTAATATATAAAGCGAAATCAAACCTTTTAGTGATATTTTTGGCACTGTTTATTTTTAACAATCCTGTCAATATCCGGTCTTATTTTTGACGTTGCAATCCTAAAAGTGTTTCCAAGGTGGACGTCAGTTATTCTGGTCCTAACTTTTGAATTCACCAATTTCATTCCTAAAAAGAGCTGTTTGCGGTAAATGCTCGCAAGTAGTGACATCATTTTCAGAGCATTGGATTGGATGGTTGGGAAGATGTTCTTATCGACATATTTAGGATAGAATTTAATGAGTCCTAAGTTGATTTTGTTTTAAATCACTGTTGCACTGCAAATCAATAAAACTTACGCTAATGACCATATACACTAGAAAACTAAAGTAAAACATGATGGAGGGAAGACTGTGTGTTACTTTAGTTCTTTAGCATTTTAAGATATTATTATGGAATGTAAACAGAATCAAATAAAATACTTAGATTTAAGACTCACAGGAGCAAGGGACGTTATTTTCGTATGAAACAATAACATTTCTCCTCGAATGGAGCGATGATGGTGGTCATAAGTCTGGGCAAAAAATAAGTCACCTGGAAAACGTGAAAATATCGCAGAATGATAAAAAACATAGCACATATGATACATGCAAATTTATTAGAGAAACCACCTTTAACTGCAAAACACGAGCAATTACAGTGGGCCAAGGACCATGCGTCATGGAAGAATATGTGGCTACAAGTATTATTTACGATGAGAAAGAATTTTTCCTAGATGATTCCCAGCCTTAATGGCATGATTTGAGACACAAGAAATGACAGATAATTAGCTAACAAAATGGTGGAGGCTCAGTTATAGTATAAGCATTTTTAGCTTTAATGGTTAAAGTCGTATCTGCCTTTTCTCCGAATGACAAAAAGCATTAACATATCAAAACTTTTAAAAGGCAGTCTGCTTCCTGCTGCAGAGAAAACCAGCAGTTCTGGCTAGATTTTCCAGCAGGACAACGCATCTATTTATAAAACAAGTTCTACGGTGACGTGGTTGAGATCCCTCCCACCTAATTTTTGAATTGCTACGCTACTGATGTGTGTGTGGAGCATGAGGGTCAGTGGCTTAGTCTTCCCTAGACCTTGAGGCTAGTTATGCCACTGTTCTTGTATCATCATTGCACTAGGTATTTTTACAACTGGATGTACTTTCCAAAAATTAACAGATTCCAATTATAACTCCTGTATGCTAAAAAATGTACGAACGCAGATCAGTATGAAAACAGAATTCCCACACAACCTGGAATCGTCAGGGAATTCAACATCATCCCTAAAGGTCAGGGAAAACCAAGTTTTTCTCCGAAACCTAGAAGAATCAGGGAAACCTTTCTTAACTCCTATTTTGAATTGCTAGATCTCCCACAAACGTGAAGTAGTTTTCCCCCCCGCAACCAAAATGTAGTTGGAAATTTTTTGATTGGTCAGGGAATTTCACTGGAAAAGTCAAAGAATTATTTTTCTGAAAAGGTCAGGCAAAACTTGAAAAAGTCAGGGAATTTTGTTGAAAGGGTCAGAGAAAAACCTGGAAAAGTCTGGGAATTTTACTCGAAAGGCCAGGGATTTTTGCTGGAAAAGTTAAGGAATTTTTTTTTTCCTCGATGTGAGTGGAAATCCGAAAGAATAAGCTTGTATGTATCATCCAAAACTTTTTATGAAATTAACAAGTCGTTCCACTATAGCTTAGCAAAATCATTTTACATTTGATCTGATGTTAAAACTCCTTTATACTGTCTGGAAGATATTGAATATGATGAGTGTTAGTTTACTGAAATGCAAGACAGACCTAATCAGGCTGTCAATTTACAGAGATATTTAGTTCGGCTGTGGAGAAATTCGGAGCCAAGCACATTTGCTAATCTATCCACAGTTACCGGAAATATGTACTACGGACCACTTGCTTCAGGCCAATGACAAGGCCGTAATGGCGGCAAATTTTTGGAACTGTAAAGTTTGATCTGGACACGGAAAAACCCTTGAAAAACTGCCAAGTTTGTAAGCCTTATTCTCAATATTATGTCAAATAAATTAGCACACATGACGTCACAGTTTGAGTTTTCTTGGCTAAATTTGGTATATATACACAAACTCTTGTTTTTTAAACTACTTGAAAACTTAAATTTCTGTTAATGAAGAAGAACTTAAAGCATTGATATATAATGGTTATTTTCAACAAACACAGTGCTGGATTTATGATACAAGACACCCTGAGCACAATGAGCTACGGTGCCTGTTCCATTGAAGAAGCTAGGGGGGGGAGCTAACACCGCTAGAAAATTTCTGCTAAGCATTGAGGTATATGGTTTAGCCCCTGCTAGAAAATGAATCGGCCAGAAAATTTGCCGGTGGAAAAAAATTAACGCCCTCGTCTTCAAAGCTAGTTGTGTCCATGTCTCCCTCCCGCAGTACTAGTAGAAACAAATAAAATTCTGTCATTCCGCACCCCCTCTGAAATGCAACAAAAAATCACTGAGGATAGAGGAGGGAGGGAGGCAAGGCCGGATGCAGAACAAAATTTCAGGAAGGGCGCGAATCTTGAAAATTTCACTTGTAAGTTTAGTTTGACTATATTTTTTACTTGAAAATGATCGTTTTTAATGTAAATTAATTATACTTGGGGGGGGTTGTAAGCCCCCTGCCTGGTTCTGGCTTTGGGGGCGTGGGGTTGTTTCATGCAATTTTTCAGATTTAGAAAAAAAGGGTGGAAGGTGCCTTCTCATGAAGGGCTGATCAGCAGAATTCTGCGGTAGATAAATTGCAATTAAAAAAAAATGGCTGCCTTTTGTGCTCCTAGAAATTTGATGCCCTGGGCAAGTGCCCAACATGCTCATTTATAAATCTGCCACTGAACAAACAGTACGTAAAGTTGTATCTTGAATTACCTTAATTGTTTTTAGTACAAAACACATAGATTCTTCGGCATTTTCACATTAACATTTTTGCTTAAAGTTCCTCAAGGAATGCCACTACATGGTTATTGTATGGTCAGTCTTGACCACCCTATATATCCACAAAGAATTGTACGGAGATATACATTGTCAGTGTATTGAGCCATTAGGGCCACGTACAATGACTCTGCACCCCCCCACCCCCTAGTTAACCAAGTGTGGGATAAATGAATGGTATTTATATTTGTTTAGGAATTGTAGCATTTACAGTATGCTGTACTTAGTGTTTGCAGTATGCATGGATGAATACTTCGTCACATGTTACTCTTTTATAATGTAGGTTACTACTGGAAACTAAAATATACAGAGTAAGCAAAATTAGAAGTTTGCATACTATGTAATTGTGAACTGCACGGTTTGTGAATAATTACAACATACTGTGTAGTTTCTCTTCTGAGTGGACTAGTTATTTCAAATCTTAAACTCGAAAGCTTTAATGAGAAGTTTTTGAGAGAAATTACCATTACAAAAGAAATAAGTGGCAATGATATTTTTGGGGATGTTTCCCCTTCAGATGATTGTTTTTTGACACCCTGACTTCTGTACAGGTTTTCAGAATACTTAGAAAATCGTCATGTTTCTCCTTCTACGTAACTTGCACAGATAGCGACAAGTCGGGACAGTAAAAAGCAATCTGTTTCATGTTTGACTTCCAATTCTATTAACTTTTAGGTGAATAGTTCACTCCGAAGTAAACAGATTCTGTGAACTTATGTTCACCCTATATATTTTTCTTTTCCATGTACTAGCCGCATAAGTGAGTGTACAGTAATATATAGATGTAGAGGATTTCTTGGAAAGCTACTGACTTCGTGATATGCGTTGTGATATATACCTGGAGAGCTGATGTGCAATTGATCTTTTACACCAAGTTTTGTATATGTTAACTGAGCATATTTTGATTTGCATTTATAACTTTCTTAACTATATACTATAAATATAATTAGTTGTGAAAATTGGTTTGTTAACCATAAAAGTTTCTCGTTAATGTTGATGCAGTGTGTTCACAATAATGGAAATTTGTAGTCATGCTGGAAAGCCCAAGAGTTGAAGCAACATATGGTGCAAATTATAAATATCCTTTCTGTATATTGAATGTCAGAACTGTACAAATAAAATTAATATTGTACCATTAAAATCTCTGTTTCATGATTTACAATTACTCTATCCACGTGGGTCAATGTAAACACACCATAAAATATATCTACTTCACATTGCATTGCAACTGAATTCTGTACAAATCTTCTGCGAATACACACGATGCTATCTTAACAAGTCAGTCAGTGGGACCCCAACACAAATGGGGTTTATAAATTGGCATATTTTTTTTTTTCTTATTACATAAATTTACCAATTTAAAAGTTGTGTAAAAAGGGTCCCAAAAAGTGTGTTGGAATCCAGAGCCCCTGAATACATTGAGACACCCCTAGTCGTGCAAGACAAATCATAAAGAAATGTATAAAATAAAAATCACTCCCGATGAAGAATAACTAGATACATTTGTGAAAACTTGAGTATTCTTTCCTTTCTATTTGGTTGTTCAAAAAGTCATTTCGGGGTTTTTTTTCTGGTGATTTTCAATACCGTTTATTTTATACAAAGAATGAACATTAATAAATTTTGTATTGCCGTTTTTGTTCAGTGACATGTTATCTTTCTATAAGATTCATAATCCCAGTCTAGAAAAACTTCTCTGTATTCCTGAATAACTTAAGTAATTTTTGATAGCATCATCTGAAAGCGAACGTCTCCACTCGAGATTTGCAAGGATGAAACAAATAACGGTCTGAAGGTGCAAAGTCTGGCAAATACAGTGGATGAAGCAATGCATCCCAACCAAGTTCCAACATTTTTTCGCAAGTCATCAAACTTGAGTGGTCAAACATTGTCTTGATTGAAAACCACTCCTTTATGATTTATCAATTTTGGCTGCTTTTCTGTTATTGCTGCATTCTATCTGTCGAGCTGTTGATGGTACATGTTCAAATTGATTGCAACATTCCTTAATATAAGTTCGAAAAATACCACACTGTTCCAATCCCACCAGAGTGAGAACATCACCTTTCTCTGGTAGATGTCTACTTTTGATGCATTTTAGGTTGACTTATCACACTTGCTCCATGATCACTTTCACTTCAAATTGTTATAGACAATCCATTATTCGTCACTAGTAATCTTGCATTTCAGAAATGAGTCGAATTGTCCACGTTTAAAAAGTTAATCGCAGATGTTTAAGCGTGTTATAACGTGAATTCTCAGTTCATGCAGGACCCAAACATCGAGCTAACTAACATAACCAAATTGTTTCAAATGCAGGTAAATGCTCCCAATCGATATTTTTAGTGTCTCAGTGACCTCATGAATGGTGGAATGTTAATTAGCTTCAACTAGTGCTTTTATTTGATCATTATCAACCTTCGATGGCTGACCTGAATATGGTGCATCTTTCACACTGCAGTCACTAAAACGTAAATGAGCAAACCGATATTGATACTGGCGTTCTTTTAACACTTCTTCCCATAAACTTTGCACAACTTCTGACAAGCCTGCACAGCGTTTTTTCCTTTTTGGAATTTTATTAAATTTGACGAAAATGCTTGTATTGACTCTCCATTTCCAGAACCCATACAAAAAATAATTATTGATCGACTTGCACTCTTCTTTTCTTGATGATGGAAACTATAAGTGCAAGCTGTCAAACATGCATGCATTCGTGTATAGATGCATTAAATATAGAACTATAGCCGTCTATCGGAGAGGAAACACAATGACATTTTGAACAGCACAAAACACAAGACCATAATCAGGATTTAATTTTTTTTTTTGGTGGGGGGGGGGAGTCAAAAAATTTTACAGCATACAATCAAAGCATGCAAGGCCGTAGCCAAGTCCCATTAAAAGTGTAGTTTCAGAGAAGACCGGTCTCTATGATCCGCTCTCGGAATATGGGCATGACAACACTTTTACCAGTATCAATATTTTATGCAAATATATATCTTTGAGACACCTTTATGATTTATGTCAGGTAAGGGAGAATGACTCAAAAACAACAGCTTGTAATTATTTTTAACCAGAAGAAAAACTTCATATAAAACTAACGTAGCAACTGAGTCAATATTTGCTGAGTTGTAAAATGAAAGGTGATCGTTGTACATTCGTTCATTAAATAGTGATTGCAAATACGTTTTTGTAGATATATATATTACAGTTGGGAAATTTTTCTCTTCATATCCAATGATGTGGTAATATTAGATGATAAATTTCTTGCAAAAACAAGATTGAATTCACGGTGACTGGTGGGAGCTGAACCCACGACCTCTTGGTATCCGTCTAAAGGCTCTTTCAACTGAGCTAAAGACAACTGATGATCCTTCCATCTGTGAGTGCATATAAAGCTTCACTGTAGACAAGTTTTGAAATGGGTTAGTAATATTAGATGATAAATTTATCATCTAATGTTACTACACCTTCGGCTATGATGAGAAAAATTCCAGACTTTAATATTGCGTTAGTCTCACTTTTCGGACATTCGTTTCTTTGATGTCAATTTGGTTTAAAAAGCGGTCCAAACACTGCTCCATTTCAAAACTTGTCTATAGTGAAGCTTTATATGCGCTCGCAGAGGGGAGGATGATAGATCGTCTGTAGCTCAGTTGGAAGAGCCTTTGGTCGAATATTGAGTGGTTGTGGGTTCAATTCCCAGCAGGCACCGTGAAATCATTCTTTTCTTTACGAGCAATTTATCATCTAATATATATATATACACACAGTAGAGCCTCCATATAACGTACTTCCGTATAGCGAAATTCTCTATATAGCAAAGTTTTGGTAAATCCCCATGGTCATTACATATGAAAGTGTTTCTATATAACAAAATTTTTAACTACCAAAACAGAAAGTCGAGTGGTCAAGTCAGCAACACTGGATTCCCTAATACTGTGGGAATGCAATACACACAGTCAAAAACATCTATTTTTAAATGGTTGAATGTCATTTATGAGAAACAGTCCTTTACTGTAAAGCGGGATTTTAATTGTGGTATCATATTGCACTGCCCTGGTTCATGAATACATCGTTTCCACCTAGCAAATTTTCTATATAACGAAATTTTTTCATGGAACCATCCATTTCGTTATATGGAGGTTCTACTGTATATATATATTCTACCCCACTTTCCCTCGCCGATTAAAATCAGTTAACATTATGGCCTAGAAAACTCGTCTCAAGATTATAATTTCATGAGCTGGCTTATTAATTACCAATTGTATAATGGGTTTGCATGTATCATGGTTGTAGTACTAACTGTTATGAAAATAAAAATTTGTGCCAAAACGTAAATTCTAAATTCACTGATCAAAAGAATTTAAACATATAAAATGCATCTATCTGTGATACCAGGCATAGAAACACAAAGACAGCAACTGGTTATACCCTCCTACCCAAAGAATAAAGACCTTTCTAAGAATTATCACGTTGGATAATCATCATTATTAACTATGCTAAGTGTGCAGGAAAAAGCTTAATAGATTAAAAAAATGAGAAAATTATTGACGTGTTCCTTCTTCGTAAAGAGAGAGAATGCCTTTTTGTATAGTCAAGATACACATTATTTACCGCACTACCACATTTTCAGTTGACGAGCCACCATCACTGCTTCTTCAGCTTTCGTAGAATGCATCTTTACAATGATCAATAATAATTGTACTTAAGACAGGAATGGGTATTCCCTCAAATCAATAATTAATGTAAATTTCCACAATAAGTATGTTCGTCAACATATAAAAAGTAATAAGCTTAATAAAATGTACCAAAAGCAATCAAAATTATGTTTAGACTCTGATTTCATTATTTGATCATTATTTATAATGATGTATATATTTTATATACCACCGAAGACCTAGAAAACGTCCTCAAACTAGATGGGTGGATGAAATAAGAAAACAGGTTGGGGTAACGTGGAAATGAATTGCTCAGGATAAACTTGTGTGGAAAGCATTTGGAGAGACCTTCATCCAGCAGTGGGTAGATAATGGTTGAATATGATGATGATGATATATTTTATAACAAAGGTAATATATTTCAATGTTATAATTAATAAAAATTGTGTTCATATTTATTAAAGTATATAGTTGAACCATGTTAACGTGAACATTCTTAATGTGAATTACTTTTAATATGCACTGTTTCCTGAATCTCTCTGTCAAATTATATAACAATATTAATATGATCCTATCCTTTCTGAATAACATGAAATATTTTTAACGTGAACAAACTTTTTGCCGCCTTGAATGTTCACGTTAATGAGGTTTAACTATGTATTTTTAAATAGTCTCACAATGTGTTTGTTTCTGCGCTCTCGCTTTGAGATATTTAACATACAGCAACCATTATATTGGTGAACCTCTCTATGGAAGGAAGATACTCTCCACACTATAGTATATGATGGATTTTCTTTTCGCACCATGGCTTTTTAATCAACTCTTAGGGAATAGGATCTTTGCTGACTCCAAGAAGCTTTGTTTATATAAAGCAACAATTTTTATCAACGTGTTTTAGGCATAGTAATATTAACACCGATGTTATGGCGTGGTTAGATGGTGAAACGTTCGCAAAGAAAAGGAATGTTTTTTGTGTTCGGTGGGGCACGATCCCACGACCTCCCACTTGCCGGGTGGGTACCCTACCAACTGAGTTGCAAACGACGAACATTTGATCCCTTACAAATATATTTGAAGACTATTTTCCGAAACTGGTTATTTCTTTGTTTATGTTATGCCTTCGCAAGATGCTGAGATTCTCAAACAGTTAAAATGTTTGGTTTTTTTCCCATAAATGACTTGGAATTGAAAGAGAAGGCATCTTCCCTTTCAATTAAAAAACTTCACAAATACTCTTTTCTCCCACCCCCCACCCCCCCAATAATCTGAAATAAATTGCAATTTTACATATACTGTAATGTATAAATGTACATAAAATGTGCTTGGGGCCCCCCACCCCAATAATTTTAAGAGCTCTATGCTGATGATCGTGAGTATTATGTATTTATACTTAATCATAATTTCACATACACTCATTGACACAGCATTGAAGCGAATTCCCAGTTGTCTGAATTCCGTTTTTATGCCCTGGCTCTGTTGTTTTACAAATACAAGTCTCATTAATTTCCCCCACTAACGACTTCCAAGAAACATAAAAAAAAAGCCATTAAACAAAAAGATGCTAATCCAAATGTAATTATGCCAGAACTACACGGTACGATAGTTAAACAGAAATCGCTGCCTTGCTGATACCAGTTATACACACTTATCCATGCGAATAATCTGAGTTTATTTTATATAAATCGAACACTACGCAGATTAAATCAAACAACAATGTCAATCAATCAACGTTTATTGGCGTAGTGATACCAACGCCGATGGTATGGCGTGATTAGATGGTGAAACGTTCGAAAGAAAATTATTTCTGCGTTCTGTGGGACCTGAATCCACTACCCGCCAATAAACGTTGATTGATCGACATTGTTGTTTGATTTAATCTGCGTAGTGTTCGATTTATATAAAATAAATACATATGCTGCAACGTGCATTTCGATCAATTTAATACCAGTCTCTTTGCAATTTGGTTTAAATAGTAGTCTATGTACTACACCATTCTGCGAAATAACTGGCAACAATATATATACGTTCGTAAAGAGATTATATATTGTCCTTCGTAGCTCAGTGGGTAGAGCCTCCGCCCGGCAAGTGGAAGGTCGTGGGTTCAGGTCCCACCGAAGGCAGAAATATTTATTTTCTTTCGAACGTTTCACCATCTAATCACGCCATACCATCGGCGTTGGTATCACTACGCCAATAAACGCGATCATTTAACATCGTTTGTTTGATCGTTCTGAGTTTAATTTTATGCCCATGCTTTCGCTATTTTCTCCTGTTGATTCGGGCTTGTCTGGCATTTGATATGATGATTGTTTCTGTGCGTTTTATGGCACAAGGACACAGCAAGGGTCGCGTGCTGCACGAGACCTCCAGTGTTCGAGGAATCAAGCCCTATTAAGGCCTGGAGTAGCACTCACCCCACTATAGTGAACAGTTAGTTGGTAAGCTTTTTTAGATGCACATTAAGGCGGGGCACAGTTGGGACTTGAACCCACGATAAAGGTATGTGTTACCACTGCAGGGCCTAATTTTATGGACGAAAGAGGTGTAGATTCTTTGGAAACTATCAGTATTGTTGCATCAAACTCTTAGCTTCCTGTCTATAATTGAATCGGTCATTTTGAAAAGCGGGGGTATGTTTCATTATTTTCCTAGGGAGTTGAGCCCTTCTCAAAATGACCGATTCAATTAAAGACCAACTAAATTCATCGTTATGAATGCAAAACAATATATATATACAGGCATGGCGCAACTATGCAGCTGCTGCCAAGGTCAGCATTATGACAGATTTATTTTTTTTAATACCGTAGCATGATTGAAATAAATATGACAATAAATAAATGGAACTGAATGGATTATTTTCTGTTGAATGATTTCACCAATATTTACCCCCCCCTTTACGCATTTCTCCCTTATCCATTTTTTCCCATACCCTCAAATTCTTGTTTTTCCGCATTAACAAATTTTCCTCTAAACAATTTGCATAAATCTGAATAACAGTTTCCCATTACCGCTACACCTTTCAGTGGTATAAGCAGTACCGCTGCCGCACTAGAGGCTTGGAGGATGCTCTTTACTTCTTGATATTTTTGTGCATTATTAAAAGGTATTGAGAATTACGATTTTCTCCTTCAACAACAAAATACAAAACTTTTTTTTTGCTTTTGATCATTTATTTGTTTGTTATGAGTTAAACTGTGATTACAGGGTTTGTCCCAAAAGTTCCCGGAATGATTTTTTTAAAATCATTTATTCAATATCAGTTTACAATCTTTTCAGAACTTTTCAAAGTATTCTCCCCCTGCTTCGATGCACCGTTGCCAACGCTTCACCCAATCATTGAAGGCGCCCTGGAAGTCGTCAACGGGAATCTCCTTCAGTGAGGTCGTCACGGCTGCTTTTACCGCCTCCAGCGTCCCATGCCGAGTTCCTTTCAGGGTTCTTTTGATCCTTGGGAACAAAAAGAAATCCGCTGGTGTCAGATCGGGGCTGTACGGCGGCTGGGGCAGCGTTTCCCCACCCATTTTGGCCAGCAACTCGGAGACAATGAGCGCGGTGTGGGTTGATGCGTTGTCATGGTGCAAGATCCAATTGTCGCGAATTTCGTTTCGGACATGTCGAACCCTGTTGCGCAACCGTTTGAGCACTTCACAGTAAAACTCCTTGTTGACTGTTTGTCCTTGTGGCACGAATTCACTGTGAACTATACCTTTTCTGTCAAAAAACACAATGAGCATTGCCTTGATTCGCGATTTGCTCATCCTTGCTTTTTTTGAGCGAGGAGACTCCTTGGTGTGCCACTCGCTGCTCTGACGCTTTGATCTCGAGATTAAATTGAAAAAATCCACGGCCCCGCCCCTCTGTGATCACTCTGTCCAAAATTTGGGTCCGCTTTCAGAAGGCTCTCATGTACCTGCTGGCACCAACTTAAACGCTGTTCCTTCATCCTCCTTTCACTCATCAGGACTTTTGGCACCATTTTCGAGCAGACTTTCCTCATTTGAAGATCCTCCGTTAAAATGCGATGAACGATTGTTTTGGGTATTCTACACTCCTCTGCAATCACCCGAACGCTTAATCGTCGGTCATTGTCCAAAACTTGACGCACTTTTTGCACCGAGTCGTCCGTTTGTGATGTCGACGGGCGTCCAGAGCGGTCGTCGTCGTTGACGGACTCCCGACCTTCCCGGAACCGCTTGTGCCACATGAAAGTTCGGCTTTTTTTCATCGCCCCATCACCGTAGGCTTTCTGAAGCATTTCGAGCATCTCTGCCCCGTTTTTACCCAGTTTCACACAAAATTTGATTGCATAACGCTGCTCCAAAAACTGGTCTATTTTTTGATCGACGAGGGTGCAGTAGATGCCTCTGCGCGGAACGTGACCCTGCCTCAACAACTGCATGCAGGTGACTGATACCGGTCTCGTTTCCAAGCTCAGATCCTCCACCAACTTCTCCGCCCCGTCAGCCAGCGTTGCCAACTACAAAAAGTCATCCCGGGAACTTCTGGGACAAACTCTGTATTATTTTGCTTTAAATAATGACAATATATGAATATGTTTTAAAATGTGAGCTATGATTACATTTCAAAGTGCAGACTGCAATTATATGTTGAAATGTAAGTACTTATGCATTTTAAAATGCAAGTTGCAAATACATTTCAAAATGTGAGTTGTGATTACATTTTAAATACTAATTTGCTACTTTATTATAAATGTAATTAACCAATTCTATTAATGTTTCAGTATGTA
>QLNU02014802.1:77088979-77102879 GCA_006491805.2 Dysdera silvatica | reverse complement strand
ATTGTTGCATCAAACTCTTAGCTTCCTGTCTATAATTGAATCGGTCATTTTGAAAAGCGGGGGTATGTTTCATTATTTTCCTAGGGAGTTGAGCCCTTCTCAAAATGACCGATTCAATTAAAGACCAACTAAATTCATCGTTATGAATGCAAAACAATATATATATACAGGCATGGCGCAACTATGCAGCTGCTGCCAAGGTCAGCATTATGACAGATTTATTTTTTTTAATACCGTAGCATGATTGAAATAAATATGACAATAAATAAATGGAACTGAATGGATTATTTTCTGTTGAATGATTTCACCAATATTTACCCCCCCCTTTACGCATTTCTCCCTTATCCATTTTTTTCCATACCCTCAACTTCTTGCTCTGTTACATTAACAAATTTTCCTAATTTAGGTAACTATGAATAACATTTTTCCATTACCGCTACACCTATCAGTGGTATAAGCAGTACCGCTGCCGCACTAGAGGCTTGGAGGATGCTCTTTACTTTTTGATATTTTTGTGCATTATTAAAAGGTATTGAGAATTACGATTTTCTCCTTCAACAACAAAATACAAAACTTTTTTTTTGCTTTTGATCATTTATTTGTGTGTTATGAGTTAAACTGTGATTACAGGGTTTGTCCCAAAAGTTCCGGGAATGATTTTTTTTTAAATCATTTATTCAATATCAGTTTACAATCTTTTCAGAACTTTTCAAAGTATTTTCCACCTGCTTCGATGCACCGTTGCCAACGCTTCACCCAATCATTGAAGGCGCCCTGGAAGTCGTCAACGGGAATCTCCTTCAGTGAGGTCGTCGCGGCTGCTTTTACCGCCTCCAGCGTCCCATGCCGAGTTCCTTTCAGGGTTCTTTTGATCCTTGGGAACAAAAAGAAATCCGCTGGTGCCAGATCGGGGCTGTACGGCGGCTGGGGCAGCGTTGCCACACCCATTTTGGCCAGCAACTCGGAGACAATGAGCGCGGTGTGGGTTGACGCGTTGTCATGGTGCAAGATCCAATTGTCGCGAATTTCGTTTCGGACGCGTCGAACCCTGTTGCGCAACCGTTTGAGCACTTCACAGTAAAACTCCTTGTTGACTGTTTGTCCTTGTGGCACGAATTCACTGTGAACTACACCTTTTCTGTCAAAAAACACAATGAGCATTGCCTTGATTCGCGATTTGCTCATCCTTGCTTTTTTCGGGCGAGGAGACTCCTTGGTGTGCCACTCGCTGCTCTGGCGCTTTGATTCGGGATCGTACTGAAAAATCCACGTCTCGTCCCCTGTGATCACTCTGTCCAAAAATTCTGGGTCCGTTTCGTAGCGTTCATGCAATTCCTGGCACTTCAACAAACGCTGCTCCTTCATCTCACTCGTCAGGACTTTTGGCACCATTTTCGAGCAGACTTTCCTCATTTGAAGATCCTCCGTTAAAATGCGATGAACGATTGTTTTGGGTATTCCACACTCCTCTGCAATCACCCGAACACTTAATCGTCGGTCATTGTCCAAAACTTGACGCACTTTTTGCACCGAGTCGTCCGTTTGTGATGTCGACGGGCGTCCAGAGCGGTCGTCGTCGTTGACGGACTCCCGACCTTCCCGGAACCGCTTGTGCCACATGAAAGTTTGGCTTTTTTTCATCGCCCCGTCACCGTAGGCTTTCCGAAGCATTTCGAGTGTCTCCGCCCCGTTTTTACCCAGTTTCACACAAAATTTGATTGCATAACGCTGCTCCAAAAACTGGTCCATTTTTTGATCGACGAGGGTGCAGTAGATACCTCTGCGCGGAGCGTGACCCTGCCTCAACAACTGCCCGCAGGCGACTGATACCGGTCTCGTTTCCAAGCTCAGATCCCCCACCAACTTCTCCGCCCGAAGCTCCGCCCCGTCAGCCAGCGTTGCCAACTACAAAAAATCATTCCGGGAACTTCTGGGACAAACCCTGTATCACACTTCATTTTAGCAGGAGTTATAGTGAGAGGATGGAATGGGCCCTATGTTTCAAAATTCCTATTCTATAAAACGTATTGGGGTGTCTTTCTTTTTTTTTTTGACAAGGGCGGGAGTGCACACATGTCATTTAAAAAACAATGAACCTATTATAGGAAAAAGATTCATTATATCACATTATGATTTATGGAATAATAATATAAGTTTAGGAATTCAAATTTTTAGACTTCAAGTTTTATTTATGTTAGTACAATATATTTTCTTATTCGTTAAACTAACATTTTAAAAGTGCTAAATAAAAGTTCCCAGTATCATTATCATATCAACCACACCCCCAGACCAAACTGTTATGTAGTAACAGTTACTAATAAGTAAGAATAACAAGTTTAACCAATATTATGCTTCTAAAATTTTCTGAAGACCGGTATTTCTCCACAAGGGGATAAATATAGGGCCAGAGATCACAGTCAGGGTAGTAGTATAGCATATAAAACAAACGTTATTTAATAAATATTATACTACACTCACACTAGATATGTAGTAATTGAAGTGCTGGAAATTTTTCTGCAAAACCCACATCACTAACTCCAAACATGCTACTTAGGCAACTCAACCCCGGATGAATGCGCAGAATAACAACACACATTCTACAATATCATTAAAATCAAACCCAGATTAATAGCATGACAGACACATCACAAATATGCCACCGTAGAGATCTTTCGTTTGAAGAATTTAAGCATTTTTAATACATAATTTTAGCCACAAAACTATATTCATGGCAACATCTGGGACGTAGCCAGAAATAACCTTAGCACATAAGTTGCTGAATTAGACCCTATGAACAAGGCCATTTTATTGAATCCATGGGCTCTCTTTACACTAACTTTAATTTTGTTAAGGTATTATTACCCTCCGCAGGGATAACACAATTGCCAAATATGGTCAACACAAGAAATTATTGTATAATAACTTTAATTTTCCAAAATTTTTCAATGAAAACAAGCAAGTGAAAGAAAATCGTCTAAGGTCAATGTTTAAATTTAGCGGGGTTTCAATTAACATTGGATCTGTTATTGTTTTTCCTTTTTTAATAAATTTTGGCGAGTACAAAATTGAAAGTTGGTGAATTGGACTGCGACGAGTCGGAAGTTGACGAGTTGAGGATTACTTTCCAAATGCCGACTTGTAAATTTTCAGCTTGTAAAACTTCCAAAATCCACTTCTCATAATTTTTGGAAATTGAAAGTTGACCATTCAGAAGTTGGAGAATTGTAGATTATTTATTAAATCCCAATTAACTTGCAAAACTTCCAAATTCCAACTTGCATAATTTTTGCAAGTTAAAAATTGAAAGTTGGCAAGTTGATACTTTACCATTCAGAAGTTGACGAGTTATAGTTTATTTTCAAGATTTCAATTCACCAATTTTCAACTTGCAAAACTTACAAATTCCAACTCACCTCATTTTTACGAATTGAAAGTTTAAAGTTGGTGAGTTGAAAGTTGACCATTCGGAAGTTGGTGAGTTGTAGTTTATTTTCCAAATTCCGATTTGCCAATTTTCAATTCACGAAACTTCCAAATTTCAACTCGCCTAATTTTTGTGAGTTGAAAATTGAAGGCTGAATATTCAGAAGTTGGCGAGTTGTAGTTTATTTTCCAAATTCCAATTCGCCAAATTTAAACTCACAAAACTTCCAAATCCCAACTTGCATCATTTTAGTGAGTCAAAAATTGAAATTTGGCGAGTTGTAAATTGTTTTCCAAATTTTAATTCACCAATTTCCAACTTGCAAAACTTCCAAATCCTAACTCGTAAAAATTGAAAGGTGAAATTTGATGAGTCGTTAATTACAGAGTTGTAGTTTACTTTCCATATTCCAACTCCTAATTTCTCTACTCCCCGACTCTCTAATTGGCAACTCTGTAATTCACACACTCTAATTTGTAACTCACTAATTTCAAAATGCCTAATTCCCAATTCTCTAATCTATAACTCTAATCCAAAACTAATTCACAACTCTCTAATTCTCAAGTAACTCGGTAGGTTTTCAACGTTAACAATAGCCATCATTATTGCATTTACGGGAGACCTTTACCTTACCCTTTTTATTACGGACAAGCAGACAGAATAACCAAAAGCAATATAAAAATATATACAATAAACAAACTTTGCCAATTTGGGATCCTGTACTGGTCAGGTCCAGAGTATGGTGATTTTTAACCAGTAAGATGTAGAAGTTTGGTGAAATTGAAAGAAGTGAAAAGAAATATATTTTAAAAAAATATCTGGATGAGATGAACTTTCAAATTTTTAAAATATCGTATCGGGTTTTTTCATACATAAATTACATCTTTTTCAAAATTTTAATAATATGCCATGAAAACGTTAGCATGACATTCTTTGTGCCATAAGTTAAAAGAAGTTTGGGGAATACTGCAGAACAATCTCGGCCTGCCAACTGACATCGTTAAAACTTCCCCTATACTCTTAAAATTAGTCGGAGATTTTTTGGACATGGTCGAAATATGCATGTGCATCATGTGATTTTTTCAAGTGTAGGCAATGTGCATGGCAGTTGTTTATAGGATCTGTTCAGCCATTTTGTTATTGTCTGCATTTCCTGGAGGTAGTGTTTTGTGAATTGCAATAAAATTTATGAATGTCTCAATATCAGTATCATGCCTAATTAAGTAACCAAAAAGGGACGGGGCACCGTTACATGGTTTATCAACGTGAGAGAGGGGCCTCGCCAGCTCTGTGGTTATTGTTTTTAATCAAAAACAATAAACTCAATGTCTCGGTATCATGTCAAATAAAGTAACTGAACAGTATAATATAAATAGGTAGTTATCAGTATAACACAAATACGTAGTACATTTGTAAACAATTATGGTGGCCAGAAATAAAGTGAATGTGCAAAACGACAAATCATGATGACATAATCCGAGGAGGAAGTTGACGAGCAGGACCTGATCACGGCAAAAGTGTCTGAAGCCCGGGCTTTGGGACTAGACTCTAGCAGGAGTGGGAACTGCACAGCGAATAATCCTTCTGTGCATGCACATGCATGGTCCATGCACATGCGCAGAATAGAATCTAGTCCTAAAGCCTGTGCTTTGAATGCTTTTACGGTGATCAAGCCCTGTTGACGAACCTTTGGCAACAATGCACAAGCATGGGATTCATCTGTACTGTGGCCGCATCTTTAAAGAAAGATTCCAAAAAACAAATATTTTTTATACATTTTTAAACATTCCAAGCTAATCCATAGTGACATCATAGAATAGAAGTCGCAGGAAGTTGGTACCATTGGCGACCAAAGAATGGGATTGTTATGCAGTGACACCAAAGTTTGAAACCACTACCTTATATATGTAGAATCTTTGAAATAATTTTCAGATCTCATAAGATTGACAAAATCCATACACAACTTTTGTTCAATCAGTCTCTTGCCAAACCTCATACACTAATAATGACATAGAACACATACAAACCATTATTATCATCATTATTATTATACGAACTATTATTATTATCTTATTTTGGGGAGAAAAAAAAATATGCTTTTGCTCAAGCCTAATTCTTTACAAGTATGAAACAGTAAACCATAGTATGAATCATATAAATGATTTATTAACTATATGTGGTTTTTAGATTATACATTAGTCTACAATTTTAGTCTTTTGATATCCTCCGATCTGAAATCTTTTCGCAACGCGAGTACTTGTCTAACTTCTGTGGGAGTTAATCTCCAAGTGAAAGACCCTGAATGTGGACCCCACGTCTCTAGAATTTCACTGACAGTTTCCAAGTTTAAAATAGTGGCAATTTGCGAAAGTCGAGCGAATTTGTCCCTGATTGTCCATGTCGTAACAGAAGTGAGATATGCTATAATCACTCGGAGTTCTTTGTCAAATTGAAGCCCGCCAAGTCTATTAAAGTAGCATGATACCACAGCTTTCTCTAATTGTGCCGTTAATTCCCCTGCCAAGATACTAATCAGACGATCATAATTGCTTGTTGTCAAGCTAGTCTTAAAAGACTGAAAAACACTGTCAGTTGTAGATATGAAATCCTGGACAAATGGTCGCATGCCGTCATTGGCTTCGTACTGAGAGAATTCCTCTTCCGTAATAATGTGACTAGTAGAAAGAAAAGTATCAATCCATGGTTTTATTCGGGGTTTCACTATGCTGGTATTCAAGTGCCCCATACCAAAACTGACGATTTGCTGAAATTTTGTGTTGACGCTAGAAATTTCTGATAAGCAACTATCCAATTTTGCCTTTTCTTGTTCTGTAACATACGGAAAAGCACTCTGTATTTCCTCTTCTAAATTGGATCGCAGAGTTCTGACTAGTTCGCAAGCAACCTCTGCATTATTCAAGGTCACTAAAAACTCTGCTTTGGACTTATCAGTGTCAGATGCTGGTAAACGTCCTTGTTGGAATACATTATAGGCTTGGCCAAAATCCAGCATGCCAGATGGAAAACCAAGTTTTAGTTTCTCACTCAAAATACAATAGAATTCCGTTTGTAGCAATGAGTCTGTGTGATTTAACATGGCACAGACTATATCTGCATTCGAACTTGAAACAGCTCTCTTTAAACACTTCTTAACAATGAAAAACACATCGTCTAACATGCTCGATGTTGCTGAATCTTCCTCGATGGCATCCATGTTCACGGCTTTATTCACTGACTCTCTCATGAAGTATTCTTCCATTGTTACATAGGTTCCCAATAATTCATGCATGGCTTTGCTTAGTTCCGAGTCTTCGATCATACCTCGAAGCTGCTTTTCCAAGTCTTTCTTCACTGCTTCTGACTGCGTCGAAACCTCAATGTCTGCTGCAATTCTTCTCTTAACAAACCTCAAATACAACTGCGAACGAGTGCTCAAAAGAGTTATCTCTGCAAGCAGGACATCCAAATCCCTCGGGTCAGATCTATCCACTGTACGATAAGGGTTTTTCAGCAACTGCTCAACGACTGCTGCCTTTTTGTAAAAATCTCTCGCTTTCTTGAATTCATCCAAAATCTTTTTAACTTGCCTGTCACACTCTTTTTGCAAAACTTCAATAACGGACAACAGCTTCCCTGGTCCGTAGTAAGTTTCTACCAAGGGTTGGTGGATTTCTATGACCCGGGCGATACCTTCGAAGAGGAGAGTGATGGTATCTGCATATTTGACACTCGATCGTTTGTCCTTTGAATCGGTGCTCTGAGCGATTTTAAGATTTTTCTGTGCCTTATCGGCTATTTGAGAACATAAATATGTAGAGAACTTCTTAAGCCCTTCATTATGCTGATTTAAAAGTGGAAAAATTTTGAAAAAACGTTCCACAGAAGCAATATCCTCATCTCTTACAGCATCATCGAACTTACGCATCACGATTCCTTTCAATTTGCATTCTGCATCATGCAAGCGGGCAAAGGCCTCATCTAGACTACTACCTTCCTTGCTGTCAGCAGCAGATCGTTTCAAAACAGATTGGTCCAAACTCAGGAAACGGTGAATGTGTGCCGCAGCCTGTTCGTAATCTTCGTTCTGTAGTGCGGCCTGCACCCCATCAATGCAAAATTTCAGATCCAGAATATCTTCAATTCGTTGCATACATTCGGTAACTCGACTCTTCATCAAGTCAAGCTGCTTCACTTTCTCACTGACGGTTCCTGCCAACGTAGATGTAAAACTTATCATTCCAGACAGTTGATTGGAGTCCGACTGAATAAGCTGCAGGTTCGGCAACATTTGCTGAATGGACGCAAGCTTAGCTTCTATGTGAACGCGATCGGATACATGTTTTTCTAATTCTTTTTCAATATTTTCTTCTTGGACACAAAGTTTTTGATAAGCATTCTGTGCGTCTTCAAGATTATTTATATCATTGAGATTTATGTCAATGTAGCGGTAGCCGGCCATTCTTACTTACAATGAAAACATTAAAGAAAAAAATGTGTCGTTAATAAAAACACAGAAAAGGTGAGACTTTTTTTTTTTTTTACAAATGTCAAGCGTCCCAAAAGTGTTGCTACTCTTCAGCCCTAATGTAAATTAAGGTGAACAACTTTTTAAATGCCTAAAATCTGAAAAATTCTGCTACATCACAAATCTCCACAAGATAACGTAAACAACGAGTAAGTTCATGATTAACCTTTGCAACGGCTTTTTAAATCCTGTTCTCTAATGGAAAATTAACTTCCAATAATTTCCGACTCCGCTAAAAATTTAATGTGAAATAAGAGCTACAAAGTTATAAGCTAAAATGCAAAGAATATAAAAACTTTGATAATAATTCACATTCTTTTTTCAACGCTGTTGAACATAATTTAATTGATTATTTTTATATGTGAACGTTCAATGTTGGAAATCAAAGGGGTCCGGTTCAATTCGCCGACAATCACTTCACCGACACCACTTCACCGACAGGTCATTTCACTTACAGGGTTGTTTCGCCGACATGTCATTCCGCCGACAGGGTCATTCCGCCGACAGGGTCATTTCACCGACACGTCATTTCACCGACAGGGTCGTTTCGCCGACACGTCATTTCGCCGACAGGTCGTTTCGCAAACACGTCATTTCACCGACAAGGTCGTTTCGCCGACACATCATTAGGCAGACAATTTACTACACTGTTTTTAGTGCTGCAATTTATACTTATTGAATATTAATTTTCTTGACTATTAATTAATTTGAATTAATTAATTTTGCGTATCTTTGGCATAAGGGCGATTATATTTTCACCTAGCACCTACGTAAGTATTAAACCGGATGACAGAAACATTTGACAACATTGGCGACGCCCTTGACCAAAATCTGCGACGCTCCAAGGAGCACTGACGCGCAGTTTAAAAAACCCTGATATAAACAAATATGTGTATTGTTGGTCTTCGCCAAAATATTTGAAAACTGTTTTATAAAAGGTTGATGATGGAATTTATAAATAGATATTGTACTCTATACAGATATCAGTATGGTTTTAGGACTGGAAAATCTACAGAGAAGGGCCACTACTAAGGACAGTGAGTATTGCAAAAAGCACTTGAAAATAAAAAGCTTACGATAACTTTTTTTTTCTGAACAAACCGTTTTATATAGGTAGTAGAGACATATTATTAGAAAAGAAGAAAAATTATGGTGAAAGTGGTAAGATAAATAATGTAATAAAAAATTGTCTAACAAATGGAACAAGTTGTTCATAAGGGTAAGGAAAGGTTATATACTTATTACTGAATATGACCCTGCACGGATCACGAATATTGTATGTGGACCTTTATCATAACTCCATTTTTTGAATGATCTATTCAATATGCCATTGCAAGTATGATGTTGTTTGCTGATATGACATTAGTATTTTAATATCGCGTAGAAATTTAAAACAGCAATGGATCGAATAAAGAGTGAAGGAAAAAACTGTATTAAATGGTTTTCTGATATAGTGAAGGCACATGTGGATGAGATAAAGCTAATTATATTTTCAAATGAAAATAAACATATAAGCATGAAATTAGACAATATATAAAATTAAACTTGAATTAAAGAAGATCAAGGGAGTTTAACGAACTGAATTTCTGGGTATAATACTCATATTACCAAATAAATGAAATTGAAACAGCCAAATAAATAAAGTTTCCAGTAAAATGAGTAAAGGAGTATGAATTGTAAAAAGATTTAAAGACAATTTACGACAAAAATTTGGTTAATTTATACTATTATTCGTTAGTTTGCAGTCATATGATATATTGTGTTTGGGAGAATATTCATTCAAGTGAACCGGTAAATGCGTCGAGAACACAGTCATCTGCAAAATAACTGCATCAAGAACGTCACAATCTCGTGTATGGGGTTTTATAAATTCGACTCTTTCTTCTGTTATGATGTCTTCTCTGTCATTTCTAACGAATTTATGATAATAGAAATGTTTTTCAGTTGTTATCGCATGTAAACGCTAACAGGAAATATTTATTCTGCAATTGTATACAGGTATAACAGTCGCCACGCCCGCATGTTTAGTCGGACAATCACATTCTGTTGAAATTACCAATAAGAAGATTTGATAGTATAAAGTGCGTTTTGTTCGTACTAACGGAGGAAATTTTCCAAGGGCCATTGTTTATCAGTTCGTGGTAAACGGTATTTCGTCTTAACCGAGTTTAAAGGAAAAAGAACATGGGAATTCCTATTCAATTTGACTGGACTTCATAAAACGGTTCGTATTAAAAGTAATTCGTCTTAATCGTATTTGTTTTGACGAGGTTCAACTGTATTGTAATATATCCATAATTTTCATCCACATAAGTTTCTATATTTTCCTTCTCCACAAAAAACTTTCAACTTCGGCCTCGACATGTTTTAATACCGTGTATGTTTCAAAATTAAGTTTATAAACCTTTATTTATATTTAGGATAATTTCGTCATAAATTTATACAGTCCATAACTTTAATCGCCAAAATCACATTTTTAAGTTAAATTCACTAAAAATATTTTTAAACATAACCTCAAACAATACTCTTATGGTCGTTATATTTTCTAGATTATAATTCCGTTTTGTTCTTTTCCTATATTTTTAAATTCATTGTTGTTCCCTGTACGAGGTAACAAAGGCCACCAAACCAGAGTGGCTTTTGCCGTCCTCATCCAGGATGAGAACGGCGTCTCTTTTTCTCCTAAACAAAAACAGCTCTAGTTTGAGGATAGCGAGCCACTTTTAGAAGTTTTCACTGATCTCACGAGTCAGCTGTTTCGGAAAAAAAAAAAAGCGAGCACGCTAGCCTCCCTTCAAAGTTTCTTCTGGTTATTCGTTTGCTTACTTGCGATATGGAAGGCGGTCACACTCATATGGTCACCGCGATTTTTCCTTATTTAAAAAAATCTAATTTTTTTTTCTAGACAGCTATCGGAGGGTCGGAGTGTGGCCCGCGGGTCGTATGTTGGACAATCCTGGTGTAGACAGTCCCTTTAATTTATGTCGTTGATAATGAGCTTACTGGGCCAAAAAGTTCCTTGAGCTTGCGAAATTAAAATAGAGAAACTATAGTTGTAACGTTATTAAAAACGTTAATCAGATCGAGCAGCGAGGCTCGTTGTTCAACTAACCCAGCGATACCAACTTCAAATAGCACAGGCATATGCAACAACATAAAGTCATACCGATGAAGAGGTAAAGGAATTCTATGAAGAAATCAAACAGCTACACATCAATGGAAAATCAAGCTCATCATGGGGGATTTTAATGCAAGAATTAGACAACAGGAACAAGGAGAGACATCGGTTGGTAAATATGGATATGGGGAAAGGAATGAACGTTGCTATCAACTCATTGAATTTGCAAAAGCTGAAAATCTTAGCATCATGAATTCATTTTTTAAGAAGAAACTACAAAGAAAATGGACATGGAAACACCCCAATGGAGGAACCAGCGAAATTGACTATATACTGGCAAACAAGAAATCAATTATTGAAGATTGCAGCGTACTGAACAGATTTAATACTGGAAGTGATCATCGAATGGTGAGATGTAAAATGCACTTAAATACTAAACTAGAAAGGCAGAAGCTCATTAGGAAACAAGTATGTAAGAGGGTGGATTTAAAGAAATTAAAAGAAAATACTGAGGCATTCAAGTTGGAATTAAAAAATCGCTTTTCTGCACTGGACGGACTTATTGAATAATATTTATATATGTAATATTTATATATGTTGATATCTCAGAAGCGAATAGAAACACCTATTGACAATAATTGAAACTGCTGGGGAAATTGGTGGTGTAATATGTAAAAAGCAGAATAGCAAATTATCTGAGAAGACGAAACAACTCATGAAAAGGCGAAGACTTATGAAGGTGGACAATCAAAATACCAGTTGCAAGATCGAGTATGTAGAACTTTGCAAAACTTTGCGCAAAAACATGAAAGAAGATATAAGAAAATTCAATTGTGAGTTAGTAAGGAAGGCCATTGAAAGCAACAAGAGCCTTAGGGTTGTTAAAGGAAGTTTGTCTATTGGGAAGAAACACATCATTGCATTAAAAGGAGAGGATGGCACCGTAACAAGAAATAGGGAAGAAATACTTAGAAGAGTTGAAGAATTGTTCAGAAAACTATATGAAGGATACAGTTGAATAAATGAAGACTCTGAGATAGTCGAAGGCCATAAAGATATTAAGAAAGGAAGAGCCTATGGCGATGATGAAATGATATCTTACAAGAAGTGGAGAACATGTAGAGGACGAACATTCTTTACCAAATGCCTCAACAGTGGGAACATACCAAACCAATGGGATTCGGCAACAGTAATTCTTTTGCATAAAAAAGGTGATAAAGAGGATTTAAAAAATTACCGACCAATTAGCTTGTTACCTGCTATTTATAAAATCTTCACAAAAGTGCTAACACATCGCCTGCAGAAAAAATTAGATGCAGCTCAACCAAGAGAACAAGCTGGATTTCGAAGTGGATTCAGTACTGTATACAATACTCAAGTATTAAGAGAACTAATTGAAATAACACATGAATATGAACTTCCATTATGTGTGGCATTTATTGACTAGGAGAAGACTTTTGACTCTATTAAAACGTTAGCAGTCATCAATAATTTAAGATCAGTAGACGTCGAGAATGGGTACATTGTCATAGTGAAATGTGTGTATAAAAATGCAAATGCAAAATTTCGGCAACATGAAAATTCCAAACCTATCAAAATTTGTAAAGGTGTGAGGCAGGGGGATACCATTTGTCCAAAACTATTTATTTCTGTCTTACAGATGATTTTTCAATTGATAACTTGGAATAACAAGGCAATAAAAATAAATGATGAATATTTAAATCATCTGAGGTTTGCTGAGGATATTGTTATTTTTTCAACGGACCCATCAGCACTCCAAGACATGGTACAGAAGCTCTTAACTATAAGTAGAGTAATTGGACTCAAGATGAACATACAAAAAACACTAAGATTATGTTCAGTAATTTCGTAGAGAAAATAAAAATACAAGTTTACAACATGTAGTTAGAAATTGCTGATTCATATATTTACCTTATACAGCTGATTTCAATGGATGGCAACATGACGAAAGAACTCGACAGACGTATTAAACTTGGCTGGAGTTATTTGGAAGAACGGTTTTATTCTGAAGGGGAAATTACCTTTGTGTCTAAAAAGAAAGGTCTTCAACCAGTGTGTATTGCCAGTTCTCTCTTACGGATCAGAGACATTGAGTCTAACAGTGGGAGTAATGCGGAAGTTTCAGACAACCCAAAGGAGCATGAAGAGTTGATCAGTTTTTCTTGCAGTATGCCCAGCCCATCGACGTTTAAGCCTTTTTCTTTTTCGACCTCTCCCAGTTATTCCAAGTATGCACCTCTCCATGCTCCTTTGGGCTGTCTGTAACTTCCGTATTGCTCCAACTGTTAGACTCCATGTCTCTGATACATAAGGGAGGACTGACAATACACACTGGTTGAAGACCTTTCCTTTTAAACACAAAGGCAATTTTTCCCTCAGGGTAATACCGTTTCGTCTAAATCACTCCAGCCAAGTACGTCGGTTGAATTCTTTCATGGTGTTGCCTTCCATTTAAGTCAGCTGCCCAAGGTAAAGATATGAATCAGCATTCTCTAGCTCAACGTTGTCAACTTGTACTTTTCTTTTCTCTACGAAATTATTGAACATGATTTTAGTTTTGTGTAGTTTCATCTTGAGTCCAAATCCTCTACTTCTACAGGTAGTTGAGAGCTCCTGTACCATATCTGAGAGTTCTGGTGCGTTCGTTGAAAAAATAGCAATGTCATTAGGAAACTGCAGATAATTTAATTATTCACCATTTCTTTTCATTCCCTTGTTATTCTAATTTATCAGCTGAAAAATCATCTGCAAAGCTGAATCGCACTCCCACTAGTAGACGATGGCGTAGCAAATTCAGAGCATTTTGAATTTT
>QLNU02014802.1:77054855-77078092 GCA_006491805.2 Dysdera silvatica | reverse complement strand
GAAATAAATATTTTGTGCATTAAAAACTTACCAAGATACCCCAAATGGCAAAAGGGAGTGTATTTTAAAGTAAAATAGGTTTAGTTACAATGTGTATAGTATTTATTCAAAGGTTACATCATAGCAAATTCACTAGCATTTAAGTTCAGGCTGATCTTTTCGATAAAGCAGTCTATAGCAAAAGATCAGTTTTCCCGCTATTTCCTAATTCAAACAATTTCTTAATTTATTATGAATAGACCAATAGCTTAAGAAAAATATTCTTCCAAGCCCACCAGTACTGAAGGTAATATCACTGCATAAACAAAGTCTTCATTTATAGTTTTCTTTAAACTATACCACCACATAGAAGTCTGGATATTTTCTAAGATTTTATTGGAATAGTATGTTTCAGGAAAAGGAGCTGAATTTGCTCAGAAAGCTATAATGTGAAGTACAAAATTTGGGTTAATGACATTAAGGAATTTCCACTATTTTCATCCTGCTCATGTGACAATTTAGATCACATGTACTTTGGATGAAAACTAAAAACTGGCATATATGATGTTGAGTTATTGCCTGATAAAGTTTACTTTTTACCCTTTTTTGATTCATTTCTATGAGATTATCATCATCTGTTAGAGTTAATTTCACATGCAGCTGCAATAGAAAAATTATCTTTTCGAATCTCAAACAGGGTAACAGCAATAAATATTAAGAGCCACAACAAGTCTTTTACATCTTTATTAATCATCTCTGTGATTATTACAACTTGAAAAGTTCCTTTATATATATCACACACATCGTTTTCATGATCTGCAAGTAACATGGATGATTCTTTAGGAATAATTCCAAGCAATCTACCTGGTTCTTCCACCTTATATTGCTGGGTATTTGTGGCTTCACAGTGTTTATGTATTCCTTTAGCCAAGTACCTTGCCTGTAATAATAATTTCCGAAATATTTCTAAACAGGTACCACATGCTTTGTAATTTGAAAAAAGAAAAGTGTAGTTTGTTGGTGGCTGTAATACAGCTTATCCAATTGGTCATAAACCACTGCGGTCTTTTCTCACAGCCAGTCAATCTCTCAAATGTTTTCACTTTTTATTTCATAACCAAAAGGTCTAATGAGGTAGAAACGGTGAATAAGACGAAATAGGCCTAGTTAAGTAGCATGGCCTTCAAAAGTGGTTTTTGCAACAAGCCTTTGATTTACTCTGAGTATTTTTTTAATCATTTTAATTATTGAACTAATATAAAGCTTTGCAATATACCAAATCATAATAAAAATATATATTTTAACCTGTTATTTACCAAACGATACAATTGCTTTAGGTACTTTTATTAGTTTCTGCCAGTTTCTCCCACTTTCTGCCGGTTAAAACTGGTTATTTGCCACTGGCTCGGTAAAAGCAGAAAGCCAACCCTGATTTGCAATGATGTAGAGAACGAGAAATCTGGTTTAAACGGATTGAAATCATATTTTCAACAAATCCAGGTTCCCTTTGGGCAGCATGAATGGAGTTGTTTGAGTACGGAGAGCACGTGATGAGAGCCACACTGCCCAACAACTGGAGTGATAACCAGGAGAGCTATCACATATGACAGTCGATCACCCTTAGTCGTGATGCAAACAGCTTAGCGATGCCTCAACTCCAATAGGGTTCCCCACTCACATTGGGAGAAAAAAATTCCAACGTGTCTACCCAAATTCTATTTCAAACTTCCCTGACTTTTCCAGGTTTCCAGACCAAATCTTAATCGGTTTCCAGTTGCTAATTACAGTAAACAACACAAAACGCACCAAGAGTTGAAATTAACTTTTTAAATCAGGTGCACTAAATACTAGTTAGGTGTACAAGTAACTAACAGAATAGAAAGTAAACCTCAACATTAAAAATGGGAAAAATGTAAGTATAGAAATTATTATTAAACATATAAGCTGAAAAAATACCACTTTTCAAAATAATTGAACATTCATTTGCAATAAGCAAATAATCATTCAAAGCAAATGCAGATACATTGAGAAAATTATATAAAATTATTCCATAGGTCACTGTTCTTGAAAAATAAATGCAAGTAGCCATAGTTTTGAATAGTTAGGTGCACTATGTGCATCCAAAATTTACATGCATGGATAAAATTTCATGTGCACAGTGCACCCACTAATTTCAAACCCTGAATTACAGTGAATTTACAAATACAAAGAACTGTATTAAAAAATGCATTCTTTGCACTAAAAACTTTTAACATGTTCATTCAGTCCTTTTTGAGTTCATTATAAAAGAGTTTAACTATATAATCGCAAAGCTGATGCTTCATCTTCTATTTCATTTAAAATGTGTATGACTGTATATAAGGCAAAGGAGATTGGTATGATCAAAACCCCTTACAGATTAAATAATTTAGCTAAAAACACTTTTTTTTCCAAGTTTTAGTTATATATTTGGCAAACATTTTCTTCTGAAAAATATATGGGCTTAATAATTTTATATAAATTATATTAGTTTTGGTGCAAAATGGTAACTTTTAGAAGAAGTTTAGTCAAAAGTACAAGATTTTCAAATTTTTCAGTAGGCAATGTGGTATGAAAAACACAGTTCAGGAAAATTATTTTAATAAGTTATTTATTATAACAATGGATTTCAAATTTCCCTGACTTTTACAGTCAGAAAAAACTTCCCTGACTTTTCCGGATCTGTAGACACCCTAACCAATCATACACAAACGAACTTTGAATTAAACTTCGGTTTTGAGAAAAATAACTATTCGGAAGAAAAGTCATGAAGGTTTTCCTCAGGTTTGACTTAAGAATCTCATTTTACCCTGACTTTTCAGAATGGTTTCAAATTCCCTGACAATTCCAGGTGCGTGTGAACCCTGCTCGAAGGTCGTGATGAAGTATTTCAGAACATCAGAAAAGCAATTTAAAATTTTTGAGTAACAAGATTTCATCACCAAGGGAACTACAAAAATGGCCAAGAGTTAAAAAAAAAAAAAAAACCAACCACTTATGCCTATTATAGGGTTTGCACACATTTCCTTAGATGGAAGTTAAAAACTTTAAGGACCAGGAATGAAATAAATTAAGGGCCTATTAGCGAACAGGAATCAAATGAATTAGATATGCCATGAAAATGACTTTATACTTATAATATTCTTTTAAGAATAAAGTAAAAGTTAAGGTGTATTATACAATTAAACATAATCTAAGAATTAACAATTATGAAACAAGAAAAGTTGGGAATGAAAAGCAATTCCCTAGAATTGATCAAGGGTTTAGCTTAAACAAGACAATATAAATCGAAATAAGGTCGAAAAAGTTAATGGGTTTCAAATTTATATTAAATTTTAATTCAATATACACTCTTTATAATCAAAATTTAATTCAACTGACGGAATTGAACATTGCAGACAGCAGAATTCTAGCTGTAGAATTAAAGGTGTACCGGTTTTAAAAAAAGTTGGGACAAACTTTGTAAAGGTACACTGGGAACTTCTTTTTTTTTAGTTCCTCCTGTTCAAGATACGATGGTCAATCAAAAATATGGCATCTTCATCAAGAACAAAAAGTACCAAAACATGCCATTAGGTCACCAAATTAAATCTCTATAGATCGGCGGAAAAGACTGTTGCAACAAATCATACGACTTCAGTTCCAGAATTTCAGGAGAAAAAAAAAAGTGGCTAGGGGACGCTATACCTTTTCTTTCCTCCTATATGAGAGCTCTGCCTTTGTTTTCTAGGGCACCACTATATCAACCACTACCTCATGCTTGTGAATTTTATGGCACAAGAACAGCCAAGGGTCTTGCTGCATCGAGATCTACAGTTTCCCGAGGAAATCCAAGGCCTAGGGAACCAATCCCTGAACTGCAGCTAGCAGTTTGATGGTAAACTTCTTTCTTGGAAGGAAATATCGTTGGCAGTCGAACCTTGGATAATGGCGAATGCCATACCGCTATACCACAGCAGGACCCATCTCAATGAAAAATTTGTTAAAAAATTTATTCACTAACGCTAAATTTGTCGTCTACTTAAATAGTATTATTAAGTATACAAAATACATCAAATCATTATGAATTCTAAGCCTATCTCCGTGTGAAAAGCGTCTAGCTGCGGTCCTAAGAGGGTATCTCCACCATCGGGACCAAGTTGGGGAGAAAGAAAGCCCGGGTTTATTATAAAGAGGCACAAAATTTTAAAAGGTGATTTTGCCTTATTTTAATTATAGTCAATCTTTACCGCAGAATTCCAAAGATCATTCTTCCATGGAAAAGTTCCTCCCCACCCCTTCCTTGTCTTAGTAGTAAATTACGAAAAATTCTGTGAAAAACAATTACCTTCTCCAAACAGGAAAATAAAAAATTTCGCCATCAAATAAATTCATTGATACAAATATAATAATAATGGATATAAGGTAATCATAAATGCCCCCCCCCTCCCCCTCAACCGCGATTTTCCAGAACAAAATATTTTCTTGGGTAGGTAGCTAGCTTAATTATGAAGACCGGGTAGGACGATCAGCCCTTCTAAAAATGGATCGGACGAACACTAGACATACGGAGCAGGGTAAAACTTCTCGTAACGGATACCTAATTACGAAATATACAGTGTGGTAAGGACAGCAGCAAATTATGTTCGATCGAAAACAATGTAAATAAACATTCAGCTTTAATCATGGAAGTATTGTTAAATGCAAAAAATGAAGACTTGATACTATGATTAGACTCTACAGCCTTGAACACCTTATGTTCAACGGTCTCAGAATGCAAAGTAATATCGCGTTTACCACCGTGAGTAATGCTTATGTCTTTACGGCAACATGTGCAGAAAGCATATTTTGGCCCCAGTCTTGATTTTTGAATAAAATCAAGACTGGGATATGTCATAATCCCTGGGACCGCCTTCCCCCGTGTTAGCATTTGTACTGGACTGCCGCTGCCTCTAATAAACGAAGAACAACACAAACTTCTATAAGTGCTGTATTATTGAAGACATGTAATGGAGGCATATTTTGACACGGAGAAAAACATCAATTAAATAAATAAGACCTGTATTTTTACATCCGAACACATTTCTTTACTATGTTTGAATTGCATACACATCATTATTCATATATTAGGCTTTACCTTACATTGGTAAGGTTCTTAATGGGGAAACTGTTCTCAGGAATAGAAGAAAACACACTCATTACATTGCTTCGATGGGGAAATAAATTCACATGTTATGAATTCCCTCTTATTTGGAACAACCAGTTTGTAAAGGCAAGAAGAACTACCTGTGCTGAAAATCATAGCAATGTCTACGTTGTTATAAAAGATATACGATATATACCTTTAATGCATGGTATAATTGCTCTTTGCTGAATAGCAGAAGGTTTTTCAAAACCATATGCATAAATTCCACGGAGTAATACTTCACGGAGTTCCATATCATCAAAAATGTCAACTATGCCATCCCAATTACTCTGAAATAAAGACAATTTACAGTATTTTAGAAGGGAGAAAAGTGTTATAGAGAACGCTAACACAAGGTTGTTAATACTATCATAATTTTATTTATTTTATATAAATCGACATCATAATTACCTCAATTATTCCATCTGGTTCCATACCAGGAGGACCTTCATAATCCGGACCTTTACTAGACTCATCGCTGCCATTCCTGAAATGACAATGAATTTAATGCTAGTATAACACCTTTCACATAATTACTTTTTAAACACTGATTAATCATATCGCACTCCGTAATTGAAACACAACGAGGCTTTAATGATCGAGTCCTGAATATGAACTAGTTTACCACACAAATTCGAACGATCATACAGTGAAATCCGTACCAATACCAGCTCTAATGTACAGTTCTAAACTCTCTGCTTTTTTACCCTTGCTTCTGCAAATTTTTTTTTTTTTGTAGCTTCTTTTTAAAAATCGAGCCAATACAGGCTTCATTTTGGCAAGTGTTTTTCCTTACATACATTTTTTCTTACTTGATTCCTCATTTTCCCTACCTTTTTTAACTTAAATATAAGTTCAAAACACCAGTTTTAATGAGCTTTTAATTGTTCTTGATTAAAAGAATAACTACAGAGCAGCTAAGCAACATTGGAGGCCCCGGACTTTAATTTGAACATGACTTTTTCTTCTATAACTTAAGTTAAGTTCAATATCCGCCTTTTTCTCAACTTTAAATTCAACTTCAAGATGACCGCTCTCATCATCATAACTTAACGCCACCGCAATTCCTCCATTTTGAAAAAAATAATTTTCGGGTAATCTGCAAGTATTTTGAAACAATTAATCTAGAGAAAATTTCACCGCCGGCAATACCAGAAAACAACTTCTAGAAGTGAAAAATCTGTAGTCAATCACGCACGCGTGGGCAGGCCACCATTTTTTAATTAAACAAAATCATACATAATTTATGAAAAACAGGCACAATGAGGAAATTAAGTATTTATTAAATTAATAATAATAGAGGATTAAACTGTATTAAACGCAATATTAATTCTTAGAATTTACAAATGCTGTAGTGCAAGATTTTGCATTTGAGAAATTTTTTGTCAAATACATTCTCGTAACATTTCACATGTTGTCTGCATTTAACTATTAGTAAATTTTCTAATGTGTCATCAGACATGGTTGACCTGAAGTCAGTTCTAATTTTCTTCACTTGACTGAAGACTCTCTCGCATGCTGCATTACTGTGAGGGATCGTAAGTATTGACAGCATAACCTGAGAAAGTCGTTTAAATTTTAATTCACAAGTATCATTTTTTATTTTACCTATGGCTGCCCATTGTGCATCAATGCTACCTTCATTACTCACAGTTTGTGGAACTTCGAAAGCCTGGAACTCACTGAATTCTGTTTGTAAAGCATCAACAGCTTTATCTTCTGTATTATTGAACAAAAGAACAGGAAATTTTTCTGTAAAATATTTTAAGCTGGAAAATGATGCATTTTCAAAATTCGATATTTGTGTAACCTCTGCATGATGTAACACTTCTAACTCAAAAGGAAATTTATTGTGCATGTAGTCACATGCTGCTATGAAATAGCTTCTGACGTTTTCATAAAATTCATTTTTATCATGGATGTTAAAATCTTGGATTACTTTCAGTGTTCCATTTCCAATTAAGATATCAACATCATCTTTTTGATTACTCCTCTCATGATAGTGGACTTTCAAAATATTATTACATAATTTTGTGACGCTTGGTTTTATAAATTTCACTAGCATTTCTCTGTACAATTTTAAGAGAAGAGATTTTAGCATATGAATATGTGGTTCCGCAGACTGAAGTTGAGCATTTGCTTTTTTAAATACAGGCACAGTATAAGATAAAAATAAACAGAAAGCCTTATTGATATCTTCCGACAGAAAATAAAACAACCTTTCTTCACGAGACATGGAGTTTTCAGTTTTTTGTTTCTTAGAAATATCCACATAATTTTGAGCTTTCCTTTTTAATTTCTGCGATGCTTTTTTGCTGTTACGTTCTTTCACTTTATCTGCATTTTCAACCGAAACTTTGATAGAGGGAATAGTAAAGAAAGAAAGTGGGGTGATTTGATTCCTTTTCATGGCCTCTTCCTTAAAAAAACTGATCAAAGGTTGCCACTGCTGGATTATACGCTCTAAGCACTTTCCAACAGACAACCAACGAGTGCTAACGTGTTTTAGTACCTTTTTTATATCAGTCTCATGAAATTCTTGAAGAATTTTCAACCTATCTTTTCTTTTCGAACTCTTTTGTAAGTAATAGTAAATGTCTACCAAAATTTCATCGATTTTAAATGGCAAACATGCAGCACTCTTTTCAGCTGCTAAGTTAATAAGGTGGCAGGAACAGCCCATAATTTCAATATTTTGGTGATGATTCTTTAACACCGCTGCTACACCTGCTTTTTTTCCTATCATAACAGGTGCATTATCACAGCTAAAGGCAACACAATTAGAAATTGGAAAGTTTTCAGATTGTGAAGCACTTACCAGAAGATTTCCAATATTTAACCCAGTAGCATCTTCTTTCAAAGTTGGCACAGATAAAAGACAATTCACAATTTTTTCACATAAAGTATCGAAGAAAGTTTCCACTATTGGATACAGCTTTGAATCAACATCGTTGCTTCCATCAGTTGCAATTGAAAATGGATAGCACCTTAAATTTTCAACAAGTGATGAGGATTCCTTTGCAGACATTTCTTTCATAATTGCAGAAGTTTTGGTCCTCGCAGATCCATTTTGTTTCGCAATATTGCTATCAGGAAACATTTTCCTAAAGAGTGTCCACGCATGATCGCTGCAATTCATTGGCAAATTATGTTCGATCAAAAACGATGTAAATAAACATTCAGCGTTAATTACTATGATTCCAATTATTAGATACTATGATTAGGTGGCACTAATACACGGTTCGTTACCCCCCTAGATCTAGCAGTGTTTTCAAGAACTCCGAACCTAGCAATTTGAACACAGTGACTAGCTTCCATTGCTTTTTACGGTGGGAAGTACTACTTCGTGCTTTACTGATGTTTTTTGGTGGGGGGGGCACTAGGCCTTCACTGATACAGAAAAAATATTGATTCGCATCTCCTTGCATCCAAAAAAAAAACATGGCATGCTTACTCAGCTTATTTGGGCTTCATACACACCTACGTGAGGTCACACTCTCACGTGATATGGCAGTCTAGCGGAATTTCAAAGGAATAGAGTGAGCTTTGGGTAATGAAATCTGTATTATCCCCCCTCCCCACCTGATTAGACTCTACAGCCTTGAATTTTCTGTGTGCAAGTTTTTTACATATTGGTTATAACATATAAAAATGTTATTAAAAATATCTGTGAAATGGTATTGCCAAGTTATGAAAATTGTGTATGAAACTATGATCAAATAATAAGTAATCCTAGCAAACCTACAACCCATTTTGCTTGTTTTGCATGGGCATAATTACAAGTTCAATATGATAATGGGACTTTCAATTATAATTATAAAAATTGTAGTTAAAAATAAGCATTCCACCATTAATTATAACAAATATATTTTTAAAAAATTGCACTTAAAATATACACACAACTAGTCAGTGACTATTAAAAAAAATGTATTAATTGCTCGTGATCATCGGTATTTTTTGGGAATCCCTTATTTCAATTTATAGCGAAGCGAGTTAGTTTTACGTAAAACCGCCTATAACGTTGACCTACTTGTCTTGTACTGATAATGAGAGGATTGCTCAGTTTCGATAACCACGTTAACAGACCGACAAAGCAAGACCAGACCACGTTTCACCATTGCAACACTTACCGAAATTATTAATGCGAGAATAATAGATTCGACGCGAGTACACGAATTCGCACGCAACGTATTAAATAAGCTAAAAGTTTCTATATTCCAATAGCACGTTTAGAAAATTTAAAAAGAAGGGGAGGGTTGGAGAGCTACAGTGTGTACATATTGTGTTGTAAATACATATTATATAGTTTTCGGCAATCCAATACTTAATGGGGGTTTGTGATCTCCATCAACACCCTGCGTACGCCACTGCTATATTTGTACACAACAGTTTCAAAAATTGCAGAAATAAGCCTAATATCAACGCCATAACGCGATTACAAGAAACGATACGTGAAACATACGGTCGAGTTTGAAACGTTAAACCAACGCTAACGTCAACGATTTCGACATAATTAATAATAATAGTTAAATTTTAATAATTAATGATTAAAATAAGATACATTTTAATTAGAGAAATGAAAATTCAAATTACCTCGTTTCTTCATATATGTTAGACATGTCTTCGACACAATGCCGAAAGTGAAAAGGAAACGGGTAAAAATTTCCAAAAACCGGAAGACACCGAACACGACTTGTATTCCTACGCGGGGACCCTTGTTAATTTTGAAAGTAATAAGGTAATTTTTTCTAATTAGTTTGGTGGAAAGTCAATATTGTGATTTAATTTAATTAATAGAACTAGTTTAATTTATAAAGTTCATTAATTTGTTTGAAGTTTAATTTGGAACTAGTTCTTCGCTGAAGATTACGTTTCTGTGAATCGTCCAAATTACGTCATTTCTACGCATTCGATTATGATTAGACTATGACTATTTCCGGGGCATTCTTGGGGGAAAAGCTGGAATTAATTAAATTCCGCATTCTTTAATTTAATCGGTATGTAACATTTATAGTCTAGTCAATAATGTCTATTAAATCGTTGTAAGACTCGGTTCCATACTAATATCTTATCAATAATCCGAAATAGACTATTTCAAAAATGAAGAAATGCTTCTCATCCTGTGAATCAGAAATAAATTTAATATTAGTTCTGAATGTAAATTAAGTAAATGAAAATTTTACTGAATTTTTATCTTATAAAGTGTGAATCCCACCATTTAATAAATTTTAAATTCGAACCATTCAACCGGTACTCTCGGACATAAAAACGAAAAAGCCTGTGTCGTCGTGGTACGTCTTTCTTGTAATTAAACAAGTAGATTCAAATTTTTAAATTATATGAATGTTTCTGCACATTTAAAAATTTATAAAATTTAACTTATATTTATAGTTGCTGAAAAAATAATTACACTTTCATAGACAAAACAGTTTCATGGACTTTCAAACATATTTTGTCTGTTACCATGACCACCGATAACGAGCACGCACTAAACGTTTGTTTGCTGTACATGCGCATTAGGAAGTGAACGGGTGATCCGATTAGAAAGAGTCACTTCGATAAATGAAGTCGATTGTCTTAATTCTAACTAGGGAACTGTAAGAGGTGCCCCCCACCCCCACCAAGTTGAACAAATGTGGTACCGTTAGAAAAGTTTTGGCGTGTAAAACAAAAATACCAATAGAATTACCCGTCTCAAATAAACCGTTGTCGAGATATGGGTAAATTTGCATGTGCATGCTAACTTTTCTGTTAGTCTGTAATTTTCATCGTAAACTCAGCTTCTCTGTGGATTTTATGTAGCAGTACTACCTTTGCTCTACCCTAAACACCTACCAGTGTGAGTATGAATACTTGTCAAAGCGAATCCTCGATTTCCAGGCGTCAAAGCATGTTATGATTACTTTTATCTTCATTTCAATGTAGTTGACATATCATGCTTTGTATAAGTCCTAGACGGACAGCTGAGTAATGGCATTCACACGCACATACACACACGCACACACACGCACCAATAGGTATTAATCCCCCCACCCTATTCGGAATAGGACTGAGAAAAGACCTTTTTCTCCCCGGCAAAATAAAATGCATGCGATTTGTACTATATTTTAGGGTTATAGAATATTATTACCTTTCTAGGAATTAACATAATTACAAATTGATCAATAGATGAAGCAATCGGGGCAGGTTGACGTAAATACGTTCATAAAATCACTCCAATACTGGATAATATCACAGAAATCTTAATTTAACGTTTGCTGTGTGGTATATCCAAAACCATTGAATAACTCCGAAGCTACAGGTCCGATTGGAATGATTTTGCTATCATTCCAACTGGTATATTGTCGCGTTCCTATCAAATGATGAAATCACCGCGGCGCATGCGCAGTACGCAAGCGGATGGGCTCGATGCAAAAATAATATTTTGGGTTGCCGCAGAATTTTCCAATCACTATAGTTCATGACTCTGAGTAGCTATGGTGCTGGCTTTGATCTCAAACGATAAATCTTAATTAGATATATGCGTTCCACGTACAATCCAAAACATTAAACCCGTTTTAGATAGTGAAAACATTAGAAAAAAATAGAAAACTTTTACAATGTCGGCCGAAACTTGCGAAAATGCGGGGCCTTGAAACATTTAAAACTATTGAGGACGTCAAAGGGTTTTTATTTATAACAATTATACCCATCAACATTTTTTATAGTATCAGAAATCAACACTGATAAAATAATATCATCGTGAAGATAGTTTTTACCTTATGGACTCCGCTGAGAAAATGATTCAGGCAGGGGCGGCTCGAGGTTGATTTTGAACCCAAGCAGCCTGGCGCGGATTGCTTTTTGGCACCCCCTTCTCCGAAGAAAACAGGAGATTTTCACAGATGCACAGTAAGCTATGTAACATATAAAAGCGGCCAAAAGTCTCTGAAAGAATTTCTCTAAAAATTTCTCTAAACTTTTCCTTTTTTAGAGAGATTTTCTACCGTTGGGTAAATTAAAAAAAAAAATTGACTTCAGTTTGGTGCCCTCATCCAAACGCGGAATAGGGCGACCGCCAGGCCCTTAAGCCGCCCCTGGATTCAGGTACCTCCAGGTTGACGCAAATAATTGAAACTGGTGGCACTGATTAATAATCACACAACGGACTATAAAATTATGGTTATTTCTCCCATAGGTGTAGAGTTACATGGGCCCGTGGGGGCCGAGCCCCACCCTCCAATAATTTGAAATATGTTGCTATTTTACACATACCATGATGTATAAATATACATATATATGTTTGGGATCCCAATAATTTTGAGAATTCTACGTTGATGATTGTTCCGCTTTAGTGGAACTTAGAATGGGTTTGGTTGACGACAGTCACCGGATAGATATTGGGAATATGGCCAACACAATCGACGCTTTGGCTACAACTGGTGAAAAATAAGGTTTCTTCCGCGAGGTGGCGATACGAAGCATAGAAAAAAAAATATATAAATGTTATTATAAGATTTAACAGAAGCAACAATTAAAACAATAATATTGTGTTAATATTAATGACAAATTATCTCTTCTACAAGCGGCTCAATATTATTAAAACAATATACAAACTTTTTCTCATCAGCTCTTTTAAAAACAATATAACTGATGTAAAATATTATTACTCTTCTCAGGGATAACACAATTGCCAAATAATGGTCTTAAATCCACCAGGGGGAGTTTGTTATTTTAAGCGTTTCATGGGGAAATTTGTTGTACAGTAATTTTCAGTTCCCACGTATAAATAAACTCAAACTAGAACTTTTTATTAAGGAGAAAAAGAGACGCTTTCCCCATCCTGGATTCGAACCAGGGTCCCTCCGTTTAGCCCGGAGTGTCTTGGACCGCTAGACGAATGAGGACAGGAAACAACGCTCTCTTTCTCCGTATGTAAAGATGTAAGATATTATTACCCTCCGCAGGGATAACACAATTGCCAAATATGGTCAACACAAGAAAGCCTCCGGGGCGAGATTTTTGTGAGTTTTCGTGGGGGAATTTATTATACAATAACTTTCAACAATTACGTGTAAATAAGAGCTTTCTTATTTAGGAGAAAAAGAGAGGTATCCTTTTCTCCTGAGCAAAAAAACTCTAGTTTGAGCTTATTTCTGTGGTCGTCGCATGGAACAAGTGGTTACGTCAAAAAATGGTAAAAATAAGTGCACTGTGATTCCAGTGCATAGGGTTTCAGCAAATTAATTATTTTTCAAACTATTAAATTTAGAACGTTATTTGAGTCAGATCGATGCCAACCAAAAAAAAATTTTTTTTTCCCCCCAAAACTGTAGTATATACAGAAAAAGTTCTAAGATAAAAAAGATCTGCCCTGAAAAATTGCGATTTTATACTTAACTCCCTTATTCCCTGTGACTACAGATTTATGCGTGGGTGTTGAAAATTATTGTCTACACTATAATTTGCAAGTCTAAAATACGAAAGTGCCTAAACACTGGCATTTGAATGAGATACGAAACGTTCGCGCAGATTTTTAAATAAAACCAAGCGTTTTTCATAAGAGTTTTTCATAAAACCAAACGTTTCAGTACATTTCATGAATCAACAATTTATTTATGCTGTCAATATCATTCAATATGAAATTTTCTCATTAACGATGATAGTACATGGCAGGCCTGTAGCTAAGCAAGGGCCTGGCCCCAATTGCCCCATAGAGATATTTGTATTATGTAGAACAATCACCGGGTACCCTGCAGGGGCGGACACAGACTTTCATTTTGGGGGGTCAAGGACAGAATTTGCCATGGTCTTGGAATAACCCCTTCATTTATCATGAAAGTTGGAATTTTTTACAGTGAAAAATATATTTTATGGAGGTCATGACCTCTGTGACCTCACCCTGTGTGCTCCCCAAAGGAAAGAGCATATGGGGTACAAGGTACCCCATATGCCCTTTCCTTTGTCCCAGTTGCCTCTTCATCATGGCTACAGGCCTGGTACATGGGTGCAGGATATCACATAGACTAACAAGACAAATGTTTAGAGCCCACTTCCTTTTATAGGTCCAGTGCGGTGCAGTTTCAACGCTAATTCAAAAGCGTTGCCAATTAGACATTACCACTAAGGTAGTAATTTTATTGGGGCACGAATCTTCGCGACGTTTTCCACGAATTTTAGAGTTTTTTGTATGTACGTCGTATGAAAATATGCTTCCTGTATCGACTTTAGTTTCAAAGTTTAAAATTTAAATACCAGAATGGATTTCGCAAGCCATCGGACATAGCGTGCATGTTCACTGGATCCAAGATCCTCGTTATACACTGGCCCTACTGTAATTACATAGGCTTAATTTATACAACAAGGGGGCCGGAAAAAATTTATCTATAGCCACACGGAATTTCAATCTGACTCTGCATGGGTGGCTTCTTTACATAAAGAAATTTCATTGTTTTTGGAGACACTACCACAGTTTATAAAAATTTGATGCGATAATAATAATAATAACGATGTCTTGCATTCCATCCTATTTATAATTTGGATCAGGAATTCATGTGAGGTAATGATTTGGTGAGGCAGACAAAATTTATCATTACGTGTGATCATGGTACTATTGTACATACTTTAGAAAGGAGAATAAAAGTATTTTAGTTTTAAAAAATATACGAAATAAACTTAAAGTACAAATCTTCTAATTATAAATGAAATCAAATTTGTTGGGCATCAAAAACTAAGATTCGCGCATTTGAACATATTGTATGCTTCTGACATTTTTAGATATGTTTACATACTCAAAATAGTCATTAGCGGATATCTCCACAGAGTTTTGAAACACAAAAATAGGAATGACAAACGACTGCACACAATAGTGTAACACAAAGTGAACTAAATAAACTAAGAAAATATGTTGTTGCCATGAAAATTTAAATACGACAAATATGTGAAAAAAATCTAAAATCTAAATTTTGAGTTTTTTCGGCCTGTAAGTCGTTGTCTCTGAAACGAAATGCACATACAACATTTTATATATATATTGTTTATAATTTGTTTATGAGTTTTAAGGCGCAAGAGCTATGCTGAGCCGGAAGCTACAGTTTTATAAGAAATCCTAATCTCACATGGCCTAGAGAACCAACCCCCGGACTACAGTGAGCAGCTAGTCTGTAAGCGTTCTTTGGCTTTGGTACCGTTGGTATAATCGACCCTGGGATAGCAGTCAGCTAGACGAACGCGTTTGCCACTGCATGATAGCAGGGCTACCAAAAAAAAAATTGCAGGAGAGTATTTTCAATGTAGCTGTCGTTATATACATTCTGATGATTATTACTCTTTTAAATATCCATTTCATTGGTTATTTGTAAAAACCTTTTTTGAGCTGAGCGGACTTCTCTCAATGAAAATCATCAAATATGTAACACAGGGATTTTCAACCCGCGGCCCATCGGCTCATGAAAAAATACAAATTGTTTCATACAAAAATAACCCCCTCTGCTCTACCTAAATTTTAAGTCTATGTTTTTATTCATTTTTTCACATTTTTCCATTTTATAATAAATATCTTAAAACGTTAAAGAACTAAAGTAATACGCGGTCTTCCCTCAGTCGTGTTTTACTTTAGATTTTAGCGTGTATGATCATTAGGGTTATCGTATTAATTTGTAGGGCAACAGCGATTTAAAAAAAAAAATCAACTTAAGGTTTACTGAATACTTTTCTAAATATATCGATAAGAACACCTTTCCTACCATTTAACTGCATGCTCTGAAAATGATGTCATTATTTGGGAGCACTAATATCTGAGCATAGTCGTACGCAGAAAATTTATAATAGAGAGTTACAGCCGTTTAATGAGGGGGGGGGGTGATGTTGCAAGGCCGCAACTCTATTATATTATATTTTGGAACAATGTAACGCAAAAAAAAAACAAAAAACAAGAAATAAAAATTGAAAATAATATAATGGATTTAGATCAAATACATAGATTTAAAATTTTGATAATGATATTTAATCGAATAAAAAAAGGGAAGTATATTGAGGACATAAATATAGAAAATAAACCAAATATGAACAATAGTTGATCAAGGAAAACTTTAAAAATTATAAAAATAAAAACAAACATGGGTTCCGGTAATATAAATTATTATGGTATTAAGATGTGGAATTCATTACCAAACGAAATAAAAAATATTACATCAGATACTGAATTTAGAAACAAATTAAGAAGACTAATTATAAGAAATGAAACTTAAGCCAGTATATGGAGAGAGGGAATTAACTTTTGGTTTTGCAACTCTTCCTCCATGTACAGGATTGACAAAACTGTAGTATGGAATATAAAGTATTGTATTGTATTAAAATAATTTATAAAACTCTACAGGGCATTGACTATAGGCTACTATGATTTTAAAAAGATATCGTTTATAACGACCGAATTTGCACGGTTCCCTTGAAGGTCGTTATAACCGATTTTCACTGTATTTTGAGAAACACACTCATAAATTGAAACATAAACATTAAACAATATTAACTTATATTGAAGTATTATTTCTTCTTGGTATATAATAAATCAAATTCAATTTTATTGAAATAAATTTTAATTTTAGCAAAAAATAAAAGCCTATCGAACACTGGTATTTAAATGGAAAGCATGACGTCTGGCTTTCTTCTCGGCAAAACATCTGATTATATCATCGTCTGGTATTGATTTTGTTATATCAGATTCAATACACAAAATTTTGCCGCCCTAGTCTATAGCCTAGTATAACCTATTGGGAAATACGGCACTGGGCGTTAATAAATGATAACAAATGTGATCAAGGCCGCCCTTAGCTAATGCAGGGCCCGGGCAAAACATATTCTTGGGACCCATACATTTGCGAATAAGAAAACAAAACACACACACAAAAAAAGAAAAAAAAAATTGAGTAATATATAACCATTAGATGACACGAAATGCAAGAGCCGAAGCAAAAATATTTTTGGGGAAATTTTTAATATTACAAAAATTAAAAATTTGAGAATTACGCTTCGCGGGGCCCCGCTTGCCCCTGCCTAAGGGCGGCCCTAAACGTGATGCGTGGTAAAATTAATTTCCCTACACGTAGTAAATCCGGGGCTAAAACGCTGAAAATAGGGATTTAAAAAGCCGAGATTAATGTTACGATACAGCATTTTCCCTACAGTTGGCACTAATCTGATGGGAGTGTTGTAAGTTAACACACAAAAACAATATAAAGAAACAAAAAGACTGAAAAAGTCGGGGGATTTCTCGGCATGCAATTTCCATGCAACTCGTGTATGCATGACGTCACAGGTTGTTCTTCCATTCGAGCGAAGTTGTCGAGTAAGAAGATGGGGGCGGTCGTTGTTCGCATCTGATCCGAGGCAAAGCCTCGTCCCTAAAACTTCCGCCAACGAACTCGTGGTTGAACAGGGGATGGGGACTTTTCGGTTCTTCCATTTTCCCCCGTTCCACATGCCCGTCTCCTTGTTTGAAGGGAAGTAAAGTAAAGTGAGGGGAAAGCAACCTGGTGGCCCATTTTTGAGTCAGTCCTTTGTATTTTAGCAGGTTTCGGTTTCCCGACGCTTTTCATTCGCTGTGTCGGCGTCCAAAAGGATGCTTGTGATTTTCAATTCCCAAGATGATGAAATGGAAGGTTACAAGAAGTCCACGCTGTGCATCAGCAGAGTAAGTGAACGATGGGGAATTGCTTGTTCATATTTAATAATTATCCATTTTATTAATAATTAATAATATTTTTTAAGTTGATTTGTTTGAAGGAACGACCGCTATTCAGCACCAATGATATATTAGCCAACGTACTTGAAATCTAACGATGTGCTTTGTATACATATACAACATGTATACAATAATTCTCCGCATGTACTTAGGTTTTAACTGCTGGCTGACTTACGTCGACCTATTCGAAAATTGATCAAAAGCAATAACATCGAAAATGTAAACAACTTTATTGGAATAGATATGGCAATTTATTAATACTAAGTATAGTTATTTTACGCTTAGTTTTTGTGCGTCTTTAAAATTTCTGTATTCAGGAGTGCTTATGTTCCAGGATTTCTTTTGAAAAATTACAAAAATTTCGTTGTATTTCCTGAAATTTTCTATATTCCTTCGGAAATCAATGTTTTTACCAAAAATATTACGTAACTTTTCAGGGAATTTTCTGGTATGTTCAGGGAATCTGGTTTGAACTTACTATCACTCGTGTGTATGTAATTATATATATTTACACATACGCAGTTATATATATATATATATATAAAGAGAGAGAGAGAGAGGATAGTTTTTTTGCAACTACAGACTTCCTACCATGGGCGTCGTTTGGGAAGGGCAGGGAGTCAGTCCCCCCCCAACTAAAATTGAAATATATGCAATATTTTTAATACATTAAAAGGTTAAAGTGGTTATTTGCTTAGGGTTGACATTGGCCAAAAAATAATAATAATAATGACTCCCCCACTGTAATCTTCCTTAACGACGCCCCTGCTATTACCCTCTTTATTTATATATAGTGGACTCTCGATTTTACAGACACCCATCCCGACAAAAAAAGTTAAAAGTTCATAAAATCGAAAGCTTGTAAATGAAAATTAAATCGTTTTTACGAACTCGTGTTTTTACGAACCAACGCAATAGTTCGTAAAAACACGAACACAGTGTAGTATACACACTTAGCTACATGTAAATTGATTAAGCGTATCATTGAATGTCGCAAATTAATAATAATACTTATAATCTCTTATTAAAACATAATATAAGTTTAAATTATATTATAAAGAATATATAGATTGATTATATATTTCTTCAATCCATTAAAGGCCTTGAATTCATAAATATATGAAATATAATTTAATTTTAATTACATTAATAGTTAATACATTATTAATTATGTAAAATAATTATATAATAATTATTGTATATCCTTTGTAATACGTACTTTATAAAAAGCAAAGTTGATCGCAATATATAAATAGATGTATTTTTTTTTCTTCGTTAATTAAAATAGAAAAAACGCAAAAGTGCATTCAGTTACACTTCGTCTGCACATTATTGATTATTATAGTTTTTATTAATTATTAATAACTATTTTAATTCCAAGAAGCAGTTCTTATTTTATGAGTCGCATTCAATTGCATATTATGTGATTAAATTATTTAATTTATTATTAAGTATTTTTAGTTTGCTTTTATAAGATGTCATTTCATATATAAATACTATCAATATGTAAATAATTTCATATATAAATTTTTATATTTTAAGCTCGCTTAGTTGAACTTAAATTTCAGAATCTAATTAAATATTATTGATTTATTCAATGATTAAAATGTAATTAACATTTACTTAGACTAACTATATAAATTATATTTTTAAGCAAAGAGGACATAAGTTATAATTTACCAAAAATAATTTCCTGTTCTCATTTTCATCGTTTACAATAATTCCTATCCAGGCCCGTTCCTGGGTTGTTGGTAGCCTTGGTACAAAACAATATCTCACCGTCTCTATTAATTTTACATTATTTCATTTAGAATTTGATATGTGAAATATCTACTTTCATATTTATATACGTATACGTGGGCTGAAACAGTTATCAAGCAAAAGATAAATATTTTTTAATATTTATTATCATAAAATAAAACAAAAAAAATCTTGATATTCTTGCTATTATTATTACTGTTAAAAAGCTATAAATAACACAAATAAAAGGCCTCTAAGATGGGGAACACCTTTCGTATTCCCGCCAGAAACGGTTCTGTTCCTATCGCGTAGAAGTTAAATGTTTTAGACTTGGAAAACAAACTTTTTAAGTTGCTTCTCAGCTGGCAAGAAAATCATATATAATATTCCATCTTAACAACGTTATTCTAATTGACGGTTATTTCTGTTTTATGATGGCATTTTGCGGTTTCGGCCAATGCTTCATGAAATTACAAGAATTTCCCTTTAAAGTATTTTTTCTGTTAACGATATTTTTTTCCCATGCCTTGAATATCGCTAATGGTAAAGGTTACTATACATTAAAATCTGTCGATAACGATATTTTTTTGCGGCACATTTTTTCTTGGGGCAAAGATGTAAAATGGAGCCTTCTAAAAAATTATAACTTTCGCTATTTTAAATTACTAACTTTAGGGATCCACTTTAACCCTGGAGAGTCGAGTCTTTTGTCTGCTTTTTTTGGACATCCTTCCTGGAAATACGGAGCCGTTAGTTCGGCCCACCTTTCTATGCTTATTTGCAGAATCAACAACAACAATTAGCGAGAGTGTGCAAATTGTAACTGCAACCGTATAAACAATTTTTATTTCCATCCTTCAAGTAGGGAATTGACAGGAGAGTGCAAGGCACCGAGGTTAATGGGTGTCAGAGTGGGCAACAGAATGTATCAGACACAGCTTTATTTATAACGATAACTTTTCCCTAGAATATCGTCATGAAAAGTTTCTATTGTATTACTTTATAGAAAGTATTCTAACGATGTTTCATACCTTAACTGGCATTGACTGTTAACTCATGACAAATGCAATATTCCCAGTATAAAATGCGTGCCTGCGTGCACATGTGTGTGCATGAAGGGGGTAATCCCGTAGAAGTAGGACCATCCATTAACCTCTCTTTTGCTATTGTTTTGAATGGTGATGTATGGGATCTGAAACTTTCTCTAGTTTCCAATATGGCCTGCTATCTAAACCACAACTTATGGATATCTAGTTAACGATCTCGATCGTGCATTCATATATTGTCAGAACGATTTTCCATATGAAAATAATAATGATATATAATAGCTTTACAGTAGGTTTCGCTTGCCTTCACATCCTGATTCTGCTGAAACTAAAGGTAAATTTGCCGTTCAAAAGTCTAGTTTCGCGATTTCAGCAGACGATTTTTACGTAAAGAAAGCTTACTTTTTGTTCACATTGGCAACGGGTTTGGCAGCCGCAGTTCGAAACTATAGGAAATGTTTTAGATTTTTAAGTTACGCAAAAACTGTGTTACACAAACATTTCCTTATTTTTTTTTTTCCCCCAACCGATTCTTTTAACATCCATCTGGCAACAGCTGCTGTTGTTAGCGCAGGAACAAACATTACATACTGATGCCAAAATTGATTTTGAAATTTTAATTAAATAACGATCTTGCGAGAAACAGATACTTTATTTAACGATTAATACGACTGCAGTAATTTGTTTCGGGTTTAGAAATATAAATTAATATGTAAAAATATCGTTTCATAATTTTTTTTTAACGTGAAAGTTTTAAGTCCTTTGTTCTATTAACAAAGCGTTTCCAAAACAAAACGGATGAAAGAACCCCATCGTCACGGGAACGTATAACGCGTGCGAACACAGTGCATTGAACCAACATCCTTAGTATTTTTTCACTCGACTTCACTTTACGAATGTCAGGCATTTATTTAGAACTTTTGTTCGTTCCGTTAAGCTTTAAAGTCCTCTAACAAATGGCCAATTAATTTATATCGTGAAAGATAAAATTATTCGGGAAAGGCAAAACAAGTATTCTCTACTGATTACGGTAAAACTGGTAAAATTTTTCAAAACTTTTCAAACAGTTCTTGGGCGATTTGTATTAGTGTTCACCAGTTAATACCTGTTAATAGTGTTTACCGGGATAAAAGGGGGGGGGAATGGCCAGGGGCGCGGTATCCTAAGGTGTAATTATAAGTATTGAAGGAATGCAGTAATTCTATGCAGTTAAATTTTTTTTATTAAAACATTAAATATTTAGAATAGTTCGCCAAAAGATAATTAAATTACAATGCAACGTTAAAAAACTTTGTATGCGCCATTTTTGTCGGCGGAGCTTCCGTAATACGTGCGCACACGTCAATGGCAAATTGAAGACTGGTTTGGTTTCAGAACTCTGAAAACAATTACACTGTTGCTCAATATAAAAAGAAAAATTATAATTGTACAATATATGTTGCCAGATACGGAAAGTAAAATTCGTGCATTTAGAAAACATTACGTAAAAGGAAACGATGTGGCATTTTGCCAATTTCAGAAATTAAACATATTAAGTTTTCTTCCCTTTGTGTTTCTAAGTGGCAACAATTAGGAAAGCCTGTGAAATGAACTAGCATTTCCATTGGGGGCACAAGGGGACCCAACGCGAAACTTCAATAATATAACCAACGTAATTGATGTGGGGGGGGGGCGATCTTCTAAACTTTCTAGGGTACCGTATATCCTGTCTATATCCCTGATATTTATCAGTAAAGCCATTGCCCCAAAAAATCATAGGCCTAATTAATTAATTACCTGCAAACTTCAGTTTCAGAGGGCTTAAAGTTCAAGTGGACAAGTTCATCCCCCATTTTCAGTTATGCAGAACACAAACTTGGTCAAATTTAAGGGCGGTTCTAGAAATGTTTTTCAGGTGGCGAAGGGATAGAGGTACAAAGTTTGAAAATGAATTTAGACCTGTGTCACGAAATTTGTTTCCAATTTTTAAGTGAGTATAAGAATTTAAATGTGGATTTGCAATTCTCTGGAAGTGGGAGGGAAGACGCCGTGCGCCCCTCCCCTGCATCCGCCCTTGCTCAAATTTTTGTTTAGTATTGCCACCTGAGATATTCGAAATGGTGAAAAATCGTGGGTATACATCATATTTACTCCTTAGCTGATATCATTATAAATTATGTGTTCAAGAGTCGACGATTTAGGCCATTCTGTTTTTTATTTTGCTGGGTTTGGCAGCTGGAAGAAGAACAAGTGTTGTTTATTGCAGGAAAACTACGCTGCTTTGTGAACAGGTTGTATTTGAATATATTTAGCCAATGAGGTACGTGAACTGCTTCCTAATATGAGCAAGCACAGTGCAGTTTTAATGCACGTAAGTTCCTTTTTCTTCACTTTACCTTTCACTTACGAGTGGCATTTCTTCTCTTAAGCGGGCACATACCCCTTAAGTGTTACGAAATGCCTTCTGATAGGCTGAAGTTCAACATTCTATAACTTTTAAAATAACACATATCCAAAAATAAAAATTTGCACATAGGATTACAATATTATGCACTTACCAAAATCACTAACAAAATGTGTTTATGTATTGTTA
>QLNU02014802.1:77032173-77047859 GCA_006491805.2 Dysdera silvatica | reverse complement strand
TTCAAGTTTAGCCATTTTAAGAAGCAGCGTCGATAAAACCGTGTTTCTTTTTCAATGTAGGGCAGCAAGTATGATTCCCAATATGGGAAGGCATTTTTAATTTTTTTCAAATTTTAATTTAGCGCCAAATAAACATGGCCCCAAGTACAACGGGATTTTATTATCCTATCTAGTTGCACTGATGCCGCCAGCGGCATCTGTGCACATAGGCAGAAATTTGTGACCCCAAATTGTCCAAAACCACCACTAGGAGTAAGAAATAATTTAAGATTAATCTTTAATTAGTAATAATTTCTATATTTTTGATTTTTAATTATTAAATATTTCAGAGTGTAATTTAGAAGGTATGTTTGTCATTTATTAACTAGTTGAATAAATGTATAATATAAGCAGCTTAGGTCGGAAAATGATGACAGGCTGGGCGGAAGTTGATAAATTAATTTGATTAAATTATTTTAATTTTATTTAGCTATAATTTAATGTGGTTTAAATTGAAGCTTAAACATTTGGTGTATTATGTAAACTTCACCATTTGAAATAATATATATATATATATATACAACATGAAATACAACACATGAATATGAACTTCCATTGTGTGTTGCATTTATTGACTATGAGAAGGCCTTTGACTCTATAAAAACATCAGCAGTCATCAACTCTTTAAGATCAACAGACATTGAGGATGTGTACATTGACATGGTGAAACGTGTGTATAAAAATGCAAGTGCAAAATTTCGGTTACATAAAGATACCAAAACTATCAAACTTGGCAAAGGGGTGAGGCAGGGAGATACCATTTCTCCAAAACTTTTTACTTCTGCTTTACAGATGATTTTTCAGCTGATAAATTGGAATAACAAGGGAATAAAAATAAATGGTGAATATTTAAATCATCTGCGGTTTGCTGATGACATTGTTATTTTTTCAACGGACCCATTGGAACTCCAAGACATGGTACAAGAGCTCTCAACTAGAAGTGAAGAAGTTGGACTCAAGATGAACCTACAAAAAACTAAGATCATGTTCAATAATTTTGTAGAGGAAACAAAAATACAAGTTGACAACACTGAGCTAGAAATTGCTGATTCATATATTTACCTTGGCCAGCTGATTTCAATGGATGGCAACATTATGAAAGAACTCAACAGACGTATTAAACTTGGCTGGAGTGCATTTGGAAGAAACAGTTTTATCCTGAAGGGGAAATTGCCTTTATGTCTAAAAAGAAAAGTCTTCAACCAGTGTGTATTGCCAGTCCTCTCTTATGGATCAGAGACATGGAGTCTAACAGTTGGAGCAATACGAAAGTTACAGACAACGCAAAGGAGCATGGAGAGGTGCATGCTTGGAATAACTAGGAGAGATCGAAAAAGAAACACTTGGGTGAGAGAGCAAACTAGAGTAGAGGACATCATTGTTAAAGTAAAAGGACTGAAATGGCGATGGGCTGGGCATATTGCAAGAAGAACTGATCAACGATGGACAACAGAAATTCTGAACTGGATTCCAAGAGACCACCGAAGACCTAGAAAACGTCCTCAAACTAGATGGGTGGATGAAATAAGAAAAGAGGTTGGGGTGACGTGGAAACGAATGGCCCAGGATAGACTTGTGTGGAAAGCATTTGGAGAGACCTTCATCCAGCAGTGGATAGATAATGGTTGAATATGATGATGATGATATATATATATATATATATAGTATTATTTCCTTCCAGTTAGATACCAGCAACCCTTTTGCAGGCCATATATATATATATATATATATATATTGCTAATATTTGATCAACAACTTGTTTTCCAACAAGCGTAGGTGATAAATTGTACCAATTTTGGGTTCTCAAGGGCTGAAGGCATCAGCTTTAGTCGAAAACCAATGCGAAGCATCTGAGGGATTCAGTCGTTGATTAGCGCCCCCTAGTGGGTCAAACTTAAGGTTCATCTATCACAAAGAGTGCATGCAAATTTACTACTGCAGTTTGGTTTATTAGTTCGATATCGATATGTCCCCTGGGGAAACGCCATGGGAGGGTTGCGCCCCCATTCAGTAACTTCAGGAGACGGATGATTTATGGGATGGCTTTTCCCCTGAACGAAAGTCAAGTCCTCGTAGTCAAGAGATCGAATGAGAGGTGATCGAGTAGGGTAACAAGTACCCCTTATTTAAAGAATAAAGGAATTACTATGTTAATGAGACAACGAGAAAATTATATGCTTTTTGTGTTATAATAATTTATCATTTGTTATATTATTTCATCTTCTTTATATGCTTTTAATCTCCACAACTAATAAAGAAATTTGTTCAAATTCGTATCGAAAGTTGGATTATGGTTTACTGCATATAAAAGAAGTTCCAGAGTGCTTTGTATTCAAATTTTAGAGTACTTTAATTTTAGCACCTTGTATGGTATTGTTTAAAGTGCAGTTTAGTTATAATTCGCCAAACCGTAGATAATCTGGAATTAATAAGGATATCATCGCAGTTTTCGACTACTAAACAGAAGAACCCTATAATCAGGGGACAAAGTCATTCCCAAAATATCCCTCACCACCACATGTGCTTGCACAATATTTATAATAATAATTTCCTACCTACCTGCCCACAAATTTGAAAGAGAGGCTCGTAATAAGCCACGCCTTTTATTCTCTTCCGTTTTTTAAACCGATATAAGAAAGTAATTTCTTGTATAAATTCAATATAATTAATCTCACTGCAGTTTATAATATCCAATCATATGACTGACATGATTGCATGTAGCAACTGACATTAGAGGGTAAATAAAATATTATTAGTTTGAATATATGGAGGTGCTTTAAGAAGCTTTATGTATAGGCATATTTTATAAATGAGTTTTAGTTACTTAACATAAATAATCATAATTGTATTTAGTTTTAACTCGGGTGTATAATAAAATTAATATGTTAATAGCTTAATATATTGACTATACTCATGTTTGTAAAAATTGCAACACCATGAAAGACTCGTGTGAATTGAATGAAATTTAATGTACAAACGACCTGTGTTGATACAAATAAACGATTAAAATTACAAAGCAAAAAACAATATTACATGTCGAAAATCAGTATTTGGTGAAGCCACCACGCGCTGCAATAAGTGATGCTATACGACGTGGCATGGAATCAAACAGATGTTGAATGTGTGCCTGAGGAAGAGCATTCCAGATTGCTTGTGTGCGACCCCAAAGTTCATCTGTAGTAGCTATGGGACGAGGATCACGAGCGAGACGCCGACCAACGAAATCCCACACATGTTCAATTGGCGACATATCCGGCGAATAGGCAGGCCAAGGAAGAAGCTGTATCTGTTGTGATGAAAAGAAGTATTGAACATTCCTGGCAATATGTTGGCAGCAGTGGTTTGTTTGTTTGTTTTTTGGTTTTACGGCTCAAAGACTACAGTGGTCATGCTGCGCCGGGACCTACTGTTTTCCGAGGAATCCGAACCTCTTAAGGCCTAGGGAACCAAACCCCGGACTACAGTGAGCAGTGCGATCTTTATGAGATCTCTGAGTAAGCGTTCTTTTTGCACTGCTGGGAGTCGAACCCGGATTAGCCGCGCAATAGGAGAACGCGTTACCACACTGCGCCACCGCAGGGCTAGCAGCAGTGGCGTACTGATAAACCCCCAAGGCGGGGAGGGCCCCCAGGTAAAAGAGGGCCCCTTTTGTCGTTGATTATTTTCCATAAAATTTATAAGTAACAAAATAATAATATTGCAGTTTTTAGTTAATAAGGATTTTTTTTAATCTTTAGGTAAAAAATAAAATAAAATGAACGGTTTCCAACTGTGGCAAACTCATTACGCGTATTTACTTTAGCTGTTTTCATTGCCTTTAAAATTGAACTCAACATCCGAAAATTATAAAATCTGGACGAGTTTTGAAGCTATAGTATACGCTTCGTACCAGAACCTTACTTCGTGAAACGGTGACTAATCGATATGTGTTCTGTTTAAAATATTGGAATGCATCGCTGGTTAATTTCTTATAGAAGACACAACACTATTATACAAGATGTAACCAATAAGTCGGGTGAATAATTAAATAAATCTTACATTGAGTAGGCCTGATAAGGAAAATATTACAGTCCTTCAAAATAGTCTCCCTCGTACACTATGCACCTCTAACAATGTGTGTTCAAATCACCGAAAGCTCTTGAAAACTCCCACCTCTGGTACAGCTTTCAATTTTTGTGTCACAGCAGCTTGAATGTGCGGAATGTCTGTAAATCTTTGCCCTTTTAGAGCCACTTTAAGTTTAGGAAACAGGAAAAGTCCGGTGGTGACAGGTTTGGGGAATACGGTGGGTGCGACAGTTTAGTAACTCGACGTTGAGCCAGACACTGCTTTACAAGCGTAGCGGTATGAGGCCGTACATTATCGTGCAAGAGAAACCAAGAGCCAGGTTGCTTCAGATGTGGTCATACACAACGAATACGAGCCAAAAGTCGTTTGAGCACCTCGCAGTAAAACTCACCATTGTTAGTTTAACCTGCAGAAAGAAATTCATTGTGAATTATGCCTTGACAGTCAAAAACGGTTATCAGCAGTGTCTTTTTTACCCTTGACTTTTCAAAATGACATTTTTTCTGTTTTCGGGAGTTGGGTCCGCACCACTCCATACTTTGGCGTTTTGTCTCCGGATCATACTGGAAACACCAGGTTTACTCGCCGGTTACGAAGGTTTTCACGAACTGGGCATTTTCGTCCTCCATGTCGATGAAGTCCCCACAACATTTCATTCGTTGCTGTTTTTCTTCTCCCATTAAGTGATGAATAAATCACGAACAAACTTTGCATTTTCTCAAATCCTGTGTCACGATTTTCCGAACAGTTTCCTCGAGGGTTATCCAATTCGTTTGACAGCATCTTGATGGTTAATCGCCGACATCGCTGAAACAGTTCACGTATCCTCTCGATGTTTGTCCCTGTTCTGCTGGTGACAGGCCGCCCACTCCGGTGCTCGTCTTTGACGCTTTCACGCCCATCATTAAACTTTTTAAACCACGCGTATACCGTCTTCAAGGTCACGGTTTCATCTCCATACACCTGATCCAGCATTGCATGACTTTAGCCTGCTGATTTGATCAATTTCAACAGGAATTTCAAATTGATTCTCTGCTCCATGACACGCCACGAAACCACTGCACAGACAAAAGTCGATAATAAATTTATCAAGACCTACAGTGGCACAAAACCACGCACTACTGTTAACTGAATATTACGGAACATGACAAAGGTGTCGCTGATAATCTGGTTGTTCCCATTTTCGATTTGAGGGGTGATTCACCCTACTTATTGGTCACACCTTGAGTTTGTATATATATATATATCATCATCATATTCAACCATTATCTATCCACTGCTGGATGAAGGTCTCTCCAAATGCTTTCCACACAAGTCTATCCTGAGCAATTCGCTTCCACGTCACCCCAACCTGTTTTCTTATTTCATCCACCCATCTAGTTTGAGGACGTTTTCTAGGTCTTCGGTGGTCTCTTGGAATCCAGTTCAGAATTTCTGTTGTCCATCGTTGATCAGTTCTTCTTGCAATATGCCCAGCCCATCGCCATTTCAGCCCTTTTACTTTAACAATGATGTCCTCTACTCTAGTTTGCTCTCTCACCCAAGTGTTTCTTTTTCGATCTCTCCTAGTTATTCCAAGCATGCACCTCTCCATGCTCCTTTGCGTTGTCTGTAACTTTCGTATTGCTCCAACTGTTAGACTCCATGTCTCTGATCCATAAGAGAGGACTGGCAATACACACTGGTTGAAGACCTTTCTTTTTAGACACAAAGGCAATTTCCCCTTCAGGATAAAACTGTTTCTTCCAAATGCACTCCAGCCAAGTTTAATACGTCTGTTGAGTTCTTTCATAATGTTGCCATCCATTGAAATCAGCTGGCCAAGGTAAATATATGAATCAGCAATTTCTAGCTCAATGTTGTCAACTTGTATTTTTGTTTCCTCTACGAAATTATTGAACATGATCTTAGTTTTTTGTAGGTTCATCTTGAGTCCAACTTCTTTACTTCTAGTTGAGAGCTCCTGTACCATGTCTTGGAGTTCTGATGGGTTCGTTGAAAAAATAACAATGTCATCAGCAAACCGCAAATGATTTAAATATTCACCATTTATTTTTATTCCCTTGTTATTCCAATTTATCTGCTGAAAAATCATCTGTAAAGCTGAAGTAAAAAGTTTTGGAGAAATGGTATCTCCCTGCCTCACACCTTTACCAATTTTGATAGCTTCGGTATCTTTATGTAACCGAAATTTTGCACTTGCATTTTTATACACACGTTTCACCATGTCAATGTACACATCCTCAATGTCTGTTGATCTTAAAGAGTTGATGACTGCTGATGTTTTAATAGAGTCAAAGGCCTTCTCATAGTCAATAAATGCCACACACAATGGAAGTTCATATTCATGTGTTCTTTCAATTAATTCTCTTAATACTTGAATATGGTCCACTGTACTGAATCCACTTCGAAATCCAGCTTGTTCTCTTGGTTGAGCTGCATCTAATTTTTTCTGCAGGCGATGTGTTAGCACTTTTGTGAAGATTTTATAAATAGCAGGTAACAAGCTAATTGGTCGGTAATTTTTCAAATCCTCTTTATCACCTTTTTTATGCAAAAGAATTACTGTTGCAGAATCCCATTGGTTTGGTATGTTACCGCTGTTAAGACATTTGGTAAAGAATTTTGCAAGTATGTCTTCTACATATTCTCCAGCTTCTTTTAGGATATCTAATGTAATACCATCATCACCAGGGGCTCTTCCTTTCTTCATACTTTTTATTGCAAATGAAACTTCTTCTTTTAAGATTTTAGGAGCTGTTCCTTCGACTATTTCAATGTCTTCGTTTAATCCACTGTTACTTTCGTATAGATTTTTGTAGAATTCTTCAACTCTTCTAAGTATTTCTTCCCTATTTCTTGTTACGGTGCCATCCTCTCCTTTTAATGCAATGATGTGTTTCTTCCCAACAGATAAACTTCCTTTAACAACCCTAAGGCTCTTGTTATTTTCAATGGCTTTCCTTACTAGCTCACAGTTGAATTTTCTTATGTCTTCTTTCATGCTTTTGCGCAGAGTTTTACAAAGTTCTATGTACTCAATCCTGGAACTGGTATTTCGATTGTCCACCTTCATATCTCTTCGCCTTTTCATGAGCTGTTTCGTCTTCTCAGATAATTTGCTATTGTGCTTTTTACAGGTTACACCACCAATTTCCCCAGCAGTTTCAACTATTGTCTTAACAATGTTTTCATTTGCTTCTGAGATATCACTTTCATCAATAAGTCCTTCCAGTGCAGAAAAGCGATTTTTTAATTCCAACTTGAATGCCTCGGTATTTACTTTCAGTTTCATTAGATCCACCCTCTTACTTACTTGTTTCCTAATGAGCTTCTGTCGTTCTAATTTAGTATTTAAGTGCACTTTACATCTCACCATTCGATGATCACTTCCAGTATTAAATCTGTTCAGTACACTGCAATCTTCAATAATTGATTTCTTGTTTGCCAGGATATAGTCAATTTCACTAGTTCCCCCATTTGGGTGTTTCCATGTCCATTTTCTTTGCGGTTTCTTCTTAAAAAATGAATTCATGATGCTAAGGTTTTCAGCTTCTGCAAATTCGATGAGTTGATCGCCACGTTCATTCCTTTCCCCATATCCGTATTTACCAACCGATGTCTCTCCTTGTTCCTGTTGTCCAATTCTTGCATTGAAATCCCCCATGATGAGCTTGATATGTTGTTTCCCTTTGGTGTGTAACTCTTTGATTTCTTCATAAAATTCTTCAACCTCTTCGTCGGTATGGCTTGATGTTGGTGCATATACCTGTACTATTTGAAGTTGGTATCGCTGGGTTAGTTGAACAACAAGCCTCGCTGCTCGATCTGATGTACTTTCAACTTCCAGAAGACAGTCTTTAATTCTTTTGTTGATTAAGAAGCCAACACCACTTGTTCTTCCAGTTTCCGTTCCTCTATAATAAAACAAATGTCCGCTTTTCAGTTCCACCAACTCTTCACCTTTTCTTCTAACTTCACTGAGTCCTACAATGTCCCATTTGATCTTGTCTAGTTCCTCTTCCAATTCCTGAAGTTTTGCTTCAGAAGCAAGGGATCGTCCATTAAACGTAGCCAAGGTCAATAACAAACGGCAGCCTGGGCCATTCCAGTGATTCTTAGCACCCCCTGCTTTCATGCCACACTGACCGCTGCCTTGATCAGGAGCACTCCAGCACCTGGAGACTAGGGGCCATGGTTTCTGGTGTGTCAACATAATGGAGGAATTAGCCATAATTTCACCACGCTGGCTAGACGGGTTGGTGAATTAGCCCTCCCCTTCCGCCTTTCTATCCGTGTAGCAAATATTAATTTGCCACATAAATAGAAAGCTCAGCCTGCACCACTTGAAGGCGGGGTAGGACACTAGGTTACTGGCCTGGCCGGTTCCACACATCGTCACATACGTTCAGCGTGTGGGTCTCCTTCCAGTTAGATACCAGCAACCCTTTTGCAGGCCATATATATATAGTGTTCTAAGGCTTTGATTGAATTTTTAAAATATTTATTTGTACATATAAACGTTTGTTTTTTTAAGTATTTAATGAAAATAATTAAAAAAAAGTGGGGAGCAAAATGATATGCACCGATCTCTGGGAAATTTGTCTCTTTTGCTCTTCCCGTTCCCGCTCCTGCCACTAAGTGTGTGATCACATAATAATAGCGTATCATTTCCGTGTTAAACGTCATGTTTAGTTTCTGTCTCTTACTTCTTTTTTTTTAATGTTTTTTCTTTGGCGATGGATAGCATAAATGTAATGACACACCCTTTGAATTGTCATATAAATTATGCTAATCATAAGGTAACATTAAACGCCGCACCCCTGCCCCAAAATACATCTAGAGTATAGCCTCAAGATTTAAGGAGTGTTTATTTTGTGAAAGTTCCCGAGTTTAAATTTTTTGGTTATCTATACTTTTTTTTCATTTACGGGAAACAGCAACCATTGTTTTAAGATATCATCACGGCCTGGTTTATGGATGTTTCAATATGTTTGTTTATATTTTCTATAGGTTGTGTTTATTTTTTTATTTTTTTTTTATATTCTGTAACGGATGAATTGATCATGGATATTTAGAATTCTCGATTCGAATCGCTTTGGGAAAAGAAAATGAACTAATCGTAATTTTCCTTTATCATGCATCATTGACTTGTTTATATTCTTCATTATCCCAATCATAATCATTTACTTATATTCATCATTTCTAATCATCATCAATTGTGTGTATTCCCCATTGCCAATCGTCATCAGTTTTTTATATTCCTCGTTGTCAATTATCATCAGTTTACATAAACAGAAATGAGCACTTGATATATTGATAGATATCAGCAGTTATTTATATTCATAGACATCGGAAGTTATTTATATTCGTTAACGTCAGCAATCATTTATGTTTATATAAAAAAAAATGAACCGTCTATCATGGCACCAGCTGTCATTAGGTTGTTGTTGTTGTTCTTCTTCTTCTTCGTCGTCGTCGTCACCGCTTCAAGTTTTTTCTCCATACATGTCTTTCCTAAAATAATTTTCTTTATAGTTATCCTGCCTGTTTTCTTATTCCACCCATCCATTTTGTTTGTGGTAGTTTTCTTAGATTTTTAATGATTGCTTAGCATCTAAAAGATATTCAGATATCTTTTATTAACACTTTCTTTTCACATCGCTGGCTTATTACCTTAAATGATGTTGTCTTTTCTCTCCCTCTCCCTCTCTCTCTCTCTCTCTCTCTCAATTCTTGCCCATTCTCTTATACAGGTGATTCCTTCGACCTCTAATTGCTTCAGGGCTCATCGTCGTCCGGGGGCTGATTTTCTAGGACTTACGAGACACAGATTCCTATGAAAACTGTAGGTTCCGGCGCCGTAAAACTCAAAACAAACAAACAAAAAATTGCTTTAAGCTTGCATTTTTCCATACTTCTCTTAGCTCTTTGTTTCTTTTATATCGCCATTACAAATTTCAGCAGGCTGATCATTTGAAAAAATGTACTTGTTGGTTATTGCAAATAAAAGGTAGATGTAAGATCTTCCTTCCCTCCGAGAATAGCAAATTTACACTTATTACAAATCTCTAGGCACTCATTACAGTTTTAATTAGGTTGCGAGTTTTATGATGTCCACTCCCACCTCACCTTGAAAACATCATATAGATCTGCCTTTGAATATTACGTCCTACGATCTTAAAACATCGTGCATATATATTAAACATATAAATATATTATTTCTGAATATATATTAAATATATATTCAACTATTAACCCTCTGACTGCTTATCCCGCGATTTCCACGGGCAACATGAAAGTAACAAAATTTTTCATCCCGCGATTTTCGCGGGTATGCAATTTTTCCATCTATTTAAAAGCGCATCCCGCTTCTCCACCGTTTAACTGTCGGTAATGCATTTTCTACAATATTTAGACTTCTAGTCGTAGTTTGGTCAACAAATGGCGTTATTGTCGCCTAAATTTTCGTATTTGCGTAGAGTTCACTAACTGATTTTGAAAGCGCTCTCGTTATTATCGTTTTTTATATCCAGAATATGGCTTGTAGGAAACGTTCAGCGAGTGATTTTTATTAGTATACATGCTTTATATTTGTATTCTATAAAGTAAACCGTAATTTAATCAAGATTTATTTTCAGAATTTTTGTTTTTATGGGAGCCTGTCCACGAATTATGCACGAAATTTATATTAAAAAAAATCTTGTTTACAAAAATGTGCTGCATATTTTAACTCTCAAATGCATATAGATTTGAAATATGTAATAAAAATATATGCAATTTTTGAAGCGACTTTGATAAAAAAAAAAAAAAATTGAGCAGTCAGTGGGGGGTTAACTACCATGGCCCGCGGGATAGGCGCTGTTCACAGCAATCAAAACACAATAAAATAGATAAAAAGACTTTTACAAAACCTAAAGGAGATTTTGATATATAATTGATTTCACTAAAATAGATATTATTAGCAGTAGTAGTAATAATAGTAGATCATCTCCCTTAAAACATCCTTGTTTGAGCTAAAATGTCAAAAATATTTTTTTCTGTACACTTTTCGTTTAATCTTTAGGATAATTTTCACAATATTTCAATGGATTTACGAGAAAATATTCAAAAAATTGTACTGATAAAAATCTGACAATATCATTGGTTAGGCGACGATCAATCAAGCTTATCGCTGTTGCCAGTCGAGTCTTGATAAACTGACGACGTCGCCAGACGATCTCACTAATATAGGTAATGATACGAAAGGGATAATTTTTGGCTGTAACTCTCACGCTTTTCTTTTCCTTATGAGCGGTAGTCAGAATTTTACATCGCCTGACGATTTAAAACATCGTTTGGGGCTTCTTTGCAAACGACATTTGAGGAAATGTGTAGGAACAAAAGGAAAAGTAGGCCTTGAGGCCGAACATATCAATGGTTATGTGACACACTTTTCAATGTTCGATTGCTAAAATTTTCACAGTTTTCGGTCTGTTTAGCCCTATTTTATCATCTTCGACATCTTCTGAAGATGCAGTAGGCGTTAAAAATAAGCTTTTCGAAAACTAGAATTTTCTTTATTTTCCTTTCATTTTAATCACTTTTCCACGTTCCGAAAAGAAAGAAATTATCTCGTCTTTTATCTCCTTATGGGGATTCGTCACGCTGAAACGAAAGAACAAACGCTGCAGCCAATGAGTTTAATTTTCCCTAAACTTTTTGGGGAATATCGTATTATTTTGTGAAGACATTATATTTAAATCGTATTTTCCTTGAATGCTGATATAATTTTGGAATCATCTGACAGAAGCCTATCTTGCAACTTAGCTAGCTGCATTGGACTATCTCCCACTACAGGCCCGTAGCTACACACTTGTTATGGGGCGTTCTGAAAGTTGCAGGGAGGCTTAGAAAGCTATAGGGGCCTGCAATTCGTTAATATTTTGATGCATTTTATTAATACTACATGGGTAGAAAAGTCCTGGGACTAGCAATGAAAAAAAACATTTTTTTGTCAAAATCAAATTTATTCTTCAATATAGTTCCCTCCAAGAGCAATACACTTATTCCAGCAGTCCACTAACATTTGAATGCCTTTCATATAGTACGATTTAATTAGTAACGTGAAACACTGTGCTAAAACTATAATAAACTATTTAAACACGACTACCACAGTTAAAATTATTTAATTAGGTGGATGACGATCGTTTCGGCAGTGAATGACTGCCTTTGTCGAATCCAATTACAAAAGTGAAGGTAAACTATCAATTTCACCGCATTTGTAGTATAAACATGTATTGCCATCTTTATTTATGGAGAATTTTTCTTCGTGAATAAAGATGGCAACACGTGTTTATACGCCAAGTGCGATGAAGTTGATAGTTTACCTTCACTTTTGTAACTGGATTCGACAAAGGCAGTCATTCACTGCCGAAACGATCGTCATCCACCTAATTAAATATTTTGAACTGTGGTAGTCGTGTTTAAATAGTTCATTATAGTACGATTTGTCAAGGGCTTCAAAATATGCAGCAGTTTCACATTTGACATCTCCATTTGACCCAAATCTCTTCCCCTGGAGCCACCTCTTCAAGTCAGCAAGCAAATAATAGTTACTGGGGGCCAGATCTGGAGAATATAGGAGATGAATAAATAAATTTCTTAACATAAATTTTGCATTGAAAACTTATAGAGGTATACTAAAATTTATAATTTCTCTTATCCTCATTATAGAATAAATGAAGACTCAACCCTCCCTCTCTGTAAAAGATATGATGTACACAAGATCTGCCGTAGAAAGTTGTTTTGAATACATTTTTAACGTCAAAGAACAATTTCCATTGTTATGTACAATTTCGTACAAAACAAAAAATTTAAAATAAAATTCTACAATATTTGATTTTGAGAAAAAAATATTTTTCAGGGGTGGGGGGAAGCTTGCTACATTTTTAGGGGGGGTCAGCTCATTAGCCCCAGAATGGCTGTGCCTCACTGCAAAAATTGCTATCTTATGTTCAAAGAACCAACCCTCTGTATTGCCAATTTGAATTTCAGAATGTAGGAACATTAAAATTCGTTTGGTAAATAGAAAATGCAGGAATTGCTAGTTATAGAATCTGCATGCCTCGCTTTATTGCAATCGCCTCAGCTCGCTTCACAGATATTGCGTTTTTTACAAATTGATTGCGGCAATCCTGCGTCAAGCAGGTCACTCGGTGCCTTGTGTTCAATAGAATGTACCCACTTCATGTTTTTATCTCATATTTTGTTACTTAATTATTTAATACATTAATTATTTAATAAATTGATTATTTAATAAATAAGGCTACTGTAAATTTAATAGATTGCATTACAGTGTAAACACAAGATTTTTATGAACTGAGAGTCCGAAAAACGTAGCATGATTGCTAGATTTCGATAGTCTGGAACCGAATTATCAAACTCTTCGTGGTACGCCTGTATAATTAATACTGGGTTGTCCACAAAGTTCGCGTTGTTTGTTAGTGGGGTTTGTTCGTATGAACGTAAAAATTTCCAGACTGTTAAGAACTTACACAAGTTATACATCGTAAGAGCTTTCATTCTGCACTTTATTTTTTCCTTTCAAGATATCGTGTTATAAAAGTGAAAGATTGTTAACAAGGCATATTACCGCCATCTGGCATTATTCTATAATCGTAAGTTTTAATTGTCCACCATTTTAATTTGACTTTAAGTTCCTGCAAATCGTTTTCATCTATTAACACGATTTGCCTGTGCTAAATTTTCATGAATTATACTAGAGCTACTAAAATTATAGGCCGACGCATAAGCCACCATTTTCTTGTACACTTCCGGTTTCATTTACCTTGGCGATAAAGGTTTTCAGTTTTGGAGCAATGATCGCTATTTTGGCATAAAAATAATCAACACTCCGCCATTATCCGACTATTGTAAACATTGGCGCAACTTTTAAGATGTCGCCAATAAATACAATTTGCAACCATCATTTAAGCATCAAAATGCCTGATGGGCCAGCTTTATTTTTTGGGGCCTATACCGTCCCCACGTCAATTACTTTTCTCGCTCTTTCTCGATTAGCTGTTACGGCCCAAATTATTATTTTGGTTTAATTTGTTTCCGTCTATTATAATACTTTATCGTATAATATATGTATAATTGCGTAGTATAATTTTTCGCCTTCCACAGGTTTGAATTTGATATTATTTTGATTTTTATTTCTAAATAATTTTGTTTTTATTTTAACCGACTTTTAATTTTGCTTAACTTTTAAATTCGCCTGGTCGGATCAACGGTGTTTCATAACCTTTTCTCTTTTTGCCTATGCGAAATTTTATTGCATTGCTTTGTTGTATTGTATAATTGTATAGTCGTATTCATTGCATTGTTTCTCTGTCAATTTTCGACTTTTGTAACTCTACCATTTCCCGAAGTTGAAGCTGATTACTTCTGATTTCATTTTGACCTTCCCAATCTCTTATCCTTTGACCTTTCCGGACTTCTTATCATTTCTATTTATTTTTCCTTTTATTCTATTGTTTTTCCACGTTTATCACCCTTTCCTATATACAGATTTCTTCTCACTGAATTATAGACCTCATAAATTTCACCACATTGTTTTGTGTGCAGTGTAGTGATTGGGAATGTTGGCCGAACAAGCGGCGCTGTTTTTCCAAAAAGGGATTGTAAGTGTCCAATGTTTGAGGAAAGAGTCAGGGATTCCGTTGGGAGACCCTAATATATGATATTAAAAGATGAGATATGTGAGTTCACAACAAAAATTTCACCACAATTTTAACTACCTACTGAGATATAACGATTCGGTTCGTTGACGGTCCACTATCCTGTGTTGCCTCGTCTGGTATAATCATGAACTCAGAATAGTACCCAGACAACCCAAAGTATCTGTTTTGCTTATGCAGGCAACGTGTGTGGGTGTATTGTGACCAAAAGGACAGTTTGGAAAGTGTTTTCAAAATTTCGAGCTGAAAATTTTGGTCTAAAAGCCAGAGAATTCTTAGATGATAGTCTTGACATCCACGTTTTAGCTAAACTAGAGATTTCTTGTAAAGAAGGAAAAAAAGAAACCGTTCCAACCCACAGGGTCCTAATTGCTGGTAACCGAGACACGAGAATAAGGCTTGCTTGGTTTTTTTTGTATATAAGGTCTGTAAAGCATTACCATCCTACTCGCGGTTACATAATTTCCAATTATTCAATATATGGAGTCACCGGGCACGTTTTAGTAATTAAAATCAAATTGCAAAAATACGCCCTAATGGCCTCACGTGTGTGCTATTGGCAATTCTCCTGAGAAAGGTAAATAATATACAAAGTATATAAGATATAAAAATAATTAATTATGTACAAAGTATATAAGATAGAGCGGAACCTGTATAGTGACCCCAGATATATTGGCTACCTGAATAATTTCTAATTAAGATAGATTTAAAATAAATCTTTTTTGTAAGAGAGAACTTGTAGGACATTAGCCATACCTATACGAAAGTCTGTCATGTATAATGACCACCTGTCTATGGTGACCATTGCTGGCCAAGCCCAAGGGTGGCCACTTTAAGCAGGTTCTACTGTATTAT
>QLNU02014802.1:77014707-77024832 GCA_006491805.2 Dysdera silvatica | reverse complement strand
GTCCAATACTTTACTCGCTAGAGGGCTCTCAACACCTTACGTTATTTTATAATCACCCTGTATATTTAGTATATTGTAGTTTTTGTCAATCAAAATTCATAGGCTATAACATCATCAACACCCATTGCGTATGCTACTAATTCAACATTTTAATTATCTGTACATTTTGATTATAAATATTTTTGCTTCCCACAATAACTCGAGTCCTCAAATTTGATTAAAATCGTATTAAAAATAGAGTCAAATGTGTTTGGCGTTTACGTTTCCATTTGTACATTTTATGGTTCACACCAATACCCCTCCCCCCTCCCTTTTTCAAATGTCAAAACACAAGGTCATGAAGCCCAACGTATCCTTGTAAGTACATGCACATTTTATTACATCTTTATATATTTGAATATTTCTTGCTAACAGCAATGATCTGTAGGGTGATGTCGGGAGCAGAATGCCTTTGAGCCGTTTGACAGTGTTTTTCGGGGTTTTAGTCGAACGGTTTATTGGCGTTTCAGAAACATTGTCTTGCAGATCTTATATATTGTGTCCGGCATGCGTGTATAACTGTTCCCTTGAAAAAGATTGTACATGCATGCATAGATGCAATATATTGTCATATAATTTCAATCTTCACTCTCGTCACTAGCCCGTTATTATTAATCGTAAAATTGTCTATTCATTTATACTTTCACTACACAGGAATGTATATTTTGTAATTGTGGTATGATGTACATACATTTACACCTATTAATAACCTTCATTTACTCGCTTGATTTTCTACATTTTGATTTATATTTATGTTTACATTATCTACTATTTCCTATTTATATAATTTTATCATATTGATTGCTGCTGCTTCATGCGCGCTCTTCATTGATAAACTTGTTTGTATTTTTATTTTATTGTTTACTATTGTTTTTTATTTGTTTTCATTTCTCACCAATCTATTTGCTTGATTTTCTACATTTCCATTTATATTTACATTATCTACCATTTTTCATATATATATATATATATATAATTTTTTTTTTCAATTTCAAAAATGCTGTTTTGAGTTTTTATATATATATATATTTTAAAAACGATAAAAAAATCTTCTCAGTACATATGTATATCACAGAGAAAGCGCATAGAGAGGGCTTTAAAATGAGCTCAAGATGAACTTTCTAGCTAAAACAGGTGCTTAGATATTTACATGAATGTGACTCAAGATCAATGAAAAAGTTATTTTATTTTTTCATTTTCGAAAATTAATTCCAGGAAAACGGAACCTCCAAAAACTATGAAAATTTGCAATTTGCTCCATAGGTAAATATAAATCAAAAATCATTGGAATCTGAAAATTAAAGGTCAATGCCCCGGTTGATGTGATTTGAATGACCTTTGATAGAAATTATAGATACCTGGACATTTTTGCCCAAAGAGCATGTTTGCGTTTGTCTTTTGGGAATCTATAAAAAGAACATTTATTCCCGACAGTCCGGTGGTTGCAACAAGCTACAAAATATAAACCCATTTTTATTTGCAAGCTTAAGAAATGCTAATTACTACGATCGTCAATGTTAAGTCAATGGGCCCAATCTATTGTTTGTGCCCAGCAGCCATGTTGTGACGTCACGACTTCACCGACGTATAGAGAGAGAATTTAATATACAAATTCGATATATCGAGTTTTACAGTTATCGATATAGATTCGATATATCGAGTTTTACAGTTATCGATATAGATTCAATATATCGAGTTTTACAGTTATCGATATATACAGTTCGACACACCGAGGTCCTACTATAAATTTTAGATTTCGTAAATTTTTTTAAAGGCAGTCTATTTATTTACGTTTGCTGTTTTTCTGTGTTCTGCGTTTTCGTAACAAAAATGTTTAATTAATGTGAACATATTACAGATATGTACATGGGGCCGAGCATCGTCTTGAAACAGTTCACCTTGATTTGCGCCAATGAAAGGATTTACAAATTATTCACTAGAAAGTTTCATACGACGCCTATTTGGTTACTACCAGCCGTTAATTAATAAACTTCTTGACACCGGGTCGGAATGCGAAAAACAAGAAGAAACAGAAAAAGAAAAGAAAGAGAAATAATAACAAAAGTAGGAAAAATTAACGAAAAGGGTGAAATAAAGCAAATTTGAAAGGTTAAGAGAGAGAGAGAGAGGGAATGCAAAAAAAACAACAACAAAAAAGACAACAAAGAAATAGAATAAAAGGAAATAAGAATAAAAATGGTAAATTTAAAGGAAAGGGTGAAATAAAGCAAATTTGAAAGGTTAAGAAAGAGAGAGAATGCGAAAAACAAAAAGAAACAGAGAAATAGAATAAAAAAAAAATAAGGATAAAAATAGTAAAATTGATGAAGAGGACGAAATAAAGCCAACTTGAAAGGTTAAAAGAAAGAAAGAGTAATTGAATTTTTATAAAACAAGGATAGCGAAGGTTACGCTGCGCCAAAAGAGGTAAAAAATTAGAGAAGTAAAGATTTTAAAAAAAAGACACAGAAACAAAAAATAGATAAAAGCAAAGTAAAACAAAAATAATAAAATTCACTGAAAGTGTTGGTAAAAATTTTCAAAATTTTCAAAACCCGCTGTTCTCTTTTTCAAGTAAATTTGATTTTTATATTAGTTTTATAATTATTTGAGTTGTTATTAGATCGGTTGGTCTTTATGTCGTTCTCTCAAGCTCTGCTTAATTATTAAATTTTAATTTCCAACATTTTATAAACTTAAATCGAACGCTCCGAGCACCATTTTTTCAAATAACTTTTCAACTAATTTCACTAAGTTTTCGAATGATTCGAATAATTTTCAAATAAAATTTGGTGATTATTTAAAACAAGGGTTTAAAACTAGGTAGAGACCCCCCTGGTGGGAGAATTGCGCACTCCAATTAGTGTTAACGAAGTTGAATTATAGCGATACTGGCGTTACTGGCCAAAAGTATCTTTAATGGGAGAAGGAGATAACACCTGGAGACATGGGGAAGTTGGTATATATATGGGGAAAAAAGTTGAGGGCGACTAATTTTAAGAGAATGATCTATTTAGAAATAGGTCTAAAGTAGTAGGCGATAGGTATTTTAAGAGAATGATCTATTTAGAAATAGGTCTAAAGTAGTAGGCGATAGGTATTTTAAGAGAATGATCTATTTAGAAATAGGTCTTACCAGGCCCGACGCGACTATATAGGTAGAAACGGTGGCCGCCTAGGGCGGCACCACGAGAATTTTTTTTTAAGATACTTAATACTGTAGGATGATTGAGATAAACTTGACAATAAAAGCACAAAATAGCTCTTGTTGTCTTTGCACCATAAAAACGTATATAAACTTAGTACCGGTACTACTGCGATACTCCCACCCCCCAGCGGATGAAATATTTTCCTTCCCCCACTTCTTTCTAATTTATTTATTTGTTTGTTTGGATTTTTATGGCGCAAGAGCATCTGAGCTATACTGCGCCTTGTCTAATTTAAATCAATAATTATTTAAATTCTCTGTTCTCACAAAAATTGATCGTTTTACCCTGCAGCGTTGCAATTTAAAACTTATGGGGGGGAGTTTCAAATTGGCTTTTAAAGATGATATGATGCGACTTTAAAAGAAAATAATGTGTTTTAATATTCAATGGGGGCTTGACCTCCGAGCTCCCCCTTTTCTACGCTATTGGTTTACCCCATTCCCCCCCAATTTTATTCGTGTGGGTGTCGCGATCTTCTCAAATGGGTCGCGCATGACATTACATATAATAAAATGAGTAAAATTTATAGTTGTGACGGCAATTGATCAATAGTCTAAAAAATCCGTCTTTCTAATCTGATCAAAATGACCAGTGAATTACATAATAGTGTTACCTCTGAATAAGGGACACTTCTGTTCAAGGGACGATTGATTCCTCTGATCTCCAGCCCTTTTGAATAGGGACCTTAATGTGTTTACCTTGGAAGAAAGGACACCTCTATTTAAGGAGCAAAATGTTCGGTCCCATAGGTTACCCTTACTGAGAGGTAACACTGTACTTGTGCAATAACCAATGTTTAACGACGCTCCATTCAAAAACCTTTTAGGAAGAGGATTCTCGAAATAATCCTCTGTTTTCTAATTCTCTTCCTTTCAAACATGTCAACTACATGTTCAAGTATTAGCATTTTCAATTTACTCAGTCATCTTCGTGTATTATAAACGAACTATTGCTGCCAACTATTCGCCCCTGTCAAATTACATATTACCGACTTTTTACTAATGTTTCATGTAATCTATTTTCAGGTTTGGATAAATTATTTATTATTTTAAATGTGTCCTTGCTCTTGGCGGTATAGACTTGAAACGGGCAGTGCCAAGTATTTAAGACTTCCTTCTGTAGGTTATTCAGGTGTTGTGTCCAGAAACTTCCCGGTAGGTGCTTAAAATTGTGGCCTTTTATAACTCGACGTACCGTGGGTGTTGGGATCGATTTCAAGTCTTTCTGGGATTTCGTGCAGTGCCATTGGTATTACGCCTGCGGCTGACAAAATTCAATCAATCAGTCAATCAATTAATCAATCAAATTTATTTATGTATATCATACAGATTATGACATACAAGGGATACAAGACAAAATAAACGTACTTAAAATTCTTGCAACCGTGGCGATTAAACTCCGTGATGCTCCATAAAGTATTCTTTTAATTCGGTCTTAAATTTACTTTTTGGTTTCATTTCTTTTATCGTTGTTAAGATGTTGTTTCATAATTCAATTCAATTGTGATTAATATTATTTTTATATATTCGTTCTGATTTTAATTTTGTTATTTTCTATATCTTGTGTTGTAATTATGAGCATTTTCATTAATTGAAATTAAGTTTAAGTGCTTATTTTCGTTTAATCGTTCGTATATGTATGTTTCTACTTTTAAGTTACGTATATTAGTTACGTTGAGTATTTTGTTGTCATATATTATGTCATCTTTTTGTTTCCCTGTCTTGTAGCATAATTTCTAAATTGTTTTATTAAGTAATTTTTGTTTAAGTTTGTTACTGATAATTTCACCCACACTATATTTCCGTAGTTTAGGTAAATGTAAGTTAATGCAAAACAAAGAGCAATTTTTATGTTCAAAAGTAAGCTTTGTCAAAATTCCGTTAGATATTCTAATTTTCTTTTTTTCAATTTCGTTTATTTGACAATCCCAGCCTAAATTATCTTGAATTATTATTTTTCCCAGAAATTTAATTGAGTTAATTCTTTCGATGACAGTGTTATTAAATTTTATTTTGTTCGGTTGATTGAAATTTTTTTTTTATTTTCGGTATAAAAAATTATATATTTTGTTTTATCTGTGTTAATTATTAAGTTATTATCCCCGAACCACTGTTCAAATGAAGATAATTTGACACTTATCGATCATCTGATAAATTTTATTTCCCTCAGTCTACCAAAGTATGTCGTCTGCAAATAATAATATCCCTTCATCTAAATTTATCATGTCATTTATTGTTATTAAAAACAACAACGGTCCGAGGATTGTTCCTTGAGGAACACCTATCCTATTTATTAATGATTTTGACTAAGTATTATCTATTTGTACTATTTATAATCTATTCAATAAGTAGCTATCAATTAATTTGAGCATCGGTCCTCTTATGACGTAATTTAATAATTTTGCTTGTATAATGTAAGTTTAATTTAATTTAAATTTGCTTATAATTTAAGTTTATAGTGCAAAGTCTATTTATTAAATCGAACGCTTTATTCATATCGAAAAAAAAATCCATAAACTAATTTCTTATCTTCGAGACCTTTTTGAATATTATTAACAGCTCTCAATAAAATGTCTTCCGTTGATTTATTTTTGCAGGTAGAATATCAACTCTTTCCATATTCCACATGTCTTTGATTTTGTGTCTGAGGTCTTGGTATTTAGCAATTTTTGTTGTGTATGTGGTCTGTATGTTGCTTAGGTTTGGAATTACTATATCTATATTGCTTGCGGGGGTTTATTATTATTATTATTATTACTAGTTCGAATCCTAGCAAGCGTTATTATGTGCAATTATATCATGATTTGTATGTCATGTGAAATCGTCCGTCCCGTGACAGACGAAGGTCCCGTTGAAAAATACGCGCACATACACACTCTAACATGATGATTTTCTTCCAATTAAACCTTGAGGAAGAAACGGTTACAATATTAGTGAACCGGATAAGAAAATCTCACCTTTCTGTTTTCTGTAAGTGGTTCCTTTTCATATTGTTGACTTCCTAAAGGCGAACGCAACGGCGAGGCATCTGGTAATTCAATCGCCCGTAGATATTCCGACGACCTGCTGCAAAGTAAAGGAATAATTGCTTTAATTATCTCTTATAATAAATGCTTTATCTCTTATTACAAATGCTTTGATTATCTCTCATAACAAATGCTTTAATTATCTTTTATAACAAATGTTTTAATTATCTCTTTTAACGAATGCATTAATTATCTCTTTTAACAAATGCCTTAATTATCTCCTATAACAAATAATTTTTTCTTATAACAAAAATGTTTTGATTATCTCTTATAAAAAATGCTTTGATTATCTTTTATAACAAATGCTTTAATTATTTCTTACAACAAATGCTTTAATTATCTCTTATAACAAATTCATACCGTGCATGTAGTATGCAGTTTGCAGCAGTCTAAATGTCAATACGCTTTTAAGTTGAATTAATTTTCACATGAAATGTGTCCCGAATCCCAGGCAAATTGTATAGTAATATCAGAGCCGTAGCAATTCAAAAAGTATGGGTGTGGGGAGGGACCTTCAAGCAGATTTAAAAAGGATCAAGAGATTCAACGTTAAAGAAAACAACGTACTTTATTATTCAAAGAGTGGGGGGTGGAGGCATGAGTCCTCGGAACCCCCCATTTCCTACGCCACTGGTAATAATACGATACGATCCTGTCTTCTCCGGATAATGTGAACTATTTTTAACAGGAACAAATTTGCTGTCGCTGTGAGTATTCATGTTAACGAGGTTCGACTGTAGTTTAAATAAAAGTACAGTATTACCTCCCGTAAGGAACACCTCCGAATAAAGGACAACTCTATTTAAGGGATGATTAATTTAGTCCACAGTACATGTATGCATCAACACATATACCTTGAAGAAGGGACACCTCTATTTAAGGGACAAAATGCCTGGTCCCGTAAGTGTCCCTTATTGAGAGGTAACACTAACACATAAACATAAAATCTATAATTCTTGTAATATAATCAATATTGTTACGTGAGTTTAGTTAGCTTTTAAAATGCCTTAGTCAGGGCCGACGAGAGGGGAGGGGGTAGCAGGGGCTTCCTCTCGGGGGTCCGGATGAAGTCTAGGGGGCCCGGCCCTGAAAAAATATCTATGCCACTGTCTAGGGAATGGGACCACACTAGGAAGGAAGACCACACTAGGGAAGGGGCCATGGGGGCCGGTGGAAGTAAGCCTGGGGGCCCGTGCTGGCAAGGATCTATGCTGTGGGGGCTCCGGCCCTGGAAAAAATATCTATGCCACTGCCCAGGGAAGGGGACATGAGGGGTCGGTCAAAGTGAGCCTGGGGGCCCACGTTGGCTCTCGGTGGCCCTGACCTCAATACAGGTCATCTAGTACGAGATCAACAGTTTAACCTGACGGCTTAACCTAATCTCTGAATCACAACATTTTTACGAACTACCTAGCTCATCGAGAATCGAACTCGAGTCGATCGGCCATTGCAGTAACCGTGCTGTTATAATATGAGCATGCGTCTCGTGGATAAGAGCTGTGCCCAATCGTTGATTGAATGAATTAATGAACGACTGTTCCCATCTATCATCAATAAACTGACTCGTTTGTGAACGATTCGACGTTCAATTGCAGATTCAGGATGTTATTACGGGGGGGAGAGGAGCAGCGGTTTCGGGGGCCCCCACCTGGAAAATTTTTAGTTTCGGACTGTTAAATAGTTTAGGTAAATGTTGTTATATTACTAGCCTTCCTTTATGCTCACCAAAATATTTAATTTAAGACAATGAATTAAAGATGGTCTTTTCTTTAATTAAACTATATGGTTTAAGGCATATTATAGTCAAGTATGACAGAAGGATAACCTAGTAAAGGAGACATATACAATAACCAAAAACGATAATTTACAATGTAATTAATAGAACAAGTTTAAATTTAAACTACAAAAACATCGTAATTATTTTACTTTTTTTATAACAAACAACTTTTTAAAAAATTTGAAGTTTATAGTGCAAAGTCAAGCCATCTTGGTTTCTTTGAAAATTTGTCAATCACTTTATTTACATCAATATGAATGTCTCTGTGGGTGTGTATTAAAAGTCTCTTCTGTCATCCGCGTTCGAAGCCAAGTTTAACGGCGCTTCAACGATGAAAAAAAAAAAGCAACACTTGCTGAAAACTTAGTTTGAAGGGTGAGAATCTTATAGATTCGTGGAAAAACGTCTGGATCGTATTTCTCCAAGACTTTGCGTGTAAGACTTATTTATTACAGTCTTAACAAACAACACATAAAATATTCTTCATCGTCTTTATTTTCCTATTTAACCCTAGGGGGGGGCAATCGCCCCCTCCACCCCTCGCTGGATCCGCCTTTGATCAGATTCTACTAGCGAGCACTGAAAAAGAATAGAGGGAGCGCAAGCCTCAAAAAGTGTAGCTAGTTTTCCACCATTTTGGTAATCCCCTGAGTCCATATATAAACGAATGCGGGAAACAGAAAGATGTTTGCATTAGCATTCGTTTACATGAACTCAGGGGATCAACAACGTGACGGAAAATTGGCTACACAACTTTCGTGTTTTGGGAATGTGGTAGGCTGCCTCTATTATTTTTCAGTGCTCGCTGGATTCTACATATAAAATACTAGAGGAAAATATGGCTAACTCGATTTTAGATGATTTTTTTTCGCAACAGGTCATTATTGGCATAGTTAGCGTTAAAATCTGGGGGGTATAACCCTCCCCGCCCTCTGCCCAATACTCCGTACATAGGTTTCATTTATAATTTTCTTTTTTTTTTCTGCAGGGATAATTTTTTTTTTATAGAGGGGGATAAGCTGCCACTAGTCCCTTCTTCTATGTAAGTGAGTAATTTCCCACTACTTCGCCCTCATATTACGACAGATAGTGCGATGTAGTGCAAGTTGAGATGAATAAAAATAGCAAAAGAGAAATAGTGTTACCTCACAATACGTGATTGCCTCTCCAGTAACTGGACATTTTGTCCCTTAAATAGAGGGGTGACCCTTCTTCGGAGGTACACGTGTTGATACATACATATACTGGAGACCAGAGAGTCTTCCCTTGAACGGAGGTGCCCCTTACCGGAAGTAATGCTGTAATTGCAAAAATCAAACATTTCTGTCTCGCGAATGCAATTAATGACGCTAGGAATGGAACCGTGGAATTTCTCAAGGGAACGTTTTCAAAGTAGTTTACTTATTTCAAGAGTATATGGGAACACCAGTATCATAATTTCACACACGCATTATGTTAACACATTATATATGTCTACGTGCATCTGTTAATTATGTCTATTTGATTTATAAAAGATTTTTGGTGTCAAAAGTACTCTTTTGTCTGCCAATGGAAGAGGTTGATTGACAGCATTGGTGCCCATGCGAGCAGTGGTGGAGCGTGGGGGGGTGCCACCGGGGCGGAAACCCCAGGCACAGAATTTTTAGGAGCACTAAATTTCAATATTGGACTGGTGAAAGGGAGTGCTAACGGGTTTTTGAGGGTGAAATATTTAATTTAGCGTTAGTAACCCACACTAAGCCGCTGCATACGAGTATTTCTAAGGGAGGGGCTGCGAAAAATTATTGCCACTTTCTCAAAGCTGTCGAGAATTTTAGTGAATGTGCAAGACACCAAAACGCTACAAAAATAATTGATATTGCTTGACAATTAGTAATGAGCTAAAAAGTACCTTATTTTAAAATGTGACTGTAAAACTTTTGAAAGTAAATGCATAGCAGGTTCGGGCGAATCAAATTTTTAAACGGCTAGGGGGACCCGAGCCCCTCCCTGCCCCCCATATGGGCGCCCATGTGTGGCAATGATTCTAAATAGCCTCATTTCGCCTAGTCAGCAGTAAAAACCGGCCTAACTAC
>QLNU02014802.1:76974866-77008976 GCA_006491805.2 Dysdera silvatica | reverse complement strand
TCTATCTTGGCGGTTCTCTTTTTAGCATTTCCTTAGGTTTAGTTTTAGCAATTTTAACCTTTCTTATAGAGCTTCGCTTACCTAATTTATCCAAGGCAAATTTCAATTCAAAACGTATGCCTTTGTTTAAAAGTTAGTGGAAATTCTTAGCCTTTTAAAGCTCTATGATAAGTGTTAGTAATCTGTTATATTTATTTCATGATATTATTGATGCTTCAATAGAAACTAAGAAAAACAAAATGGAAACGAAAAGTACTGTACTCTACGAAAATGTCAACAATGTTTATAGCTTGATAATGTCATACTTCAATGTAAATACACATTAGGTAAGGAAGACATCCTTTATAGTGTATAGGCTGCAGAAGATTCGGGTTTCGACCATCTTCATAGCATAAATACTTTATTATGCTAATAAATTGACACCCACATTCTTAGGCTCGTAATAGAGCCTTTTAGGTATAGGAGGAGAAAAAAAGAGACCTTGTCCCCGTCCTGGAGTCGAACCAGAGTTTTCCGCCGTTCGCTCAGAGTACCTTGACAGCTATACCAAAGAGGGCAGGTACAAAGCTCTCTTTTTCCGTATACGAAGTTGTATTATTACCCTTCACAGGGATAACACAGTTGCCAAATAATGGTTGACACACATAGTCATCGGGACGAGTTTTTTGAGAGATTTTCCGTGAGGGATTTTTTATCATGGTAATAAATTGATACCCATGTTTTTAAAACGTGGGTGTCAATTTATTACCATAGCAAAAATCGCCCACCGAAAAATCTCACAAAAAAACTCGCTCCGGTGGCTTTGTGTGTCAACCATTATTTAGCAATTGCCATATCCCTGTGAAGGGTAATAATATCTTACAACTTCATAAACACTTCCTTTGTAAAAAAAAATTGAGGAAAAGGAAAATCAAATTTGAAACAATTATTAATTCTAGATAAGTAGACATAAATCTAGTACCTGGTCATACAAATTAGACAGTCTTAATTTTTATGAGCGTTTGCTGTTTATCAATTTCTTGCGGTTATTGATGTACTTTGCGGCATGATTCCAAATAGACGCATGCATATCAAATGTGAGAGAAATCGTTCTTTTAGGCGGTTTTTTTACTTCGATTTTATCACTTTCTCTCTCTACACTTCATATTTTACAATTTATTTCTAGACGTGTGAAAGGATATGTTATGAGCAATGTGAATAGCCTTAAAGCTATTTATGTTACGAGCAATGTGAATAGCCTTAAGGTATATTACACAACAAGAGTGTTGTTTATTTGGAAGTGTTGCTCTTTATTTGAATTGAGAAAAAGAGCTATGACTAGCAAGTTTCTGCTGTACCTTATTAAAATAGACATGTGAATATAAAATTGTCAGAATAAGAGAAGGCATTTTCATATAACTTTTGTCATAAAAGTAAAAGCGAGCTATATGCTTTTGTCATCCGTTTTTTATTGCGTATTCCACTGAATGCGACTTGACGTAAATTTCAACTTGGCAATTAAGGTTTACTTCTTTCAAACACTGTCGTAAAAATAACACATCCACACAGTGCAAATAGTCAATACAAGTATCAGGGCTTATGGAGTTTCTCAAAATGAGAACGGACATAAAGCGGAAGATAAAATAGACACCAAAAGAGTAAATCGTTGCAGAAAAATAAAGGAATGCATGAAGTTATGATGAAATACCAAAAATGAGGGAAAACTGAATTAAAGTGAAAGAAAATGGAACTCATGACTATAGGGGTATGTAGCGTGCCTACTCAGGTTTACGATTTTTTCTTGTCGTTTCGTTGTTACTATTTCTGCGAATTCAATTGCAGTGCCTAAAAGGTTGAAGCAACGTATTTTCAGTGTAAAATTTTCTGCAAATGGTTCCATTGACAATCATGATATAGATATACACTGTATGCCCAGAAGTATCTGGACACTTCGGATTTTTTAATTTTTTTCGAATTTCTAAAAACTGGCCAATTATTCGCTAACTGTGGGGATATATAGAACATACTTGAATGCACACTTTCCAATAAAGTTTCGGTGATTTATGCATTTAGGGGACCACCCACATATTAACAAAGTGAAAAAGTACATTGGATTACCCTGTATTATAAAAAGCTGGAAATTATTTGTAGCTTTCAGAAAATATTTTACCAGCTATGCTTAATGCCTGTGTGTATTTTCATGCAACAAACATGTATATTCATAAAGATAGAAACGTTTCTTGAAGAAAACCCCAAGTTTTGTCACGTTTTTTGCTTATAATATTCACAATTTTCAGTCGAATTTCATGAAACTCACAGAACATTTGTCAATGTACAAGAAAAATATTACATTTAAATTAGAAATTTATATATATTGAATACCCGATGAGATATGAGTATTTGAAGAAAATAACTTTTTACTGCGCATGAGCAAAAGATATGAATAACCTTCTTTCAGAATTTTGTAGTCAATAGTATAGCGTAACTTTAAAAAAAACAGTGGGTATCTTGAAAATTCAGAAAGTTATCGACGATATAGTGAGCCGTATTTCTCTAATTCTCTAAAAGTAACTAGATGATAAGGGGGTTTTCCACAAATTGTCATGTTCCAAATTACCAAACACCCCTGTTCTGAAAATGAAATATTCCAGATTTATGCAAATAAGGATCAAAAGTATCCGCACACCTGCATGTTTTGCTTCTCCTTTACAGAAATCAAAAACCTTGCTTGGTGCAGAATGACCATTGTTATCCTTGCGCCATAAAAATTCAACAAACCAACAAGAAGTCAAAAATGACTATGAAGTGGGACCACCTTTTGTTGCAGTGATGACTGCCACTCTATCGGGGAGGCTATCTACTAGTTTCTGGAATTTTTCAGTGGGAATTGCATGCCATTCTTGCAAAAGAACATTAGTCAGCTTTTCTGCCGATGTGGAGCGTTTTAGCCTAACTCGCAGTCGACGTTTTGAGTCATCCAATAGGTGTTCTATGGGATTTAGGTCTGGGCTCTGAGCATGCCAGTCCAATTCCTCAACATCCATGTCAGCAAACCAGCTCTATACAGCCTGTGCTGTGTGGATAGGAGCACGATCTTGTTGAAACAAGAATGAACCTACTCCAAACTGTTGTCACAATGTAGACAACATGGAACTGCCTAAAATGTCGAGATAGCCTTCCATCTTCAGAATTCCCTTCATAGGAAGCAGAGGGCTCAGCCCGAACCATGATAAACAGCCCCAAACCATTATGCTTCCACCATCAAACTTAACTTGCGGCACAATACAGTCAAGTAAAAAGCGTTTACCCAGCATTCTCCACATCCAGTCTCTACCATCTGATTGTCAAATAGTGTACCGTAGTTCATCGCTCCATAACACTTCACGCCACTGCTGCAGGCTCCATGTTTTGCACACTTTGAATCATTGTAAGCGACGCTTGACATTGATTGCAGTAATGCTTGGTTTATATGCAGCTGCTCGGCCATGAAAATCAAGACTTCGCAGCTCCCAATGAACTGTCTTTGTGCTGACGTTGCATTCACAGGCTTCTTGAAAATTCGCACGAACTTTTTCCGCCGATGATTCCTTCATGAATATACATGTTTGTTTTACGAAAATGCACATAGGCATTAAACATAGCTGGTTAAATATTTTCTGAGAGCTGCACATTAGGTGAATATGTTACCTATACTGTTAGGCCCCCTTCGGAATTTATTCCTTAGAATGCATTACTACGTACAGAAATGATTGATGCAAGCCCTCTTACGTCGTGAATAAACTCTACACAACAGGGAAACACCAAGAAATAGGTACAAGGGGTTGTGCTCTACGTGGAATGCACAAATGGCGCTACCAGCTCACGAACGATTAGGGAAAACGGTTATTCTTCCAGTTGCCGTCAGTGCAAGCATAGACGGCAAAGATGGAAAGTGATCATTATGGACAGCATGGTTTTTGTGAAAAGATGTGGTTTCAGAAGGCAAAATCCATCATCGTATGGTGTCAGTGTGCGGAGACAAAGCATCATCAAGGCAAACAGTGTTCCGTTGGTTGGCCAAGTTCAAGAGTGAACAACTGCAATGTAATGCCGAATTGCAAGTTATTGTCCATAGATGATGCACCAACCCACTCAAGGATTGGTTCACCACAGCCATCTGGAAACTCTCAGTCAGATGGCAGAAATGCATAAACTTAGATGGGGAGCATGTCTAACCAATGTAATATTCATTTTTGCTGAATAAAATATTTTCCACCCTGTGATTGCATTTGTGTCAATCATTTCTATACGTTTCTATGTGTTCACCAAGGGTGCGATAAGAAGGCATTTTTTAAGGAGGAAGTGAATATAAGTTCCCAGAAATAGAAAAACTATTGTAATAAAATTAATTTTTATTAGAGCGTTTTCAAAAAGTCATTATACTCTGCGACAGATGTCTTGGTACATCTTGTGCAAAAAGCGTAATCTGTTGTCGTGGCAATGTCGTGAAGAGGGATGTAGCCAGGTTTCGTAGTATCATATTGTGCACGACCAAGCTTCTTTAAATACTTGTGACGCTGCTCCAAGAGAAACCCACGCTTGAGAAGTATTCCAGGAAATGTTAGTATTTTCTTATGGGAAATGCCCATGAGTCCATGTACAATATTGAACCTCTCAGTCAGATTTTTCCTTCCTGAAATAGAATACATGATCAAAATTATTTGTGTGTCTCATTAATATATTTTAATGAGTTTTTCTTCCCTGAAATGTAATACATCATTAAAATCAAGGGTGGATTGGGTCCTCTCAAAGGGAGCATACTTTGGATTTTCGGAGGGTGCGAGTCTTTCTCCATTCGAAGGTGAGAGTCCTATTGCCCATGAGGGTGCACTGGCCCAGTCCGCCTCTGGTTAAAATTATTACTGCACTTCTTATTAACATAATTTAATGTGAATAGAAAGATAGGAGGAAGAAGGAATTAACATACAAAGGTTAAACACTGATGAAATAGCAAATGAAAAAGATCACACAAGCTTTCCAAAGTGTCAGGAGCAGTCCTTCATCAGAAGTAATGTTAATTACTCCTGATGAAGGACTGCTGCTGACTTATCCGAAAGCTTGGGTGATCATCATCATTCGCTTTTTTACCAGTGTTTAACGTTTGCATGTATAGTTCTTCCATAGTACTTTGTATTTTATTTCTATAAGAAGGAAGGTGAGCCGTCCAAGAGAAAGGTGGCTTTCTGGAGCGGAGAAAGGTCTAAGATAAAGAATGGAAGTAAAGTCTTGGATAGAGGAGAATGGTGAAAAAAAAAACCAGTCTTGGATGGAGGAGAAAGAAGAATAGATAACGATTGTTAAGGAAGCCCAGGTCCTTCAGGGGTTGTAGTGCCAAAAAAGGAAGGAATGGGAAAAGTGAGGTCAAAGCAGGGTTTTTTCAAACAGTGTGTTGCAGGTTTCGATTAAGGGTATCGTGATGTTGTTATCCCAGGGTATCTACCAAAATCAAGGAATCCAATCTGGAGACCTTTTTTGAGGACCCATGATCACATTTTGGGAATCTTACAAATTTGTATTATTTACTTTATTTTTACGCATTACTATTGGTTATATATGTAACGCTTATATATGCTTAACCATTTAAAATATTAAATTTTTCAAAAACAATTTTATATAAGATTTTTTTTTCTTGAACTTACAGAATTTCCCTTACTAAGGGGAAAAAAAAGATATTTGGTTGAAAATATCATTTATGACATAGATTTAATATTGTGTAATAATAAACCATATTGTAAACGTCTGCTTTACTGACTGCCAATCAAATGAATAAATGCGTCAATCAAATGCGTCAATTTCAGTGAAACAAAACATTTAGAATATGTGGTTTGTACATTTTTGTGTATTTGGCAGCTGTCGATGATTTATGAATAATGAAGGAAGATGTGAGTCAAAAAAGTTTGAAAACTCCTAAGTTAAGGTATTCTATAGTTAACTACCCAAAATTAATTTGTGTGCTAGCAGGGCTCCTACCAGGTCGATCAAAAAAAAAAAGGAAAACTTTAGAAAAAAAAAAGTAGGGTACTTTTTAACGTCGACATGAATGCCCAAAAGAGGAACAGGAGACTTAAGCCCCCCCCATTGTTTAAAAAATTGATTTGTTTGATTCTGCTATGCATTTATTTTCAAATAATGCTTAAAACTCAGGCATTTGATTAGTGGCCATTGGCCAGCAGGGCCCTTTTTATTAGAGGCCACTTCATTTAAGTTAATAGCCACTTTCGCATAACCAAAAACCTTTAAATACTGCAGCCTTAGGAAGGTTCACCTTAGGACGGAACTTTAGGAAGTTGACCAACATTTTTCATGAAGAATAATACGCAGTTTGCGGTTTCAGAATGTAACCTTGCTGCAGAGTCAAAACAGACAGGATTGCATTGGGAAACAGTAAAGTGGCGAGTGTGATGGCGACTGAAGTCGTATTTTTAATCGCCATTCCCCAATATTTAATAGCCCTTGGTCTGGTGCCGACCTTGAATTTGAACCTTTACTTTCAAAAGTATAATAATGAATTGTAGATGACAATTTCAACACATTATGAATCGATGGATTTCTTAATCCCCCACTCCTCTTAAAAGTACTCATATGGGCTCCAATGAATGTCGACAAATAAAATGACTATTACAGGCTATTTTGCTTAAAGCTATATAGGGACCCCACTATCCACACACTTTTTTCGGCTTGCGCGATGTGTCTCTGACCGTCGAGTGGTAAAAGTTCGATAGTCGCTATGAAACCGCTTTTAGAAACAAAAATCGTAAGATTTCTAAACTTTGTAATAAAACTAGAGAATTTTCCAAATTATTATTCTTGACAAAAAATTCAAATTTTGCTATTTTATTTCACATTTATTAGTTGTTTTCTTTTTCAATTTTTACTCGCACATACTTTCAATTTGGTTGCCCCGGGCAAGCGGGCGACCAAATTTTTGCATGGCTGTCTTACATAAATAATAATTTATAACATGTTATTACAATCCTAAAAATTCAGGTTTTTCACTTTTCTGTGAACTCATTATCAATTTTTTCAGTCTTTTGGTAGATGTTAATCATATCAGATGAAAGAGACGCTTCACTAAAATCTTTTCTTTTCAGTGCTTGGTGCAACCTTTCCTGAGCAATGCATTTTTCAGTGAAAAAGCTCTTTCTACATCTGAATTACCATGTGCTAGTATCAGAAGAAAAGGAACATATTTAACTAGAAGAGGATACCTGCATTGACCCTAGAGAGATTTGATCTTGAACACTCGGGCACAATAATGGTGAACTCTATAACGCTTAATTTCACAATTATTTTTTTACACTTATAACTAAATGTTCTGTAATTTCATCATCCACATGGTACACTATATGCCCAAAAGTACCCGGACACACTGGATTTTTTATTTGTTTATTATTATTATTATTTTTGAATTTCTAAACAACTACTTGGCCAATTGTTCTGTTTGGAGATATATAGAACATACTTGAACGCCCACTTTTCAAGGAAATTTCAGTGACTTGTGCATTTAAGAAACCACCCACATATTGACAAAGTGAAAAAATATATTTGATCACCCTGTATCATAAAAAGCTGGAAATTATTTGTAACTTTCAGAAAATATTTAACCAGCTATGCTTAATGCCTGTGTGCATTTTCGTAAAACAAACATGTATATTCATGAAGATAGAAACGTTTCTTTTAGGAAACTCAAATTTTGTCACATATTTTTTGCTTATAATATCCACAATTTTCAGTCAAATTTCACGAAACTTACAGAACATTTGTCAACGTATAATAAAAATATTATACTTAAATTAGAAATTAATATATTGAATACACGATGAGATATGAGCATTTGAAGAAAATAATTTTTTACTGCGCATGCGCGAAAGATATGAATAACTTTCTTTCATAATTTTGTAGTCAATAGTATAGGGCAACTTAAAAAAAATACCAGTGGGATATCTTGAAAATTCAGAAAGTTATCGACGATATAGTGAGCCGTATTTCTCTAATTCTCTGAAAGTAGCTAGATGATAAGGGTTTTTTCCACAAATTGTCATATTCCAAATTACCAAACACCCCTGTTCTGAAAATGAAATATTCCAGATTTATGCAAATAAGGATCAAAAGTATCCAGACACCTGCATGTTTTGCATACCTTTACAGAAGTCAAAAACCTTGCTTGGTGCAGAATGACCATTGTTGTCCTTGTGCCATAAAAATACAACAAACCAACAAGAAGTCAAAAATTAGTATGAAGTGGGGCCATATTTTGCTGCAATGACGGCTACCACTCTATCTGGGAGGCTATCTTCTAGTTTCTGGAATTTTTCAGTGGGAATTGCACTTCATTCTTGCAAAAGAATATTAGTCAGCTCTTTCACCAATGTGGGCCGTTTTGGCCTAGCTCGTAGTCGACGTTCTAATTCATCCCATAGGTGTTCTATGGGATTTAGGTCTGGGCTCTGAGCAAGCCTGTCCAATTCCTAAACATCCATGTCAGAAAACCAGCTCTGTACAGCCTGTGCTGTGTAAATATGAGAATGATCTTGTTGAAACAGGAATGGACCCATTCCAAACTGTTGCCACAATGTAGGCAGCATAGAATTGTCCGAAATGTCGAGATAGCCTTCCGTCTTCAGAGTTCCCTCAGCGGCGCCAAGTCCACCCCCATTACGGCTATGCAGCTGCAAACCGGTGTTGAACCACATGAGTCTAGGAGAGAAAAAAGCATGCTCAAATTCTGGGAAAGAGCCAAGAGACTGGACGCAAGATACTTGGGTGGCTACAGATCAGCAACCCAGCGACTCAAAACCCAAATAACGCCCCTTGCGTATGCTGAAGCTCTACGAAATAAGTACCAGCTCCCGAATGCCAACCCAGCACCTCTACACTACTACACCACGGTTGCATCAGCCCTACCAAAAGCCAATGTAGAACACCAAAAGCCAATGTAGAACTCCAAAATCTGTTCACATGCAAAAAAGATGCAAATCCGCATGAACTCAAAATATGTGCTTTGGAAACCATTCATAATCTCTATCCGCCCAATGACTGGCTGCACATTTACACCGACGGGTCTTATATACCCGAAATTAATGTTACTGGTGCAAGTTCATACTGCAAATTATTTAAAAAATACTCAGCTGTTGGAAGAAATACAAGCAACTATGACGGAGAAATATGAGCAATTAACAAAGCTGTGAGTAAAATACTGGCCCTCAACTTAACTGCAAGCAAAGTTGTGTTCCTCATTGACTCACAGGCTGCAATTGTAGCGCTCAGCAACAACAAACCTACAGATTGCCCTCGTACCATTAAATGCCGCAGCCAACTAGCTGATGTTATCAACGCCGGATGGGACGTCAGGCTTCAGTAGGTCCCTAGCCATGTCGGACTCCCAGGCAATGAAAAAGCAGATGAAATGGCTAAGAAAGGGGTAGAGGCGGATCAACCTGAGGCCCCACAAACTCTCCAATCAGCCAGAAACGTAATCGACACCATTGTCTCTAAGTCTACATCTAACATCCTAAAAAGCCTCAGTATTGGAAAACAGTGGGAGCCCTTCACCGGTTCCGTTTGATGACTGGCCACGACTATCTACAGGCCCATCTACATCGAATAGGCGTAACTAACATGGACATCTGCCCTCTCTGCCCAACCGAGAGGATGGTGGAAGGTCACCTCCTCACTTGCCCAGACCTGAAGAATTTTTCCACTGATCTAACGAAGCGATACTGGAAGGCTCGGCGTCAAATGGCCCAACTGCCACAGATGGGCGTTCAACAACAACATCTTCAGAGTTCCCTTCACATGAATCAGAGGGCCAAGCCTGAACCATGAGAAACAGCCCCAAACCATTATGCTTCCACCACCAAACTTAACTTGCGGCACAATACAGTCACGTACAAGGCGTTGACCCTGAATTCTCGACACCCAGACTCTACCATCTGATTGCCAAATAGTGTACAATGATTCATCGCTCCATAACACTTGACGTCACAGCTGAAGGCTCCATGTCTTGCGCGCTTTGCACCATTGTAAGCGACGTTTGGCATTGGTTGCGGCAATGCTTGGTTTATATGCAGCTGCTCGGCCATGAAAACCAAGACTTTGCAGTTCCTGACGAACTGTCTTTGTGCTGACGTTGCATCCAGAGGCATCTTGAAAATCCGCACGAACTTTTTCCGCCGATTTCATGCGGTTCGCTTTCACAACTCTCTTCAGCACTCTGCGTTCCCTGTCTACTAGACGAAGTGGTCGACCAGGTCGTGGATGCACCGTTGTAGTCCCCGTATGTTCCCACTTTACGATAACAACATTAACGGTGGAACGGGGCACTCGTAACATCACAGAAATCTCACGAGCAGATTTTCCACAGCAGTGACAACCAATGACTTCACCACGTTCAAAATCATTTAGCTCGCCCTTTCCTCCCATTTTACTTTTCTAGCTTTGAAATTATAATTGTTAACTCGTCAGACTTCTTTTATACTTGTCTGAGAGCTAGAAATTTGACGTCACTAACAGAATCCACCACGTAGGAGGGTGTCCAGATACCTTTGGTCCTTATTTGCATAAATCTGGAATATGACAATTTGTGGAAAAACCCCTTATTATCTAGATACTTTCAGAGAAGTACAGAACTACGGTTCACTATATCGTCAAAAACTTTCTGAATTTTCAAGTTATCCTATTGTTTGTTTTTTTTTTGTTTTTTTGAAGTTGTCCTATACTATTGACTACAAAATTAAGAAAGAAAGTTATTTATATCTTTCGCGCATGCACAGTAAAAAATTATTTTCTTCAAATGCTCATATCTCATCGTGTATTCAATATATTAATTTCTAATTTAAGTATAATATTTTTCTTGTACTTTGACAAATGTAAGAAATTTGACTGAAAATTATGGAAATTATAAGCAAAAAACTTGTGACAAAATTTGGGTTTTCTTAAAGAAATGTTTCTATCTTCTTGGATATATATGTTTGTTTTAAGAAAATGCACAGGCATTAAGCATAGTTGGTTAAATATTTTCTGAAAGTTACAAATAATTTCCAGTTTTTTATGATACAGGGTGAGTGATCAATCAAATATATTTTTTCACTGTCAATATGTGGGTAACCCCCTAAATGCACAAGTCACCGAAACTTCGTTGGAAAGTGTCCATTCACCCATGTTCTATATATCTCCAAAGTTAGAGAATAATTGGCCGAGTAGTTTTTTAGAAATTCGAAAAAATTAAAAAATCCAAAGTGTCCGGATACTTTTGGGCATATAGTGTATGCCCTCCATCCCTATGGAACTTTGTCCCATACTCTGTCCACTGCTAGCATGACCATTTTAAACGAATGAAGACCTTCCATTTCACGTTCTTTGCAAATCTCTGTAACCATTGCTTCTGCTTCTGCATGATCTAAAAGTATTGAAGTCAAATAGCTGCCTGAGAAACATCAGGACTCCAAAACCAGAAAAACATATTCAACTGCATTTTCACTTCGGCCTATTGTTGTTTCATCCACAGTTGAAGTTTACATCAGAATTGTGAATGATTGATGTCAATTCCAGTGTAAGGAATATGTGCAAAACTTCTGTTAAAGATGAATAGTAATTTGGTGGGTGTCGAAGCGTCATGGGTGAAAACTACGTGGGTGTCGAAAATTATTAAGTAAAAAATAAATGCTCCCACAAAAACTTGCCCCAGTGGCTTTGTGTGTTGACCATTATTTGGCAATTGTGTTATCCCTGTGAAGGGTAATATCTTACATGCTTATATACGGAGAAAAAGACCGTTGTTCTTGTCCTCGTTCGTTTAGTGGTCATGACACTCTGGGATAAACGGAGGGTCCCTGATTCGAATCCAGGATGAGGACGGTGTCTCTTTTTCTCCTAAATGAAAAACAGTTCTAGTTTGAGCTTCTTTCTACTTGGGTGTCGAAAATTATTAAGTAAAAAAAAAAGAGAGAGTAATTTAATGACTGAAAAAAACAATCTCTCCAAATTAATTTTGTGTATTGGATTTCATCAGTTAATAGATAAGTAGGACATTTCACCAAAATGTAGGACAAATGGGAGCCCTGGTATTAGGTATCATTAGTTTTGACTGTCGTATGCGTATTTAAACATTTAATTTTGCAAATCGGGATATAAAATTTCTCACCTAATAGCCATACTTTAGGTTTCATAAGAAGGAGCTGTTTCATTTCAGATTCAGTAAAACCCATTTCTTCTTTAAAAAGAAACAATTTTTCCTACAATCAAAAATGAAAAAGATAAGATATGATTATATATCTACATGTAAATGATATACACAATGTACATACAAACAAAAAACAAATATAATTATAAATTTATTATTTATTAATGCAGTACAAATATCCCATATTACATGCGTTATCTGATTTTGAAAAACTGGGAGTCACTCTCAAATACACAAGGGATCCAAATTAACTTTTTAAATCAGGTGCACAAATGCACCCAAGTCTTACGACTTACGTGCATAAAATACTAGTTAAGTGTACAAGTAACGAACAGAATAGAAAGTAAACCTCAACATTAAAAACGGGTAAAATGTAAGTGTAGCAACTATATTTAAGCATGTAAACTAAAAAAGTGCAACTTTTCAAAATAATTGAACATTCGTATGTAATAAAAAAAAATTCAAAGCAAATGCAGATACATTGAGAAAATTATATAAAATTATTCCGTAGGTCACTGTTCTTGAAAAAAAAACCAAAAAAAAACGTAAGTAGCCATAGTTTTGGGTAGCTAGGCACACTGTGTGCACCCAAGTTAAAAATTTACATGCATGGATAAAATTTCATGTGCACCCGCTAATTTCGAACCTTGAAATATACCTATAACTATTTCCACGAGCATACCACAAACTTGTGCAATGAAATTTGGAGTAAACAATTAAATCTATACGACAAAATGTCTCATCCATTACTTAACATTCGGGATCCCTCTCACTTACAAATGATCATATCAACCACAATAATAATTAATTACCCAAGTTCAAACATCCGTGAATGGATTTCGGCCTGCTAATTTAACGAAGTTGAAAAAAAATTTTTTTTTAAATATATTAGATCGCCTGATGGTAAATGCATTTAAAGATTCAATTTTATATATATATACAGTAACATCAATGTTCGCATAAAGATAGTTAACGTCATGCTGTACCTGCACCTTTCTGAGAATCACGAGCCTTTGTCATCTGGGGAACCAAATCTCAAACAGTAATGAAGAAAAATGGCACACGTTCAATGGTGCTATTGAAGTTCGTCACATTTACGGCACCAGAAAGCAAGGGTCATGTGGCACCAGGACCTACAGTTTTCCGAGGAATCCGAACCTCTTAAGGCCTGGGGAACCAACGTCTCAGACTATGGTGAGCAGTTAGCAAGTAACTTCTTTTTCTTGGGGGGGGGGGAGGCACAGTTGGGAATCAAACCCAGGGTAACCACACGGTAGGGGAATGCATTACCACTGCACCATCTGGTGCCACTGTAATTACACTTGGGTTAACAGAACAACAGACAAACATGTTATCTCTATACAACCATAGGGAAGCTAAAAAAAACTTTAAAAAAAAAGCTACTATATTATTTCATATAGCAGTATCCTAGGCTGTTTCAATTTACACATACCAGACGGTTAGCTAGTGAGACTACCAATTATGTAAACATGACTTCCTATATACAGTAGAACCTGGTAAAGTGACCTCACCTAAATGAAGTGACCCTGCATGAATAAAGTGACCCCACCTGAATAAAGTGACCACTTTTTATAAGAGAGAACTGGTAGGGACTTAGTCATGCTTACACCAAAATCTGTTGTGTATAGTGATCCCCCTGTCTATGGTGACTATTGCAGTTCAGTCACAAAGGCGGTCACTTTATGCAAGTTCTGCTGTATTCACAAGATTACTTGTATTTTATGACACTAGGGTGGTTGTTGGTCACGCTGCACCAGACGAAGCGAGTCACAAAAGTGAATGTAATCATGTCACTTTTGGATTTAGTTACAGATGGTGCATTGCCACTCCCAGCTTCTATCCCATCGAGTATACGATACCCTCTCGGTGGTTCGTACAGGTACAGACGGAAAATTAATTTCTTGACTAATAGATATGACTAAGCGATCATTGTACTCCATGGCCAACTGTCTTAGGTTCGTAGCTGCCAAAAGGAACAAAGCTAAACATCTTTGAGTCATAACAGTGCAGCATTGCTTAAAGATGAATAAAGACCTCGGTGGTGGACTCCGTACAACTTTCAGCAACTTTATGACCTAAAACAATGCTTCAACAAACCTCCGTTTCCCACTCATTCCAGTATTTCCCTTCTGATCCTCCAGATTCCTTTCATTCACTCTAACTCTCCACACTCCTTAGAGTTGTTTTCGATTTTTATATAATGATAAAGTTCATCTGCTATATAACATTATCATGTTCAATCGTTTGCTCTTATGATGCCAGGACAGATAAGGTTATGCTTTGCCAGGACCTATATTTTCTTGAGGAATCTAATTCTTTCAAGATCTATAGAACCAAACCTGTGGATTGAAGCTATTGGCGACAGGTATAAGCCCCCACACACACACACACACTGTTAGGAGTAGGGACTATGGATTAATAAGATGCAAGGTGTACATGTTAGCATGGCAGGGTTATTATCAGGGCCCAATCAAACTAAAGTGGGGGCCCCCCAGGGCCTAGAATTCACTCAGACCACACACACCCCCAACAAAATTATTCATTAAGTAATAAATGAAAATTCTTGCTGTATATTATCTGCATAATCAATAATTTAAAGCCATTTTCAATGACGCCTCAATTATAACTAAAAAAATATATAATATTAATAAACTATTAAGTTATAATTAAAAACCTATGTTTCAAACTGACACTTTAAACTTTCCATTCAATTGTCAAAAAATACACTTCTTTTTAATTAAAAAAAAAATTGATAAGTCAATTGGGTTTTACATCGTATGGACTTGTCTTTAAATAATATATAAGTAGTTGAACATTCTTGAAATAAAAATAACTGGACGTTCTAACATAAAAATATACATTACATACTTTATATTGTCTTTGTTTATATATATATAAAATGGATGTTCAATGAAAAAATAAATAGCCGTTAAACATGAAAATGTTTAAAATCCTAAAAAGGCTTCTTCCTTCCTTTCTTTTAAACAAAATCATGAATTATGTCATTAAAATCTAATTTTGCTGTAATATAATTGTAGATTGTTTTTGCTTAAAATAGAGGAGAGGGATGTGGCCTCGAGGGCCTGTGTGTTAACGAGGCTCTGGTTATCATGTTAAATACGATGCTTCTAACAAGTATCCCACAATGCCATATTCTGTTTACAACAGTAATCTGCCGAATTATCCTTCTCTTTTCAATAGTAAACTTTCATTCATGGAAAATATGAGAGCTTGTGCACAGCCTTCATGCACCCACTGTTTCCTAACCAGCGAGGGTACCCACTAAGAACAACAAAAAGAGTAAGTGTAAATAATCTATAATCTATTCCAGTTCAGATCAACCTATGCCCATGATTCAAACAATTTAAAATATTGAGAAAGATCTAGTTTTGTTAACAATAAAATTCCACCCCTCAACGTTAGTCCTAGGGACTACGTTCTTGCGAAAATGAGAAACTGTACGTAACTGACCTCAATACTGTTCTTTGTACATTAGAAGTTAACAATAATATCATCAGAGCTCGATAAACCAAGACACCTGCTCGTCATTGGACTAGATTTTTGAAGCCGGCAACTGAGAATTTTTTTTTTTTTTTTTTTTTGCTACTAGGCCCCCCCAAGAATTTTTTTTTTTTTTTTTGAGGCTAGCGAGTACCATTCATCACGATTTATTGAGCCCTGGTTATTATAACACTTCGTCTTACCAATAATTTCTCGTGTTCGTAAGAGATGAGTTTGGGATTTTTTGTAACAACAAATCGGACTTCGGCTCCAGTCAGGTTGAATGTTTTTTGGAAGAAACCCAATCGCTGATCGACACTTTTCGTGCTCATCGACAGAAAAAATGGATTTCTGCAGACAATGCGCACAATCGCAGCATTGTTAAAACTTTTGCTTTCAAGGTAGTTAATTCTGACTTGCAAGTTTTCCAAATCGTGCTTGAAAATCAGAGGATTTTTTGAAAAGAAATTTCCAAGTTCTGTGGCTGGGACACCTTTGTCATGCAAAAACTGAATGTATGGTTTTACGTCTCTTTCAAAGTCGAGTTGCATAATCAATTTAGCATGCTCAGGTTTCTGTTCAATCTTCGCCAAGTCGACATTCAACTCGATGAATTTCTGTAATGTTGGTGAGCGATTTGCATACGCTGCCAAGTTGAATGACACTGGCAAAGGAGGTGCAATGTCGTCAATAAAATGCGGAACTTCAGGATCTTTATTTTGTATATCCTGTTCTATGTTTCGAAAGGGATTTCGACCTCCTTTGAAAACGGGGTTTTCAATAGAGGCGCCCACACCATTTTTTTCCTCCACGTTCATAGAATTTAAGGAGTCACGTTCATGGGAAGACTGTTTCTTTTCAAGCATTTCGGGTGAGTCCTTGTCAGGGATTGCATCAGGAGTTGCGACAGAACTGAAAAAAAAAATACAAGGTGGATATTAAAACAGAGACACATAACCAAAGTTGGGTTTTTGACATGACAAGCATCAAAAACTGGTTTAAACTGTCGAAAACCTATTAATTACTGCTTTCAGATACTTTTTTGGCTGCAATAGATATTAAATAATAAACTTTCATGCAGATTAGAATGTTTTATATTTTTAAATGCTAATTTAATTCAATTATTAAATACAAATATTAATTTTAATGTTTTCAAATTTTTTAATCTGCACAGAATCGGTCCTATTACGCAAATAGTAATCTGGTTCACTTATATCACCAGCATCTGATAGCACATAACTATTTTTGAATACTTACTCACACCTAAACGATTTCTCAATTTAGAGTATAGCTACAAATCCAAAACTTGAAAATGCTCTTTCAATAGAAGCTGGGCTGGCAGGACATGATAGTAAAATCATTGCTAGTTCTTTAAGATTAGATGCAAGCTGAGCTAAAAAATCATTGCATTTATAAATTCCTTTCCACCAAATCATAGGATTCGTTATTCTATCAGTAGCACTGAAATAAGGAGGAGGGGAAAAGGAGTTTCTTCGGTTTCAGACACAATTAGCATTGGCAAACATCCGTCAATTTCTTCTGTTGGCCATGTGCGAGCCAAATCTTTTTTCACATCAGTCAGTGTGGAATCGTGCCTAAGGAATTAGCGGCTCTGGACGAAGTAGATGTTAGAGGTCCTCAAAAATGTTCTGACATAACACAATGGTAAGAAGACTAATTGGAGTTTATTATTAGAAAATAAAGTTCCTCACTGGTCTAAACATGAAAGGACAAGAGAAGACAAAATAAAATTACAAATAGATATTTCAAAACAAAGTAGTTAAAGATATATCACGTGGTACTTCTTGTCACACTTCGATGTTGTTGATAAATGAAAGTAGTTTAATTAGGTCTACAGCCACATTATAGACACGAAAAATAATAAAATGCAGGGAATTGAAAAAACCCTTGAAATGTTAGAAGCCAGGCTAGAAAATTTAAGAGCCAGAAAAACAGCGCAATCTAATTTTATGGAAAAAAATTTAGTGCTAATAAGTTCGTACTACGTACAAAAATATTCAATTTAAACAGACTTTATGCATTGTGTTGATGTCCTTCGACATTCCTCAAAACTTTTGTTAGGACTGATTTGATACAACAGCTTTATTAGGATTAAGGTTCTTTAAATAAAGTCCATTCAAATTTATCAATAAATTTTGCAAACTGCTTACTTCCAATTTGTTTCTTAATTTACTTTTTATCAGGTTCATGTGAGAAAATCCTTTCTCACATGATGCTGTGGAAACTGGTGTAACAGTTACTATCTTGAATAGAGAACTTAAATTTGGAACTCTTTCATGACTTCAGTTTTTTCCAACAATTGTTCAATATTAAAAAAATTTTCGAAGTGTTTTTAGATCAAACCACTCTGTTAGAAGATCACCAAGAAATTCTTCTTCAGTCTCATCTTTACTACTTAGAAATTTTCTATAATGTAAGCCTAACGTTTTTATTTTACTTTCTCCAGAATTAAATAAATCTGTACCATCCGGCCATTGAAGTGTGTCAAATATGGCAACAGTAATCGTCGAAGTTTCTAAGACTTTCTCATTAAACAATTGGATGCCAGCATATTTTGCTTGTCATTTTCAAGAGCATTTATATCAATTTTTGTAAGAAGTATCACTTTGAATTTCCCATCTAAAGTTGTGTTAAATACAACTAATTATTAAAAAAATACAAATTTTAATGAATAGTTTATTAATAATTTTATATAAACTATTAATTTTAATTAAGGTGGATTGCTTGCCCATATTTTTTCAAGTCAAGTGGTCTTTAAAAAAGCTAGATCTAGCTTGAAATGAGCTAAATTGTCAATAAGGAATACAAGCATCTAGAGACAGAGTGGGAGCTGTCGGGCTCCGCGTTTTGCACATATGCATGGACTTTGTAAATGCAAGAACATTGCCGCTAAATTAACAGTAATGCCGAAACATGAAATAAATTAGCTAGATCTACAAGCGTCTTGTGAGAGGAGGAGCCTTTTCCTGTCGCGTTTCTGCACATGTGCGTGGACAGCAGTCAAGCGAAAACATAGTAATAGCGGTAAATTCTAGCAAGGACTTCTATACATAATATCGATATAAGCTGTCAAGATCACTATACTCTTTAATTATCATTTATATCACTATGTTCATTTTTTGTAATTTTACTATTCAGTTCATAAATACCGCCATCTATTCTTTTTCATTTTCAATGCTTGATTAAACAATCCCTTCTTAAAAGGGCATAGCTGCATCTATTTTAAATTTGCCCCCCAATTATGACTATGCAGGCCCTGATTATATTTACAAAAAACCTTTACCTTATCTATTTTGTCAATGAACAGATGTGGAAGTCCACGCACATGTGCAGAAGGTGGAGATCGGTGACTCCCATCCTGTCTCCAGATGCTTGTAAAGTGAATGACCTCGAGTGGCCACCCGGGGTTTTAGAAAACTGAGTCAACCCGCACAAAAAAAAAAATAATAATAATAATAATTTCCCATGAGTCTCAAGAAGAAATGAATTCTCTCGTTCTCCTTCCTTTCCTCAACCTTTTTTTTTTCTCACTTTACAGAATGATAAAGAAAACATCACTCAGAGAGAGAGAAAAAAATTAAATGTAAAGACTAATCCCTGTGAAGGGTAATATTATCTTACAGATTAATTAAGATCGCCAGATCCAAATTTTTAGTCGCCATGGCAACCTGGCACCCAGTATTTTTCATTTTCAAACCCTGATACAATGTATGAATAAATTCTCTCAACTCTGACACCAACACATATGAAATTTTCCATCTCTCAACATTTAACAAACACATAATTAAGCATATTTTTATCATAAAAAATTAAAAACACATACCTATAATATTTTACATATCCAAAGCTTCTGTACGATATGAATTTGACTGCATTTTTCTGAGTACGTTGAAACTGATGATTCAGAAACAACTTTGATAGTTTGGAAAAGGAGAGAAAGGATAACTTTAGAACCTAAAAACAGACATTAAATATTGATAACGCACACATACAGACACGCTTATATTAAATACGGATACACTGAAGTTTCACACACACACATATTTGTGTCCCTTAAACTTCGTAATATGCATCAGACACTATGCATATATCAAAGTTCATTCACATTGTTATAAATAGGCTCCTTTGGACTTCATTATAAGTAGGTTCGACAGTAGATATCGTACTTTATATTACAAACTTTTTTTTTTTAGTTTCTGTTACAAAATTGGCAAACGTTCTCTCCTGAGAAATATATGGGCTCAATAATTTTTATATAATATTATTAGATAAGGCTTCCGAAAGATATTTTTTTTTAGTACTACCATAAATAAAAAGATATTCGAGTCTATTGATCAGTATACCTGTGGCGACATCGTTAAAGCTTCTTTTTTATAGCGCAGGATATTATAATTAATTAAAAATTAATAACGTATTACAAATCCCACTGTTTCCATTTTAACGTGTGCAAAGAATATGAAACAAAACAAATCGCAGAGAGCGATGTTGCCATTTTGGAAATTAAAAAAAAAATTGAAAATTTAGGCAAAAAAATTGAAAATTTAGGCAAAAAAATTATTATAAGATCCCAGAGTATTCACTTGGCAAATACTGTGACCGATAATTGTAAGAGTGTCGGCTAAATAGAGATGTCCACTTTAAGGGAGTGCCAATTATTCGGTGGCACGGTAACATCCTCACCTCGGTTGAAAATTTTAGATAAAAATATTTAAAAAATAAAAAGTATTTATTAGACGTTTGTATATTCCTCTAAGTATGTTTTAATTAAAATTAATGCTATTTTGTTAAAAAATAAAATCCAAAATTATGTATTTGCACTATATTTTTACTAAGTACATACATTTTCCTATAGGTGATACAGCTAAATATCCGACATCTGCATTTGGTGAAGAGGTTACCGTTAACTTGGCGAATTTTGGGAGGGTTGCATTAGCGTCTAGAGATAGCGGAGCACCGTAATGGGAAAACATAATGCGCATGCCCGCCGGCGACATTTGAATTTCCATAACAGTTTTAGTAGTGGGATCGATTTAAGCAATCTAATTGACTGAGCAGGTGATGTGAGGTCGGGTTCCCAGATCGAAATAATTCGTCAAAAAGAATTGGCGTTATTTTTTTTGGCGAAATTAGGGTTGTATGTGAGCCAAAAGAACCGTTAATAATTACAAAAGAACTTGATGTCATTGTCAAAGCCTGAAGCTTCCTGCAGGTGCTCCAATATAAGAAATGTAATTGAGCAAACGTTTTTAAAAGTAATGTATTTTCTAACTATTCAAATCATTTAATGAGTTATTAAATAATGGATTCATATAGACTTAACTTGGATGCAGGGCAAACAGGGTTGGCAAATACCCGGGTTTTTACATGAAAAACGCAACTCAGTTGTATTTTTTATTTTTATTTTTTCCATGGTTTGTGAGGAATTGCGGTCATCGTGAAAATTGCCGAATATGCATTTTCCATAAATACAAAACAACTCGGAAATAATTTTCAATTACATACAGAAAAATCTTTCGTAACGATCACCTCTATTCTGCGACCATCTCTCTTAACAACCATCAATTCTGAAAATGGATTTCCTTTCTCCTCCATAGACCCAATGCTAAATTTAGCTCCATTCAGAGACCACTTCTCTGAGCGACCTCTTTTTCACGGAACCGACAATGGTCGCCTGAGGGAGGTTTTATTGTATTATAAAAATAGTAATTTTCAATTACAATCAAGGAAAGCAATTCCAGGAATCAAGGGAGATACTTTTTTATTTTTGAATACGGGGTTACTACTCGGCGCACTCGATATGATCTTTTTTTTTTTTTAAAAATTTCAGCGACCATCTACTTAAAAATTGAGGCAAAAGATGATTTTTCTATAAAAATATAAGCTAGCAGCACAATATTTCAAAAATATTGTTTTGTTTTAAAGATTTCTAACCATTTATTACATTTTAAATTTAAATCAAAGAAAAAAAATCAACTCATGGTAATATTAAAAATAAATTGGGAGTATTATTGAGGATTATCATCCTAAATTCTCCCGTGATTAAAATCTGATTTACGTAAAGGACGATTACGAACTCTGAAGTGGTTGATCTTTTGGTGCCTGTTACATTGGCGGCCAAAATTGCGTAGCAAACCTATAAGTGATGGCATCGTTAGCCAATCAGATTGTTTAAATCGGTCCTAATGCTAAAAGTGTTATGGAAATTCAAATCTCGCCGCCCGCCGAGACTCTCAGACTTGGCTGTGCTATTTCTGTCGTACTTTTACGATTCAACAGCGAGCATATTTTCGAATTGCAGTGCTTTGCTGTCCCCAGACAAAAATAATCTTAAAAGTAAAACAGTAGATACCATTACGGTCTTACTTTTACGATTCAACAATAACACAAATTGGGAACGCAGCACGTAAAATCTTGAAAAGAGATTAATACAATAGCACAGACGCTCCGTAAATATTTACATTAATTTTATGATCATCGTAGTCCTAAGAGATATAGAATTAATAACAAAGATATAAATAACATAGAATTATTAACAAAGAATTACTAGATTCTATTTATGGTTTACTATAAACATTCTGCGTACGATTTTGCACATAACGATGGAATCGAATTACATTTCCGCAATTCTTATATCACCCCCTAACACTCAGAAGATTCAATGAGTCCATGAGCATGCACAGTGTATCAACACACTTTCCCATTGCGGTTCTCCGCTGTCACAAGACTCTAGTCGATGTAACGCATCTTTCTTTCCTCCCCCAACAACTACAAATCCCGATGCGCGATTTCGTTGCGCAGGGGCATCACTCTACGTCATAGCTGGAGCTAAAATTCCCCGTCACGCCACGCATGCGCCGTCAACAGAAGACGAATTTTTTCGACTTTTTTACCGATATTTGCCCTTTATTTACGCGTACTTATTATTAAATACGCATCAAGGTATTTAATTTTTTTTTTTAAAAATTAGTATTTTAAAAAACACTGGGGATTTTAGACAAAATCTCCGAAAATTGGAAGAAATCTTTTTCCGACCGGAAGATCGGAAGACCAATAAAAAATCGAAAGCCTTCCAGGTAAATCGGAAAGATTGGCACCTATGAACTTTTTAGCTGCAATTGCTTGGGGTTCTGACAAACGTATATGATCATCAATGCTCTTGTCAAATAATTTGTTTATCTAAGCAAGCGAACTTTGCATCCATGTGCAGCATTGAGACATTTCCAAAAAGATTTACCAGGCCCTTTTTTTGGTCGACGCGGTGCTACAGAGGCTAGAAAATGTTGTTTTAATAAACGTTTTCTAGCCTCTGTAGCGATACATATAACCATTCGAAACAGCGAGCTCTCCTGCACGAATTTCATTAAAGAGACAAAGTCCATGTATTTCATGGCTGCAAATGTGACGTCCCAGAAAACGAAAAACGATGTCACTAAGCTCCGCCTCCAATTTGTATGGCTCCGCCCACAGTTCGGCTGCGAAATGTCCAAGACACCCCATGGAAAGCCCATTTTAATCAATTCCTCGAATTCCACTGCACTAATTTTATTTTATAAATTATTTTCATATACAGTGTTAATATATAAATAAGATAAAATAATTAAGGACTTGTAAAATAGTTTTATAATGCAGTTTTTTTTCCCTTCCCACAGACGATAACTTATCAATATTTTCACATTTTAACGTTTTTATCCAAAACTAAGCATTTTTGGAGAAAAGTCCATGCAAACAAAATTATTCAGTCAAAAAATTCTACGAAAGGGTGCCATACTTTTTCATCTATCGTAAATAGAAATGAAGACAATTGCGTGTAAAGAGCGTAATTCAGTGTTTGTTTGTTTGGATTTTTATGGCGCAAGAGCATCTGGGCTATACTGCGCCAAACATGGTAAAATCAAAGACTGTTGTAAAAGCCAGTTCTCTGTAAAAAGTTAAAGACCTGCAATTCAGTGTAAAACGAGAGAAAATCAAAATTGAGCCGTGACCTTCAGCATTAAGAATGGGGAATGCTGGGAAGCCTATAGGCCCAGCCTTCTTAATCAAAGTGGCTTCATGCATTTATTTGCTTTTGAATCTTCTCCACGGTTCCCTTAATTCCATGACTTTGGGGTTCCATCACAGTATGGATAAATCAACGGAATATCCATCCTTTACCTTGTCCTTCAGGAAGTGAGAAGAAAGTAAAAGGATGGTGTAATTTGGCAAACTTTCTTACTTTTTCTTTTATTTTAAAAAGTGAGATATTTTTTTTATAATTTTCAGTTTAATTTTAAATTAATTGTGTTTTGCATAATGGCTCGTTGACGCTCCCTTTGCTTAATATACTTTTCCTTGAATGTTTGCAGTAGTTTTATCAGCAATCTTGTGGTTGTTTACATTGTTGACAACGGTTATCTAGAATTGAGGAAGTGGTTTGGACGTTAATGCGTTTTTTCTCTTTTCCTGGGTAATAGTCAGCCATAGATTACTGTCCTTTTTGTATGTCGCAATGCAATTTTGCAAACGGCATTGTAATTCGTGCCTGTTACGAAAAAAAAAAAGAAAATGCTGTTTTCCTTGAGTGGACGTGTTCCTATCGTAGGTTAGGGTTGCCTGCTTTTTAATCCAATATTATTTAGGTAAGATGGTCATAATTTTAAATGCAGTATTGTAATAGATATCCGTATATCGAAGTCAATGGTTTCATTCTATGTATGCAAACGTTCTATGTATATTTTGTGTAATGATCGTTAAAATTCCAATCGATTTCATTTTAGGCTAAATATACGTTTTGTTTATGATGGGATTTGGTTTGCATTCATGAGTTTCAAATGACGGGTTCACCAAAATTTTAATATATGGAGGGGTCTGTCAATTCTAAATTGTATAATACTGTAATTTGACATTAGCAAATTAAATCACCCTTTAACAATGTTTCAACTGAAATAAGTTGTTCTTTCTTTCCTCATTTCTTGGACCATGTCCCTCTCTCTCCTGGAAATACAGTGCCACCTATTCAATCAACATTTCCAGATTATTTAATTATTTACTTTATTTATAACTATTTTTTTTTTTGTATACAAAACAAAATGTTGTAGCGAAATCAAAACAATGCATAAAATAGTTTGCAAGATAAATCTGGATGGCAACAGTGCCTGCCCTCTGTAGTACGATTCTTCCTCGACAAACAATGTCGGTGGTAGTACAGATACTGTCCCACAAGATCAATTTTCCCCTAGAAACATGAAGGAAAGTCGCTGTAGGCCGGGTTTTGACGTCAGAAATTTTAACACGTGATGCATGATACTGAAATTATTAAAAATTGTTACACAGGGTATTAAATGTATTAAAAAAGATTCGTTTTGGAAGCTTTTAAATCAATCTTCCCTCCTCAACCAACCGATAAAGATTAATTTAAGAGTTCTTTTAAAAATCACTTTTGGTTTTTCCATTTTCATTGTTGCAAGTTTTTCTGATACAATAAGGTTCGGTGCCTTGATCATCTAAGGTTTTTAGCAAGCGGGTATGTGGAGGGCATTCCCCACTAGGCTTGCACTGATTTAGGAAAGGAACTGGATCAGAAACCATTTAGAAAACCCCTTATAATTGCAGATGATAGCAGTTCATTTTAGCAACGTTCCAACAGACAAGCTGAAGCGACGCTACGATAGAACTGAACGTACACATGCATTGTGCAGATGGACTGCACTGAAACAAATCTTAGACCAGTTGTGAGTTAAGGCAATGTTGGAAGGAACTTGGCGACTGGGGATTAATATACACTTTCCCCTTTTAATTTTATTATTGTTTATATATAATTTTTTTGTCATAATTAACAAAATATATACATGAGTTCCCTATCATAGATTTATAATTTAATTATGAGTAAGCCTGTAACTTGTCTGCAAAATATATAACGAATAAGGTACATTTAATTTGCTGTTTATTGCAAGTATACCTTCCGTGAACGGAACCTAGATTCCAAATCTTTGGTGCTTTAAATTTGTTTCCTAAAGAGTTCGGTAATTTCTAATTAAACGACTGCCTTACTTTCTATAATGCAACAGATTTTTTTGCTAGCTCCCAGTACTTGTGGAGAGGCACGCACAATGGGTCTGGTCTATCTGAGCTAGGTGCTTTTGGCTTGCCACTCTCTAACATTCAATCAATACCTTCTGTTCTAACAGATTAAAAAATTACTTTACTTTTGTGAATCCATAGAATGCTTTAGAAATAAAAGAAAGAACAAGACTGTAGCTCTTCATTTTGACTTAAGTACGGCAACTATCTCATGAAGTATTGATTCAACAAAATGTCTTGAGTTACGCCTAACCAAGCTTTCTGTAATGCAGATTTGGAGGCCATTGGTGTATTCAGACACCCCATATGCTTTACCAAAGTGTCCCATAGGTGCTCTATGGGCTTGAAACCGAAAGATAAGAACGGAGTCGTAAAACCATTTTTTTGGAAGAGAATCCCGTAACAAGCTTCGGCTTTATATTCTCTTCCAATTCCAACCCAAATCATAAACGTAAGCTCTAAAAGATTTCTTTTATGTTGTTTCAAATCGCTGATGAGATGTATCTCAAGAAAATTAATGAAAAATTGGGTTGAATAAACATCATTAATTATTAAGTTGATGATATTGGAAATCGGGCATGTGTTCTGCTACATCATCAAATGCTTTCAAATTAATCGGGTCCTATATCATACAACCACCTCTTCCACTGTTGGTGCCATCCATTATGAATCCATAATATGTTGCCGATGCCAAATATGAGCAAGGTCATTTATGGAGTTCAGCAAAAATCACGACTTGTCAGAGCAGTACACTTTTTTTTTCCCAATTGCCTACTATCCAACTCTTGGCAACCATCGCTAGGCCAGTCTTTTCTACCAATGAATTTTGCGCTGACACAAGTGGAAGTTCCACCCCCTCCCCTCCACTGGAGATCAAGACACACCTTTCTTTTCATTAGTGCAGCATCACATTATCTTCTTGAAAGCTAATTGAACCTTTGCGCATCATTTTTAAATTATGCCATTGGAACCTTGCTAAGAAAGAATGTCGCACTGTCTATCTATATTATAACTCACACATGTAAGCATGTTGCCCATGATCATACCAGATATTGTTCTTGATTGGCCACTGTGGTGTTGAGTAGTTAACTGTTGAACTGTGATGCGTTATGTTACAGTGCCGCACTTCTGCCTAGGCAGACAAGGCAGCTGCGTAAGGCCTCAGCCTCTCAGGGGGCCCTGGTGCCAGTCTTTCTTCCCCCCCCCCATCTCCTTTTTTTATCAACCGTCTTAATAAAAATTTATATATTTTATTTTTAACCATCTTAATAAAAATATAAGAATGACCCGTTTTCCTCAAGAATTTAAGTTCATAGCGAATGATAAAGTATGCAGTCTATAGACTATAGTGAGGTCATTAGTTCCTTTTGCATAAAGGTAAATTTATTGTGGTGCCATGTAATTTGTAAAACTTGTAATTAAATGTCAGCGTAGTGCATCTAGACCTTGAAAGTCGAGATACATTAAATAAGCAAAAAGTAAAAGATGTTATTTTAATATTACAAAATAGGTTGGCGGGGGCTGACTTTGTTAACTGACTGGTGCCCTTGTAAGTCCGGGGCTGGTCTGTTACCCTGTATGAGTTGTACGTACCTGGTGCTCACCTCTTTCATTAATCCTTCACCATCTTTTGCATCTGTGCTCCTAATTCATTCTTTTACCATTTAACTCACCAGTTCTTATGTACTTTAACTATGGTAGCTCTGGAATAATCGACAAGTTTAGCCATTTTTTAAATCGAAGCATGAAATTTTCGCGCTCCCACGATCTGGACTTTAAGTTTGATACATCTTTTATGTTATCTGTCACACTTGGTCTTTTTCAACCTACTGATGACATCTTATGTATGGTACATAGTTGGCTGACTTGAGTATCATCTGATATATGGTACTTACGTTGGCTAACTATGCAATCTCAAAAACCATGGAGTTATCAAGCGACTTCCAATTTGCATAGGAGTGGTTGTAATTCAGTGAGCACTCAGTGTATAGTGCTTCATTTATTGTTATTGTTTGATTCATAGTGCACTTACATAGTAGCTAGGTTTCTTGGGATGTGCACATGTTTACGTATTTTTAATCGATATTTTTATTTTTTAAATTGGAATTCCGTAGGTGGGATGAATCATTAAAGCATGCTGCCAAGATCGTGGGCCACTGCAGATCATACCGAAACACCTTCCGTTATGCCACTGGCAACAGGAGCCTCCTGTACCATTCACTTGGGAGAGGAATCAACTCAAGGTGGTGGTTTCGTGAATAAACCGCTCCGTGGGTGGCTGCACCCAGATCAAAAGATCACAGAGACTGGAATTTCTTATGGAGTTCGTGTACGTAAACTGTTACCGACTTTTTCTATCAGTTATTAGCATTGCACATGCTTGATATTTCAGGTTCGTATACTTTGCATCTTTGGACTCCTCTGTGTGTTGCAAAAGGATTTGCGCCCTTTACTGGGGTAGTGGTGATGCAGGTGCTAGTTTTTTACTACCTCGTAGTCCAGAGTTTAGTTTCCTCGTTGATGGGTTCAGATCTCTAAGGAAACTAGGTCTTGGATCAGCATGAGTTTGTGTTAAAAAAAAACATGGAAAATTTATTCCATTGGAAAACAAAATTTAAAGTTATGTTGTTTTTTTTGCCATATTTTTCATAAAAAGATACGACTGCTGATTAGAGCTTACTGTAGTTAGTAAAATTTTTTCACTGATCTAACGTATATAAAAAATTCTGGAATGTTCCGATAACTTCTCTTCCCTTTATCAAGCAAAGTCTATATTTTTATTATTTGATTTTGTATTATTTTAATACATTTGATTTATATATATATATATTTATTTTGATTTTTCTTTTCTTTTTTTTCAGTATTTAGGATGCTTAGAAGTCAATACATCAATGAAAAGTTTAGATTTTGATACACGGTCATTAGTTGCAAAGTGAGTATGGATGTCAAAATTTTGGAAATGTATAAAACGAAAGGAAAAATGTTAAAAATAGAACCTTGATGCAGTGGCTTAGCAATTCAAGAAATTATGGGGGGTCTCCGGTAGCTTTAAAGAAGATCTATGATGTGGCATTAGAGAAAATATGTTTTGATATCCAATGTGGGGGGGACTTCAGTCCCGTTCACTCCCCATTTTTCCTATGACACTCCCTTGATATAATTTTTATAGTATAAAGTTAATATGTATATATTTTTGGAAATGTATACTAAATTGTGTTAACATACGTTATAGGGTAAAACAATTATTTTCCTTTTAAAATGTACAATCTGTACAAGCAAATGGCATTTTTCATATACTACCAAGTGAGTTTTTTTTATATATACAGTAGTGGACAAAATTGTGGAAACCCTTTGAAAAAAGATTATTTTAGAGGTTTGATGGCTAATAACACCACTTTTTTTTGTACCAATACTATAAAATTATATATCATTGGAAAGGTAATTTAATCAAGATTGTAATGCAATAACATTTATGAATCGTATTTTAATAGAACAGCATTCATAAAGAAGAAAGGTGATATACATAGAAAAAATGAGATATACAAAAATGTTCACCATACCAGTTAATACTTAGTTGGGTAACCTTTAGCCTTAATTACGGCCTTACAACGCTTTCCCATGGAGTGAACCAAGTTCTTTAGTTCTGCAGCTGTTATAATATGAAACCAAGATTGAATTATTGCTTCTGTTAATTGTGTTTTATTGCTGGGTTGCTTCCGACTAACAAGCTTCTTTAGCCGGCTCCATAGATTTTCGATGGGGTTAAGGTCTGGGCTATTTCCAGGCCATTCCAGCAGTTGAATATGATGATCTTGAAACCATTTTTTGCACACACGAGCAACATGACATGGAGCTGAATCCTGTTGAAATATAAATGCTTCATTATCTTGGAAAAGATCACATGCAGAAGGCTGCAGCTTGGGCTCAAGTATTTCATTTATGTATCTTTGGGCATTTATATTCCCATTGATCACGCAAATTCTGCCCACACCTCTTGATGTTATACAACCCCAAATCATAACACTAACTGGGTGTTTCACGGTAGGTGTAATGCACTCAGGATGGAAATCTTCTCCAATTCTTCTCCATACGTATTTTACGCCATCACTACCAAACAGTGAGATTTTGGTCTCATCACTCCAAATTACACTGTCCCATTGTTCCGTTGTCCAGTTAACATGGGTTTTAGCCCAGTTTAATCTTTTCAACCTCTGTTTGACAGACAAAAATGGCTTTTTTCGTGGAATTCTTGCATTTAGACCACATTCATGCAGTCTGCGCCGAACAGTCCTTGCACTTAACTTCACATTGCATTGCGCCATTTCACCTTGTATACACAGAGATGATTTTTTCCTGTCACCTAGGCACTGTCTTTTAATTCTTCTATCATCACTTGCTGTTGTGCACCTTTTTCTGCCTTTACCAGTCTGGTTTTGTAATGACTGAGTCTCCTTATACTTCTTCAAAAATTTAGAAATGCCACCTTTAGTTAAGTTTCCCCCAATATTTCTTCTAATTTCTTCATAACTGTAGCCTTGTTCACTTAATATTACTATTTTACATCGCTTCCTAGGTGACCAGTCAACTCTTTGCGCCATTTCTTTAATTTTATTACGTTTTACAAGCACACTAAATCAAAGAGCACAAAAAAAAAACAACCAACTTGATAGCAATTACAGAACACACTGATAAATGTCCTGTAACCTGTTGGCTCATTGCCAAAACAAGAGAAAACATGATTGGCTCATTGCCAAAACAAGATGACACCTGATTGGCTCTGTAAACACTCATGCTCATTGGCCACATTCAAATGAAGGAAAGCTACTTCATATAAATGTAAGCAAGCTGTGCTTCTTTTTTCTGGTTATTTGGCTATAACTTTTGATAGAATACAGATAATTGAACAAATGTTATTGCATTACAATCTTTATTAAATTACCTTTCTAATGATATATAATTTTATAGTATTGGTACAAAAAAAAGTGGTGTTATTAGCCATCAAACCTCTAAAATAAACTTTTTTCAAAAGGTTTCCACAATTTTGTCCACTACTGTATATATAAACCTACGAGAGAAAACTAAATGCTCTTTCTCTTGTAAGCTATAAGGACAAGGGGGTAAGCTGCAAGAAAAATACGAATACTCTTTTAAGCTGTAAGAGAAACGAAAATACTCTATTTTAAACTCAGAGAAACAGAGATGTGCTTTCTTATGTAAATTATAATAGTAATGGAATTACTCTTGTAAAGTGCAAATATTATTATTGTAAACTTTATTCGTCAGGCTATATTTCCTAAATATGCTTTACTAATGTTTCAGGGAATGTATTGGCAGGCTGTGCGAGGCGGCTGGTTTGAAAACCATCGACAAAAAGCGAAAGGTTGTTTTGTATTTAATGATCTTTATGTAATCATAGGCATGAACAAAGTCATTGAATGTAATTGTTAGTAATATGTATAATAGAATCTTGCTAATCCGGACGAACTTTAAAAAAATCGTCAAAAAGCGTGCATCAATTTTCAAACCTACTGTATGTTTTCTTTAGTACCATACAATTAATAAACTTTGAATTTCAGTCAATAAGTTTTGCTTTTTACCCTAAATCAATTTGTAGGTTAAAAAAGTAGGCTTACGTTATAGTATTAAGACCGAAAAGGACATTTTTATGATAAAAACATCAATTTTAATAGTTTTACCCATCTAAAACTTGTTTTACAGACATTTTAAATCTTATTCCGTTTAATCCGGACTTTCGGTGATCTAGAAAGGTCTGGTCCCATCAAGTTCAGATTAGCGAGACTCCATTGTAATTATAATATACATTGGAACGTTTCAGTACTTATAACCACCGCTATGGTTGGGCCGACTGAGCTACGTTCAACTCCCAGGGAAGCTTGGTTTTGTGTGTAAACATACTGTGGCTTAGCGCTCACATTGAGTTATTGGTCTTATCTCAGATCATCCATAGTGCAGAATGCAAGATATATATAGTTATGGCAAAAGGATTTGACAAATCCGTTCACCATTGGTAGCTAGATTTTTGTGGTTGCGGTGTATGAAATCTGTTTTCCCTGCTGGGCTCCTAGTTTTCTTATTGAGCGGGATAAGTATGGTTTGCTGCGATTTGCGGAGCTGTCGTTATGACTCACTCTCGGGTCTACTATGTTGGGTTTGGCTCTCGGTGAGCTTCGTTGTACCTAAATCTATCATAGTTCGGAGGTCTATTAAATAGTCAGTACTGACCCCATCCGCCTTGATCATTTAAAATGAGGTCTTTGGCCTTGAAATGCGTATAGTATAGAGGTAATGCGTATGCCTATTGTGCCATTGATTGGGGTTTGAGTCCATCGGTATTGTAGGATATGTACCATTTTTTTTTCTATGCAGTGTGGTCTTGGTGTTGGTTCTAAAGTGGACAGGGGTTCAGAGTTCTCGGAAAATTTGATTTTGGTGCAGTATTATGGCTTTAACTGACCTTGCACCATAAAACAAAAACTTGAACCGTGGCATATGAAAACAAATAAGATTTAATTGGTACTTTAATACTGACTGTAATTTCTCACCATAGTCCAGGGGTTGGTTTCCTAGGCCCCCCTTCAGAGGTTTGGATTCCTCGGGAAACTATGTCTTAGCACAGCATGACCGTTGCTGTCCTTGTGCCATAATACTCAAACATAATCAGTAATTTCGTTCGTGAAATACATGTTTGTTTGGATTATGGAGAAGCAGTTGAGTGCTGACCACATGCCAATCGAGCTGGCCAATGTCTTATTGGGTAAATATAAACATGACGGAAGTGCTTTCACATACTTGGTGAGATCTTCATCAACAGTCGTTACAGATGGCATATCCGAGAGCTTTATACATGTAGATATATATATATGAACAGAGCCAGCCACCAAAAGTTATATTTGGTTTCCTTCTAGGTTGATAAACAATTGGCTCGCATGTTAGCAGACAAACCGAACATGGACTATGCTGGCTCGAATGTTAGTCTAACAATAACCAGTTCAAAGCTAAACCTTGTTGCTATGGAAAGTGGTGAGGTAAGAAATATATGCATGATTTTTTTTTCGTGACCAATCACAAACTTAATTAAACTGAAGGTGTCCCTTTCTGTCTTGGCGCTATAAAAATTCAACTGAACTGAGAAGTTCAGTTGAATTTTTATAAAGCCAGCATGGAGTGGAGAAAGAAAGGTGAGTCAACACCTGTCAAAGCCAAGACTCGGCTATCAGTTGGCAAAGTGCTTGCAACTGTTTTTTGAGACCAGCGTGGCATTTTGGACATTGATTTCTTGCACGATCGTCACACCATAAATTCTGTATATTACTGTGTGATTTTGAGTGAGTTTAAACTTGTTTATCACTGCAAAGGTGTGACCAACCAATTCGTAAAGTGTTCTTTCCCCATGACTACTCCAGACCTCCCCACACTACAGTTGTCACATGTGCCAAAATTACGGGAAACGGGTTGGACTCCAATGGGACACCCTCCTTATAGCCCTGATTTATCACCCTGTGACTTTCTTCTCTTTGGGCCACTCAAAGAAGCTCTGGGTGACCAACGATTCGATGATGACAATGCAGTGCAGGAGTTCATGCGCAACTGACACAGCCCACTTCTTTTTATGATGACCGGATCAGAAAGCTACCGATCCGCTGGGAAAAATGCATTTCTAAATCTGGAGATCATGTAGAAAAATTATGTATACTTGGTTTATTTTTTACTACAAATAAAAAAAATTATAAAATAAAAATCTTGTTTATATTTGATCCATCCTTGTATTTTATGGGTCACGACTTGAAGGAGGTTTGTAAACACTAATGTAGTTTTATGTATTTGCTATGTGTGTGTATAGTTCTTGTGTATTTGTTAAATATGGTTTAAATGTCAAGCAAAGCTAATTTTTCTATTTTACGATATGGTGGACCAAATCGCAACATTAAAAAACACATTTATTTTTTATCTAAATATTTTGCTATTTAAAAAAAAAAAAAAAGGGCATAACTCATTGAAAATATCTTCATGAGTTAAATAAGAATTTTTGTATAATAGTTTTCTAAGAATTTACATGGAGCAGATGTTCAAAATATTTTTCCTAATTTTAGATGATTGCTAACCACGATATGCCAAATATATCCTTTGCTTCTGGGGGTGATGCAGTAAGTATTAATTATTATAAATTTGTATGTTATTTATAATTGTATCAATGCATTTATTAATGAGGTTTTTAATATACTCATTAATATTTGTGCGATAATCTCTGTCAATGTTCTGATTGATAATCAGTCCCATTTAACACCGGTATT
>QLNU02014802.1:76943686-76974766 GCA_006491805.2 Dysdera silvatica | reverse complement strand
GGAACATATTCCTCACTTTCATCACACAGGAAACGCGTTGAGATAACGGGTTGTTACCATAACATCCGGCATAGTCAGTCAAGTTGACATCAGGGCTCAGGCGCTGATTCCCTGTGTCACGTCTGATATTACGAGAAGTCGCATTTAGTTGCAATTTTTAAGCATAATTAATCGAAAAGCTTCCAGTTACTTGTGGTCCCTTTTTTACAATAAATGACAAGGAGGAAAAAAGTGCTACGTGTGATTCGTGTGCACAAAAATTGAGTTACAAATCTTCCATAACGAACTTAAAAAAACATATTACAAGGAAGCATCCAAGCATAGATTTATCCACACATTCATCAACCACGTCTTCCCACTCCCAAGAATGTGTGGTGCTCCCATTATCAAGTTCTATCATACCTCAGAATGAGACCGACATCAACAGATCTTCTGAACAAATTTCTACAACGGAAGTAAGTTCGAACAAGTGGAGACCGACGCAGCGTTATTTGTTAATTTGTTTGTTTATTTCATTAATGGAATAGATTTTTTATCCATGTATATTAATTAGTACAAGTATTAATATTTTTACATTACTGAGCTTTACACATGAAAAATTCTGAATACATACATGTGTATAACTACATCAGCTGAGAATACACATTTTGTTTATCATTATCCTATTTAATTAGTTCCACATTGTAACCTTCCAGTATGTTTTACCAATTAATTTACAGCAGTGTCAATATTTTTTGCTGTATTTCATTACTTTGAATTAGTTTTTTAAACTTTCTTTGATTTTTAATATCGTGTAATGTTTCAAATATCTAAAATTCAATATTTTAAAGCCTTACTTTTTCTCATTATTTTTGTACTTCATATGTGTGTATTTTTTTCCAAAGGATTTATTATTTTTTATGGAGTTGACGCGACGTATTGTTACTGATTGAGCATTGAAATGTGTTATCGTTAAGTTCCCAAATTTTGATATCCTGTGAAGCAATGCTTACGTTCCAGTCACCGGTGATTGGAACCTGTTACGTGATTGGAACAGGAACGTTGGAACAGGTTATTCAAAAATAACAGTTTAGTCCATCACTATCCCACAGTTGTGAAGTGATAATGTATTCGTATACTAATCTAGGTTGAACTCCCAATGGTATTATTCAACACATGCCTTTTTTTTTAAAAACCGTAGTCTGGGGTTTGGTGCTTTTGACAATAGGGATTCAGATTCCTCTGAACCTTGCAGGTTCCAGCACAACATAACCTGTGCTGCCCTTGTGTCATAGAAATACATCTATTGTTCAAACTGTGTACATTAGTGCTAAAAAAAATTGGGTCAGCATTGAAATTTACCCATATTTATTTTGAATTTTGTGTGTTCCTCACGCGTGTGTGTGTGCGCGCACACACACACACACACACACATATAGTACAAGAAGTAAAATAAGCCAGAAATTAATATTTAATGTAGCGGTAAATGTACTTGGTTGAAGGGAACAGTAAAGCTTTGTTAGTTTCACTTCTGTGTCTGGTAATCATTTTTTTTTTTTTTAATTGTGACTCTGTTCATATTTGGGAATGGTGAGCCACCCAACCAAGGTGGCTCTGTTTTCCAAAAGAGGTTGTAGTGGGCACAGTGGTTTGAGGTTTCTAGAGAAGAGAGTCCTTGAGCAAAGTCCCCAACTCAAGATGGAACACAAAGCGCTGCAGGAACTTGAAGCGGGCACCAAAGGGCATCGAAAAAAGTACCCATGGCTGCGATGAGAGTGGGCCCCAGTGTGTAGTAGGTTAATGTAACATACTTTTCTTTCATCTCTCGTTTCATTGGGTAAAGTGTACCCATTATTACAGTTGTATCGGTGAAGGTACTGTGCTATCATTTGATTCATTGGCTGTTAAAGTTCTGGCAAAGACCTAGGATTATGCAAGCTTCGTTTTATCCGTACGTGCATTTAATATGGGTGCAGATGAGTATTTGTCCACTTAATTAACTACAATGCCCTTGCAGTGACATAAGACTATGAATGCTGTTCTGTTTACAGTTTCGGGAATTGTAGTATGGAGTTTGTATTAAGCTATTGATTTCCCTTTCGAAGGGACAATTCATACCCCATAGTAATTTTTTGTTATAACTTTTGAATTTATTAGGATGGGTTCAGATCAGAGCATGTTTGACTGTGCATGGACATTAAGCTGGAAATCCCATCTTCGATTATGCAGCCTTAGGGACAAAGCTGAAAAAAAAAAAAAAAACTGAAAGTTACATGGAATCTGATGTTCTAAAAGTCATCTGTCAATTGTCATTTATTATAATAACCTGTTCTTACTGTTTCGTACCATTGAGGAGATGCATTTATCGCCCGTGAACACTGTGGCAACATGCTTGTGAAACATGGAAAACCTAGAATTGTCAGGGAATTTGAAAACGCCCTTAAAGGTCAGGGAATATGGGGCCTTCTGGTCAAACCCAGAACAGCCAGACAAAACTTTCGTAGCCTGTATTAAATAGCTAAATCTCTCATCAACTTGAGCTCATTTTCTTCACAACTGAAGTTCAGTTGAATCCACAGACAGAAGTCGAAGAGTTCTGCAGTGTGGTAACACGTTCGCCTAGTATGCCATTAGCCCAGTTTTGACTCCTAGTAGCCCAAAGAACGCTTACTCAGAGATCTCATAAAGATCGCACTGCTCACTGTAGTCCGGGGTTTGGTTCCCTAGGCCTTAAGAGGTTCGGATTCCTCGGAAAACTGTAGGTCCAAGACATGCAGATTCATCGCAAAATTGTAGATCCAGAGGTTCGGATTCCTTGGACTCCCAGTGTATCATGATCAGTGTAGTCCTTGAGCTGTAAAACCACAAACAAACAAGAGAAGTTGAAGAAATTGATCATAGAATTTTCGTTGTCAATGTGAATGTTGGAACTCTGTCTGGGTTTTTATTCTTCTAATGCAGAACACTTGCCGCTTTTGATATCAGTTCTTCATATTCCAGGATGTGCGTCTGTACATGCCAAATGTCGAACCCTGAGAAAACTGAGGGTGTACTTGGGCATCATAGCATTTTCTCTGCCCTTGTGCTATAAAGCACAAACTAATCCTCGCCCCATCCCACAAGGTACAACATTACTTAAGACAGTCAAATTATATTCTTGCAACCATTTTCTCAAAATAGCAAAAATGTAAAGAAAAGGTTTTGCTGACTTGTCCCCCCCCCGTCCCCCCACAACCTTTATCAGAATTCTTGAATCAACATTTCTGTGGCCAACCTTCCCATATTTAGCTTGCATTAAGTAAAGATTTGTTTTCAATGTTGTAGGATACTCTGGATTTCGTTTCTTATGTTGCTAAAGATAACAGGTATGGTCGAGCGTGTTTTGTCCTTGAGTGTGGAGGAGGATTAGCCCAAGATGTCATAACCACCATAGGCCAGGCTTTTGAGCTGAGGTATAAACAGTTCTTGAAGCGAACACCTAGCATTTCGAGTGAAGCTGATACGTAAGTGCTAAACTGTATGTGTAACTAAGCTGGTATGGCATCGTTGTCCTTTATTGTTGCATATGTTAATCTGTTTTGTGTTACACACTTTTTTTTTCTTTCTCCCATTTGTGGTACTCTAATGTCTAAAATTAAAAGGATGATCTTCTAGAAAATAATTCATGATATGTTATATTGATTTTTCTTACAAAGGATAATAATGTAGATTTGTTGCATACTACTACTTCGGGAATTTCTATGAGGGCTGCATCATAACATGCACCTTTCTCATTTTGTTATATTTATCACCTCACTAGTTAACACTAACGAGTTAATATTCGTTTCTTTAAGTTTGGGTTTTATTTTAATTTCTTATGGCTGTTAATTATGCTCATTTTATTGTTGAATAATTCTAATTATAATAATGCAGTCAAATCTCCCTTAACGGACAATTTCGTGAATCCCTAGTCCCTTGAAATGGGGCAGCAATGTAATTCGCTTCTCGATAGCAGACACTCCTGATAATGGACAATTTTCAGAAAAGTTTTCTTCGAAATTGTTACATAAAATAGTCATTTTTCAGAAAAGAATTTCTTCGATCATCTAATTTATTCAAAATTAGGGTGGTCTCAGCGTCTTACTCTGATCGATGAATTGTGCCCCCCCACCTGGGGAGGGTGGGGTATGTTTATACTGCACTGGTGAGGTGGGGGGCGATAGAACCAACAGCAGAGTTCTGTTAAGCTCGGAGATGATACTTGGCAAAAGTATCAATCAAAAGCTGTTCAATTTTATTGCGGGGAAGTAGGGAAGGTCTAGGAAAGGTCATTCAAGGTTTCAAATACTTGTTTCTTTAGGTGTGTGTGTATGGGGGGACAGTCCATAAGAGTTTTTAAAATTGGGTCTATGATATATACAGTCTGGTGTTTTGGCGATTGCTTGCCAATATATTAGCAATATGGCCAAATGTAGTAGCAAAGACAAACTTGATAAACAATGAGGGCTGTGATGGAATTATTATAACTAAAACTCAAAATGCATGTGGAGAAAACTACAGTGGAAAGAAAGTACAAAAAACAGTGCTGACAGATTTCTTTAAATAGTGATTTCAATATTACAGAAATTCGCTACACCAGTACTTACACCATTCCTGTAAAGCAATAATGCAAGTTGTACATTTACTGCTGCAGTTGTTAAAAAATACACAGCGGAGTTTCAATCGACAGGATCATCCAATTATCCAGACCTAGTTACCTGCATTTTGATTATTTGTATAAAATGTCGCTTCATCTTATGGTGACCAACTTTCCCTTTGTGACATCGTTGGATTTATTATTATTATTATTATCCGGCCTTACCTCTGGCCCGTAATTAGACTGGATAATTAGAATTCTACTGGATTTGTTTATAACGAATAGGACTTTTAAAAAGAAATTGAAGTTGTTTTTACTAAACCTTGAATCTATAAAGGTCTTTTTTTTTTCGTAACATTTTGGTCATACTCGCAATTTTTTAAATAACATTTTCATCTTTAATTAATAAATGTTTAATTTTTTTTTAACGTTGAAAATATTTTTACTGAGCTTGGAACTATACAAATCATAACATTTTTTCTGTCAATGTAACACATTTCTCGCAATACTTGACAAAAATTTAACATTTTCAATTTCGTTTCTTTTTTTTAAGAAATGGTGCACGGGCATGTGTTCCCAATGGAAATGTTTTTCCAATGAGAGAAGATCCTGATTATTATAACGACTTGCCAGGTAAAGTTCCACCCGATATTTTGACTAATTCTGAGTCAACAACAACAAACATTCCCACAAAAGAAGGCTCAACCAATAAGGTATGCTAATATAAGTAGTTGTGTAAAAAATAAAGTTAATTTTTCATAAAAGGTGCTTTTTATGTTTCCGTTCGGACTTTCTGGTTAACTTTTGCATTTTTAGAGCAATTACGCTACCGTTGCAAAAGTGGATCCAAATCAAAATGCTTTGGCAGTGGCAGCAACAGTAATGACTCCTAATACCGATGTATCGGAAAGTTTAATTGATTTCGCAGTCGATGTAACGCAGTCTTCCACTACATATCGTAGGCCAGAACCAGGTATTTCCTGTAATCACATAAAAACAAATGGTTGCATTTATTTGTGCGAAGTAATTACAAAAATTAATTGAACTGAGAGTAATTACAAATAATCAATAAACTGAATAATTACAAATAATCAATAAATTGAATAATTACAAAAGATGAAGTGAAGTTTGTAATTGTAAAAGATGAATGAAGTTGGTAATTACAAAAAATTAGTTGAAGTGAGTAATTACAAAAAATTGATTGGAGTGGATAATTACAAAATATTAATTTAAGTAATTAGGGGATTAATTGAACTCATTGTAATTACAAAAATTTATTGAATCAAGTAGTTATTTTAAAGCTCTGATGCATTATAATTAACAATTTGGACTTTAGAGAGTCATGTTTCCTTGTTTTCTGAATGTATATTCCTCAAACTATTTTTAGAATATGTGAATACAACGGCTGTTATTTTCAACGAGCGACTCATGAACTACGCATTGGCGAACAACAAAAATGTGAAGAAAGATATATTTGATATGCGTAAGTATTTTGGTCAAAAAGTAATCTAAGCTTCGAACTCGATTTTGGCATATACAAACATTTATACTATATACTAGGTGTTTATAAACAGTTCGTGTACAAGAAAATTTTTGGAGTAACATAATTTCTATGGGACTGCATTCTCACGTGCTATTTATTGTGATGTAAGATATTATATTATTACCCTTCTCAGGGGAAAAAAAATTCCCCCACGAAAACTTGCCCTGATGACTTTGTATGTTGACCATTATTTGGCAATTGTGTTATCCCTGAGAAGGATAATAATATCTTACATCCTTACATACGGAGAAAGAGAGTATTGTTCCTACCCTAGTTCGTCTAATAGTCAAGACACTCTGGGCTAAACGGAAGGACCCTGGTTCGAATCCAGGATGGGGAAAGCGTCTCTTTTTCTCATAAATAAATTATCAAAATTTTTAGTAATAGGTGAATGTTAGATCTAGATGTGATCTTTGGTTAGCATGATGTGTCAGCAAATTAATAAGTTATTCATCGTCATTTATCCTCACTAGTTAATATCTTAAGGTTAATACTTAGTTGTGTTTTTGAAGCCATGGCATTACTGTCACACTGGCACTCAAAATTAAAGGACAATCTATAAAAAAACAAAAAAAACATGGCTTTTGGTGCAGCTGCGAAAACACAACCAGTGTGAGTTGAAGCAGTTTGTAGTTATTGCAGGTTTTCAGAAACGTTCGGTGGTGCGCAACTATTGAAATAGACGTGCAGAGCTAGGGAAGCAAAAGAAGTGCAAAACACACATACAAAAAAAAAGAAAAAAAAATCTATGTTGAGTTCCTGAAATGTCAATATTGTATGAGATTACCCCAGGTGTCTATACAGCTCTTACAGCAACTCCTCACACTGTTTACGAGACAAGTTTCTCCTTTTAAGATGACATCATCATATTCAACTATTACCTATTCACTATTGGATGGTCTTCCAAAGAACATTTACCTATTAACTGCTCACTGTTTAATCCAGGAGTTAGTTCCGTGGGCTTTAAGAGGTTTGGGTTCCTTGAAAAATTGTAGGTCTTTGCACAACATGCATCTCCTTTGCCTTACCTATACCATACAAACAAAAGCTTCCCATATAAGTCCCTCCTGAATAATTCACTTCCATATTACGTTTATTTTTAGCGGGTTTCGATAAATGCTGAATTCGCTATTGGTTTGTCCGTCTGTCAACGGTAAAAAGGGTAAGGAAAAAGCTTTCTGTAAATACAATAATGGTAGCTGTTGTTAACATTGAAAATATAGAAGAGTTAAGAATTGGAGAATTGGCAGTCGGAGAGTAAGGAATCAATGAGTCGAAGAGTTGGCAGTCAGAGAGTAAGGAATCAGTGAGTCAAAGAGTTTGCAGTAAATAATACCTGTCAACTTTCACTAACTGATCTTTCTACTGATGACAGACCAAGCAAAACAATAATAGTTGCAATGTTACTTGAAACCTGCTGAATTTAAATATCAGCCATAGTTGATTTTTGTTTGACTTCATCTTTTTTTTTTTACTTTATCCTCTAACTACTCTGATGATGTTTCCTCGGTCTCTTATGGTCCTTTGTAAATGGTTGATATGTCTGTATATAGCAGATATATAGGGCGCGGAAGAAAGAATTCCCCGATTTGGGTATTTCCCTGCTGGGGGTAGAGCGGTGGAGAGTTTGTCATTAGAGAGCTGCATTCATGCCATTTTCAGTTCACTCTATGGCTTGGTTGAGAGAGCACAGCACTTTTGTTGATGAATTTATTCAAAATAGCGGTTTGCCAATAAGAACACAGTGTGCTTTTCCCCTACACTTCACGCTCGGTCAACATATGATTTTTTTTCTCTGAGGCCACCTTAAAGCGCAGGTATGCCAACGTTGTCCCCAAACTTTGGAAGTTCTCGAAGAGGTGATCACCCAGAAAGTTGTTACCATTCTTCTTGAAATAACACGCAGGGCCATGGATAACTACCCATAGAGGCTCAAACAGTGTATCGCCAATGAAGGATGTCACTTTATTGATGTCATTTTTAAAATTCATCGATTTCACACTGCATTATAGTATAAAAAGGACTTTTCTTATCTTGCATCATTTACTTTTTATTGGGTTCCCAAATCGGGGAGTTCTTTCCGCTGCACCCTATATGTGTATTTTAACTAAATTTAATTACATTTTATTCCATACATGGTAAATTATGTATAGTGTTATAGAATAACCTTTATTTTTTAACGGCAGTTTATATTACTATTTGGTTTATTGCTTTCAGAACCACTTACATGCAGTTTGGCGACTTCTCTAACGGAAGAATTTGCACCGTTGATACCAAGTACTTCTCAGTCAGCCACTTCCTCAGTCAATTCGGTAGATAATTCCTTAATTAGCAATAACAATACGCTAGCGAAAGGTCTAGGATCTGCTATCGTTGAGAAAATCAGGTCCTCCTTGGTGGGAGAACCCTGGTACCATGGCGCCATTACCCGCCAAGAAAGCGAGACCCTCATTACAAGAGATGGCGATTTTTTGGTAAGAGAATCTCAGGGATCCTTAGGGCAGTACGTTTTAACAGGAATGCAAGGAGGTCAGCAGAAGCATCTTCTTCTCGTCGATCCAGAAGGCATTGTAAGCACTTCCATGGTGAATTATTTCTCTTTCATAATTTTTTTTCCCTGACTTCCACAGTGAGTTACGATAGAATTCCAATTATCTGACTTGTCAGATTATCCAGGTCATTGTATTATCTGGATCGTAAAATTATCCAGATCATAATTCATCTGGAAGATGACTTGACTTTTCAATTAGGGTTGATAAGCAACATAATTTTTGATGAGCTATAGTATATACACATTTTGATTACTGTATTCTCATTTATTGTAAATATCCAACACAATTGCAGTAATGCATTTCTCACCCTTTTCCTCTCTTCCTGGTAAAGATGATATTTAGTAGTTTTTAAGCCTATTGTGCTCAATTATTCGGTTTTTGATTATCTATATGTGGTTTGGTCCTTCGGTGGCACAGCGTGGTAACGTGTTCACCTAGTGCGCCGTTAATCCAGGTTTGACTCCCAACTGTGCAAAGAACGCTTACTCAGAGATCTCATAAAGATCGCACTGCTCACTGTAGTCCGGGGTTTGGTTCCCTAGGCCTTAAGAGGTTCGGATTCCTCGGAAAACAGTAGGTCCCGGCGCAGCATGACCATTGTAGTCTTTGAGCCGTAAAACCACAAAACAAACTAGATGTGGTTTGATCAGGGTGTCTACTCATCTGGAAAACATTTGAAAAGTCAGAGTTTTTTCTGACTAGAAAAGTCAGGGAAATTGGAAATACAAAGGCCCAAGTCAGGGAAATTTGAAATTCATTGTTATAATAAATAACTTATTAAAATAATTTTCCTGAACTGTGCTTTTCATACCACATTACCTACTGAAAAATTTGAAAAACTTGTACTTTTGACTAAACTTCTTCCAAAAGTTACCATTTTGCACCAAAACTAATATAATTTATATAAAATTATTAAGCCTATATATTTCTCAGGAGAAAATGTTTGCCAAATATGTAACTAAAACTTGAAAAACAAAAAGTGTTTTTAGCTAAATTATTTAATCTGTAAGGGGTTTTGATCATACCAATCTCCTTTTCCTTATATATAGTCATACACCTTTTAAATGAAATAGAAGATGAAGCATCAGCTTTGCGATTATATAGTTAAACTCTTTTATAATGAACTTGAAAAGGGTGGAATGGAAATGTTGCTGTAAATATTTAATTAGTGAAAGCTTTTAGTGTAAAGAAATACACTTTTTAATACAGCTTTTGAATTTGTAAATTCACTATAATTGAGTTATAAATGGCTTTGGGGTTTGCATTAATCGATTTCATGGCCTTGAAACTTATTTTGATTGCGCATATTTGAGTGCATTGTGTGTTGTTTACTGTAATTAGCGACTGGAAATCGATTAACATTTGGTCTGGAAACCTGGAAAAGTCAGTTCCAGAAAACTGGAAAAGAAGTTTGAAATAGAACTTGGTAGACACCTTGTTTGATCCCAATTAGTCGTGATCAACAGTCCAACCTTTAATTGCCACGACCCTAAATAGCAATTTGGTCAGTAGTGAAAAGATCTGCGTTCGATTACCAATGTCACAAAAAAAAAAGTTTACCAACTGTACTCCAGAGGTTGGTTTCCTAAGCCTTAAGAGATTTAGATTCTTTGCAAAAATGTAAATCCATCGCCTTGCAGTGGTATGACATTCGTCTGTTTTATTATTAATGTGGGTTCAACTGCTATTCATATAGAAGGTGTGCTGTTTTCAATATCCCATTAATTCAATGCGGGACAATTCGTCATCTCATACTTATTTTGTTATAATTTGCAATATATTTATTGATGCTTTCTTTGCTTGTAAATGCAATAGAACCCCGGTCATCTGAACTTAATTGAAATGACCTTCTATTCTGTCAGATAATGGCAGTTTTACTTTACGGTGGTCCCTCACTTATATGCACATTTTTCCATGGTCCCGGCCAGGGATATAGGAAAACAATGATAACACATTCATTTATGCTCCATACTAAAAAAGCACCTCTCACTTATGCACATTGCAAAAAAAAAAAAATCTCAGTTCAAAAAGTAGGTTCCTCAAGTAGTCAGGTGTTACTTATTGCAAAAATTTTAGCCTTTTTGTTCTGCTTGTAGGAATGCATTCCCTCGCCCTTCCCCTATTGTTCAGATTCCATGAACACATTACTCTATCTTATACATAGGGGTGTACGTGGTTCTTGTGATTGACGTCAGTGCAAGTGGCAGCCAATTAGAGAGGTTAGTACGGCACATACCACGTGGCATTGATCGCTAAGGAAAGAACAATCTTTGGAGTTTTGGTTAGATGGTTACGTTTTAAAATGGCGAAAAGAACAAAATTGTCGCTTTCGTTTAAAATGGATGTTATTAAAAAATTCGAAGAAAATCCTTGCACCTTGAAAAAAGCTTTAGCAGAGCATTTTAATGTCCCTGATTCGACATTCAGAGGTGTTTTAAAAAGTCTGGAGGCGATAATAGTAGCTCCTCGAGAATATGGAATTCAGTCGAAGAAAAGAAGCAAAATTCAAGGCGGAAAGTACAAAGAATTTGAGAAAGTTTTAATGCTGTGGTTTAAAGAAGCTTGTGCCTTGAACATTCCTGTTAACGTTGAGCTTCTAAGGGAGAAGGCCGTACAGTTGTCAAAGAGTTTTGAAATGGAAAACTTTTCTGCATCACATGGATGGATTGAAAAATTCAAAACTAGGCATGACTTGGCAACTCTTGTCTTTTCTGGGGAAAGTGTGAGTGTCCATGAAGAAACTGTAGAACAATGGAAAGAAGACTCGTCTACTTTAGTAAACAGATACGAACCGAAAAACATCTACAATTGTGACGAAACTGGATTTTTTTATAAAATGATGCCCGACAGAACCTTCAAGGGAGAACCATGCCATGATGGGAAAAAAAAGTAAAAAAAGACTGTCTTGCTGTGTTGCAATGCCGATGGTTCTAAAAAATTCCTGCCATAGGTCATTGGCAAATCAAACGAACTCGCTGTTTTAAGAATGTGAAGAAGCTTCTTTGTGACTACATTAGTAATGAAACGGTATAGATAACATCGCACATTTTCTTGGATTTCCTTTATAAATTCGACAGGAAAATGGAAAAAGAAAAACGGGAAGTTCTCTTATTCGTGGATCAGTGTCTTACTCATCCATAAGATCTTCCAACTTTTTCAACAACACAAGTTTTTTCCTGCGAATTGCATGAGCAAGATTCAGCCTTTGGATCTTAGTATCATTCGTTGTGTGAACGTGCACTATAGAAAAACTTTAATCCGTGGACTTCTGGCTACTTTACAAACAAAAAATGCAACAAAAGACGAATTGAAGCAAGTTACGTCCTTTATGCAGTTCATACGTTGTGCTCATCATGGAGAAACGTCACCGACAAGTATATTAGAAGCTGCTTTAAGAAAGCAGAATTATCGTTTCCAGCAGAAAATGAATGTGAGAAGCCGGAAAATAAAAGTGAAAATGACATAAACGAAGAAGATTGGCATGCTGTATGTGGTGGACTCGCTATGTGTACTTTCAACGAATTTGTTGATGCAGATGAAAATTTACTCAATTGCGGGGAAATTGGAGACATTGCTGCTGAAATAAATGATGGACAACAATGATGAAGAAAATGTGGCAAAAGTTCCTCCAACTAACACAGTAGCGTCAGAAGCATTAGAAATACTGCGTGACTATTTTCAGTTAAATCCAGGAAGTGAAGGAACTTTTTCACGTTTTGATGGACTTGGAAACACTCATTTTGAAAATTCACGAAAACAAAAACAATCCTCGATTGTAAATTATTTTGTGAGAAAGTAGTAATAGGAGTAAAGTGAAATTTAGGTATGTAAGCATTTTCTTTTTTTTTGTGTGTTCTTAAAAATACTTTGGCGTAAAAATAAATTACATTTGAAATAATCTATTACAGTAGTTTCAAGTAGTATTAATTAACATGTATGTAGTACAATGTGTATTGATGTTTCGTTTTAAAGCTCCACTTTTGCGTTTTCGCTTGTGTTTTCCTTGTCCCACCCCAGATGAGTGAGAGAGATTTTTAACATTTACAAGTGGCTTGATTGAATGGATGTCCACTTAAAAATAATTTAAAAGCAAAAATAGAGCAGTCGACTTGGGTTAGTGATTTGGCATTAAGGTTCTTCTGCCTGCATTTATAACGATATCCCGATACCATGCAGCTGCAAGTTATAACAAAATAAGTATGATGTGACGAATTATCCCATGATGAAGTATGATTGCAACGAATTGATTCAGAACCCCTTTTTCGCCTGCGATTTGACTTCTGTAGCAACAGAAGTTCGTACAGTGGTAATTGTGTTTCGGTATTTCCGTAAATTTCAACTTGCTTCTTCCGGAATTCCTTTTTAAAATATTACACAAATTTCGTTTTGTTTTCTACAATTTTTATATTCCTTTTGGCAATCAGCGTCTTTACCAAAAATATTACGTAACTTCTCAAGAAATTTTCTGGTACGTTTAGGGAATCTGATTTGGACTTACAATCATCCCTGGGTTCTGATTCCTTGGTAAAACTGTAGGTCTCAGTGCAGCATGTATTTTTTTTTTCTCATAAAATACAAATGTGTATACTTGTCTTAAAAGTTTGAATCATATTTTACAGGTGTAGAGACAGTGGAAGGTCTTTTTCCCTTTAATACCTTATTAAATTGTCTCCCTGTAATTTATTTGTCTCCGTTATTTGCTTATTTCAGATAAGAACGAAAGACCACATCTTTGAAAGTATTACTCACCTAATAAATCATCACATGAATAATTCCTTGCCGATTGTGTCTGCAGAAAGTGCTCTCTTGTTACGAACTCCCATTTGCAAATTGAGACCTGTCGGGAAGTCAGTACATGTGTGATTAACCAAACATCAGTTATGAATATATGAAATTCAACCTTCTGACCATCGCAATCTGGCTTCTTTTCACCATGGTATGGCCCCTGATCATCGACAATAAAAATATTTGCACCAAGTCAAGAAACAGTTTCTTTACAGATTTCTACATGATGTTTCATAGAAAATCGAAATACTTTTTATTATGTATGGTTTTACATGCTTTTATGTATTTTTAGCTACAAGTGCCTTAAGAACTGCAGAATTTTGTAATGTATTTTATAGAGAAATAATGTTTATGTACACACTAAATGCAATATTTACAGAATTAGTTGAGGTTATTAATGTATGCATGAAAATTCCGACACCTATTTTTATTAGCTTATGCTAGAGCTTTTTGGGAGAAAGTGACGCCGTCCTCATCCTGGATGGTTATGAATATAAATGAATCCTATAAAATGTGATCAGTTAATTTGACTGAGTCTTCAGTTAAGTCACTCATTAGATCAGTCGTTAAAATATTTTTGAAAATCAGAACAGATCCTTTATTAGATCAACTTTATTTTGCTATATGCTGTATACAGAGTTAGGCTTTCAGCAAAACGGTTGTAAAACTTTTTTTAATTCAGCGATCCTGTTAAAACTTTGGTAACTCGTTACAGTTCATATAGTTTGATTTCAAATGGCATAATGTGCACATTAAATTAACAATTGTGATGCATATTAATTACAATTTCACAAAATCAATCAGCTTTTGGTGTCATGCATTGAAAGCTGTCATCAATGTAAAAAACTGCAGCAAAATAGTTCACAATTGAATATAAAGGATCTGTTCTGATTTTCAAAAATATTTTAACAACTGAACTAACTGGTCACATGTTATAGGATTCCTATCTTATGAATATATATAATATAAGTGCCTTGTGTGAGCCAAATCCTTGTTCAAAAGATTTTTTTTTTATTTTCTACTGTTTACCAAGGGTATTTATTTATACAACACATACACGTTTTTATAAAAAGTGCAGAATTGTCAATCTGATTTTTACTATGTTGTGCCATTCATAGTTGGGATATAAGAAAGTGAATTTTAGTTACGTAGGTACAGATTACCAATCTCTATCCTTCGTGCAGAAAGTCATTCTTTTTTGTGATTATTGCACCTAATTATCCAAACTTAAGATTATCCGGGCTTGCTCTAAATAATTCAAGGTACATAATGAACTTTGCATCTTAAAAATTCAGCCAACCTGATAATTAGAATTTTATTTTTATGAGTTTTAATGGAATTTTTTTACTTTTATCATACTATAAGTTTACAGCTATCCTTTGGGATAAAATGCAGTTGTGTTTATAGAGTATGCGTTTAAAGGCAGGAGTATTTTAATATTTTAAAAATTGCATATACATATTTTGCACATGTTGCTGTAGATTCAACTATGTATATAACTATTTTTAACACATTTTTTTTATATATAAAAGAAGTTATGTGCATTTTGCTCTGTTTGCAAGTTGTGTATCGAAAGTTATGTACTGATAAATGTAAAATAAAAAGTTATATTTCTTTGTAGTCGTATAGTCTTCACTGAGAGAAACTCACAAGCATAATGCAAAAGAGTCATGCGTAACTAACCCCTGTAACTTAGAAGCTTTGTCTAGGAACCTGAGAATGGCTGATTTTCATTCAATTTCGAACATGGCCAATTTAACTCCTTATGAGCCAGCTTAAATGGTTCTAATTTGAACTAAAATTATGGATGCTTAAAAAAAAATAGTTCTAGTTTAATTCTTACATTATCCTAGTCTGATATATACAATGCAGTTTTGGCAATCCATCGATGCCACTGCCAGATTACTTGAAATAATGATTTTTTATTTACGACTTCACATGGTCATGTTTAAAGCTTATTTCAAACATAGATAACTAAGAAAAGCAAGAAAGAGAAACAAAGATTAAATTCTTCGTATATACCATATTTTCTCGCTTGCAAATCACTTTCAAAATTCCAGTTTGCTGTAGATATCCAAATGCACAGCCAGAATATAAAAATTGTACTCAATAGTCTTAAGCTGGATTTACACTGTGTCACTTTCAGTGTACATCCAAAGTGAATAATCCTCGTTTACATATTTTCATCTAGTTCTGTGGTTTCATTGCACTGTTTCACTACACTGTTGAAATCGTTTTTTAGTTTTTATATGTGCTATTGTTAACCCAGAAATATTTAAATCGGTGAGCATTGAGGAGTACACTTTTTTCTGCTCATTTGATTTGCTGTAATCACTGCATTTGGTTTTTCACAAGCACTCATACTCACTGCTGGGTTTAGGGTAAGGAGGTACTTCCCCCTTCATTGGCGTAACTAGGAGGCTAACCCCCCAGACTTTGAAGCTAGTTACGTACATTCACTTCTCCTGCTGTACTAGAAAAAATAAAATTCTGTTGTTCCACCCCCTCAAATGTAACGGAAAAATCAGGAAGGATATTTTTATAAATTAGTTTGACGAAATTTATTTTTTATATTTAATGGGGCAGAGACATTTTTTTTTTCAAAATTTCAAATGAAGATAGGTTTGAAGGGGCACTTTCTCAGGGAGTGTGGATCACCGCAGTTTTATAGTAGATAGATTGAAATTAAAAGAAAGGTGAAGTTCGCTGTTTTTTATGTCACTAAAAATTTAGCATCCTGTCTACTTTCCCATTTATAAATACAGACCTGCCTTAGCATAGTAGAAGTGGTCCCTACTAGCATCTGTTTATGGGCTCTGATGAAATAGGGGGCCTCTATGTTTTAATAACTTTTGCAATATTATGGTGACTACACTTTTGTGACCCCCCCCTGCTGCACTATATATTTCATAATTATCTGCTAAAAAGGGTTTCATTATGCATGTATACATACAGTGAAAGCCGTTTACGACGACTAACTGGATTTAACGATGAAATCGCCATAACAAGCTGAATTTATCCTTTTCTTTATTAAATATACCTTTTATCACTGTTCTCCCCACAAACCATCTCTTCCCGGCATTTGTTATCTCTCCAGTCTGTTGTCTAGCATCCGCTCCCCCAAGTACAAAGAAATATTCCATGAAGGGGCATTTATAATCAACTTACGCTGTTATTATTGTGAGATAAAAAAAAAACCACATTTCTATGAATTTTATTTGATGACGATTTTTTGGGATATTGGGGGGAAGTGGGGGAGCAAGGGTGGATGCAGAAAAAGATTTCAAGGAGGGCGCAAAGCTTGAAAATTCACTTGTAAGTTTAGTTTTATTTTTTACTTGAAAATAATCATAATGTAAATTTATTCTCGGAGGTGGGGGGATCCACATAATTTTTTAGAATTCAGATTTAGAAAGGACAGAGGGTACCTTCTCGGGGAGAGTTGATCGACAACATTCTCCAGTAAATAAATTGCAATTAAAAACAAAATCCGTGACCTTTTGCACCCTGGTCAAGTGCCCATTTATAAATACGGCACTGCTCATATGTTACAAGAAACAACGCCCATATCCAGGAGGGTATCTTAGGGACCGGTTCCCCCCGAAATTAAATTTTTAATGGGACTTGGCTACGGCCTTGCATGCTGTGATTGTATCGATACATGCTGTAAAAATTTTTGAACCCCCCCTTGAAATTAAATCCTGGCTACAATGTTGCATATGCTTGTCTTGAAATGTTTATATTTTTATAATTTATATTAGATGTTTTAAAAATGAAAAACAAATTCTGTTTGGCCTGTTGAACTTTAATGCAATAAAAAGCATTGGAGAAATGTAATGAATATTTTGGCAGATATTCATAACATCATGAAATATTTTAATATTATGAGCTCAATATTTCTAATATTCAAAACTCATAAACTCTTGAACTAAATGAATTGAAATTTAGTATTAGAGGTGTTTTTATGGTTGCAGATTCGAAATATTTAATCAAAACTAGTCGTTGCCATTGGAATTTTCAAAGTTGCTGCAAGTTTTAATATAAAGACGGTCCCTTACGCAAATTTTATACATATGGATGGGTAGCTTTCATTGTTTGCTATCGATTGGCACCTTTGAATTTTCTGTAGCACAATTGTCATGAGAACGGCTAATGGGTGTTCAGATTTTTGTTTCACTGGCTATACATTGAATGGTTGCTGAGTAGTAAGTGGTGATCCGTATAAAAGATGCATTTTTTAAAAAATTGCTTTATGGTGTAAAAAAAAATTCTGATTTGACAATACTGTGCCAAATATGGTAAATTCCAATTATTCCAAGCTATTGATAACCTTTTGCCCAATTTAAGCCTTCACAAATGATATTTCAAAGCTGCTAACAACTTCTCAAAATTATATCCCATCATGTCACTTCTTCTTGTTTCTCCCACCTCAATTCGTCCGTTGCTTTAATCAACTTTTTTCAAGCTATCACTCGCATTGTTTACCTTGTCTAGCAAATCAGCTATTACTTTTTCTTATGTTGTGTCTATTTAATTTTGTGATTTGGTATTTATCTCTTGAAACCTATTTGACATTCTAAAGTCACAAAAAGAAAGAAAACTACCACACGATTTATTCTTACGCATCAGATAGAATTCATTAAAATTTTACAATCCTTGGTTTCATTTTAGTGGATTTTGTCTGCTCGCATTCTTCAATTTCTTCAACACTAGTCATGCTAGTGACTGTACCAACTGTTATTTCTTCATCAGAACCTAAAATATTTTATACAATTAATATACATTTCCAACAAGTAAAAATGCTAATTGCAGCCTATAAACTATTAGTCATATAATATTAAAAAAGTATAGCAAATATACCATGAAATTAATGAAATGATAGTGGATAAAATGAGTTGAAAATTCACGGAAACGAACAGCCTAACACACACACACATGCATAGAGGAAGGTTACCAATGTGTTTACTACTAGAGATGCAGAGTAGAAAAAAACTTTAATTCAACGGGTGAACAAGCATTGAAAAGATCTCCACTGAAGTGAAAAAACAAAATGGAGATAGGACTACTGCAAGTATAAGTGTACAGCAGGAATAGGAATGACTAAAAAAAAAAAAACGTTCAAAGTGAATGGGAGGCAGAAACTCAGTCACAAAAAGAAACGATCATTTTCATTGTCAATGAGTGAATGTTTCAAAATGATCAACTCCTTGAAGTGAATGAATAAATAAAAAGAAAAATATTGATTTTTCCAGAAGTGACACTGATTCATGCTTAAAAGATGGGAATTGATAATATATATATATATATAGTGAAAATATAGCAAAAAAATAAATAAATATATATATGATGAAAAATCCATATAAGAAAATAAAAAGCGTTTGAGAAAATTAAATAAAAGAGGTTTGATTGAATTAAGAGAAAAGATTAGTATAAAATATAACATTTCAATTTGAAAAAATTAACATTACAATTTAAAAAAATTAATTAATATGCGCACAAAACTATGTAATGTAACATAAGCATGCAGCCCTATGACAGTCGTCAGATGCCTTTTTCAAGACCAAATGCTTGGCGCGTTTTTTGCTGGAGGTATATCGCAAAATACAAGTATACAAAATACAAGATGTATAAAACAACACACACACACATATATATATATATATATACATATAAAAGAACAATTCTGCTCATCTCCAATTTTCGGTAGATTTGTAGTTCTTTCCAAACAGGATCACAATCAGATACTCAATTTTCACCTTGCATTGTAGAAAAAAATTCCTGTACTTTTCCGGTAAAATTCCTTGATTAATCACAAGCAACTTTCAACTAAACTTCGGTTGAAAAGAATATGGTTTCATGTTCATGGAGATTTGCTATTCAAAACAGAAATTAAAATGGTTTTCCCCGGCTTCCCACATTATACCAAACAATCTCTGTTTTTCTGGACGTTCAGCGATGCTTTCAAATTCCCTCACAATTCCAGATTGTGTGGAAACCCTGGACTCTTTTGTCAAATCTGCAGTTGGTTAGGGCTAGACCGATGGCACTTTTTGGCTGATGCCGAATGTTAAAAAATTCAAAAGGCTGATTACACTGGTCAACAGCCATTTTGCTACTGTCAAGTCGACTAAAGACCAGTTTGTAGCTTAAATTGCAGTTTTAAAAACACCATGCAATGTATGCAGTTCACAACTGCTCATGTATAGTAAGACTGAAAGAATATATACAAATTTATTTGAATTAAAATTTAATTCTATTTAAATTAAATTTTTATTTAATTTATTAATTTGAATTTTATTTAATTTATTAATTTGAAATTAAAAATTTTAATAAACCTTAAAATTTACTGTAAATTTTCCTGAACGGATCAACGACCAATCAGAGGGATCGCTGGTTTAGATCAGATCACCTGGTTCACATCTGTTGAACCTGCTACAACAAAGGGAAAAAGGTTAGAAATTGGCATGATGCCAACCTACTTCTCTTATCAGCTCTATTTGAAGCTACCACAAGACAACTAACTTCCTAGGCATGCTTTTTCCTTGACTTTTTTGCAGAGAAACGAGAGAATGGAAGGAGAAAGTGTTTTCTTTCATGAATTTTACAATTTTTTTAAAAATACATTTATGTTAAAATTCGCTGCTTAATTTTAACTTTTCGATGAATTCCCTAACATTTCCCTAAACACCAAATTCCTGGCTATTTCCTTGTCTGTGTACACCCCTGCTCAGACCTCCCCCTGGCTATGGCTTTGCTTATCATTGTATTTGCAAAAAAGACTTCCTTGCCCTTTTCACTGTTAAAACTTAAAAGCCAGATCTAGCTAATTTATAGCGTGTTTCGGCATAACTCTTATCTAAGCGAGGTACTTATATTTACGAAGTTCACAGACATGCGCAGAACGAGGTGTACCCCCTGCTGGTGGACGCTAGTTCTCAGAAAAAATTCTAGCTTGGAAACGAATAGATTTTCGTGTCCGGCAAAAGTTGCCAAATTTAGTTATAAGTAGCTAAGAAGTGGTTAAAAATAGCACAAAATACGTTTTTGGCTGGAAAAAATAGCATAAAACAAGTTTTGGACACAGAATTGTCCTAAATAGTGATTTTGTAGCAGCTTGGTGCAGAGTAACAGTTTTAGTGCTGTTTGGTACAGACTTCCCATCCAGCATGTATGGAGGACCTTTACCTCACCCTTTTCTAGCGTACAGACAGAAAAACCAAAAGCAATAGCGGGTTCAATATCTATTGAAACCCGCTAAAAACAACAGATTTCAGACAACGAAAAATACAGACCCACTGTGAGCCCTGTTTTTTTTGGTTGGCATTGTTAACGTTATTTTCTAACATTTAAAAAGAAAGCATTCTTTCAGGAGCAAACAATACCTGCAACTCAACGGCAACATCTAACCTATGGCATTTTCTAAATAACTAACACATGTTTTCCCTAAACTGTGTCCCATGCTTGGTGCAAGCATAATGATATATAACATTCCTCCTCTCAACAATCAAGATGCACCTTGAAATCCACTATCTTATGGCAAAAGCTAAAATTCCATGCCAGGCATGTGTCACCTGTGTTTCTCGCTTGCTTACTATTCATATTTATGATGGTTTAAATACATACATAAGAACGAAAAGTTAAATGAATACTTGCCAAGAAAAATAGATATTTAGAAAAAAAAAAAGATTTTAGACGAGATGAAAGGTAAAACCGTGGAAAATCAAAATTAACGAAGAAAAATCAACATTAACTTTAAACCAATTTAAAGGCAAAATAAATGAATGTAATATTTACAAGAAGAATAAATGAAACACACATGAATAACTATGCAATCCTGAACATCACTTGTGAATCAATTATACTAATTACTATATGAAATATGAAGTCTTATAGTGCACATGTTTAGTTGGGCGCGCTGTGCAATTATCGGCACTCAAATGGTTATTTACCTTTCTTTGAATTTTGACATTGTAAAATTTGCCTCTCCAAGCAACGGCACGGGTCACCCCCACTTGGAGCCGGTTCTGTCATTCTACTTACTTCGAAACATAGATGTAACTTGGGGGTAAATATAGAGTAAACTAGATTGGGGGGATGAAAAATCTAACGTCGTATGGGGAAAAAGTACGATTTTGCCTCTTTTCTAAAAAAACTGAGAGGGGCAACTGTCCCATTTTCCCCATTAGATTACACGTATGCTTTTAAATATAAAGTAAAAAAAAACTTAGGGCCCAACAATTTTCCGCTTTTCTATGAAAAACATCAACATTTAGATGTTTTCTAAGCCGATGGCCGATTTTTTTCCTAAGTTAACATCGGCCGCTGATGCCGATGGCTAATTTTTTAAACAATCAGTGCTAATTGATCAGTCTAGCCCTACAGCTGATAATTTAAAAGGAACGATCAGTAATTTAGAACTTACGATCCGGCCAATTTCAGCACCCGTTGGATTCAGATCATTGAACAGGGTTTGTACATCTTTAATCACAGGCATGTGCAAAGAATGTCGAAAAGTGTGATTTTTGTTCTCATTGCTTTTACAGCTAATAAAATTATTTAAATGGGAGATTTAACCCCCCCCCCTCCCTGCTTAATGGCAAAAAGATCAACGATGGAAAACTGAAATTGCTAACTCAATCACAATTATTAAAAGTATTGATAGTTTTTAAGAAAAAATAACAACACTACTGAACTAGCATGCAAGTATTTGTATCCACATTAAGGATTGAGTTTTATGGTGAAAAGATATACCGTGCCAAATGGTATTGTATCTGCATCAAATGTAACACATGTTCAGTATAGGTACAGTGGGAGGTGGGGAGTAAACACATTACCTTTATTTTGTAGAGTTGGACAATCCTTTTTCAAATGATTGATGCTACCACACTCATTACAGCTTCCTCCTATAAAATAAAATATATTCTCAAGAAAAATAGTGTCTAGGAAATAAATCGGTAATTAAATGAAAATCAGTATATGAAAGCAAAGAAAATTATACATAATTTTGAAATGAATTTCGACAATCCACATTTTTTCAAGCTCAAACTTCAAGGGGTATATCATTTAATCCCCTACAAATTTATAAAACATTAAATGGAGGCTTTCTCTGCAGTCATCCGGCAATTGGGCCATCTCCACGAACAGTAACATCCTATAAACATAATTGCCACAAAAGATGCCACATTATTTCACTTTTGAAGAGTTATTAAGCTTGCTTGCACGCTTCAGCGAATTACCTAATACTCTTAGTTAAATGGTTATATGTGCCATTTTCACTGAAAATTATATTTCCATATGTGGTTTTGTTTTATGGTGCAAGGACAGCCAAGATCATGTTGAACAATTGGTCCTACAATTTTCCTAAGAATCTAAACCGCTTTCACCTGTGGAATTACAAACACCATACTGCAGATCCGTAGAAAGAAATCAACAAACAGTACACTCCTACAGGAATCGGACTTAAATTATTTTCATGGTCACCAAATCATTGCAATCATTTCTCACATACAAGGCTTGGCGAATCACAGTGAAATATACTCACCAGACAAGAACAGTACTTGCCTGTCTCAAAATAGAAACTTTGAAATCTAACAGAAAACGAAGACTTTCTATTCGTCATCTGCAAAAATCTTATCGTCAGTGGTGAACGGACATGTTGAGCCCTGCTGGCATACATTTTTTATGTACTATTTTTAATAAGACTTGATAGATCCAGTCACCAATGGCAATTAGATTTTGAGATTGGGCGAGTACTGTTCGCCATAATTTATCAAGTCCTGATTATTAATACTGCCAAAAATTAATCATAACGTTACGTCATCATGTTACCTTTTGGATAAGCCCCATGCTTATTTTTGGGACAATCACGACTTAAATGTCCTTGTTGCTGACAAACAAAACATTTAGCAAATGGAAAAGCTGGAAGATAAAAAAAAAAATTATGAGCATGATAAAATAAATGCTACTGTATGTATATAATTAAATATCCCATATGTACATTACAATATGATTAAAATGGCAATACTCCGCACACACAAAATCGAACGAAATAGATGCAAAATACAGTTAAATAAACTATTATTAGATAACTACATTATGTAACTGCATTAGTTTTTACTTCCCTGCTTCATTTAATGGTACAATATAGGGGGAGAGTGTTGTACCTAGGGACAAAGGTTATATTCGGGGAAAATATGATATATATATGAAGGAAAATTAGAGTTTTATTATGTGGTAACACTGCTTCTTTAGTGTACACTAGCTTCCAAAAGTTAAGCATGCAACGCTAAAACGTAGTTTAAGAAGTGGAAAACTAAAGCTTTGATTAACACAAAATTGCACATGAAGGTAGAAAACATGTTTATGCATTAAATAAAACAAGAATTATGTACAAAGATGAAAGAAAATATGTACTTTTCGTAAATTATATGATGTCGTCACATTTGGGTCATTAAAAAATGTTTTGTTTGGTTTTTTTAAAGACAAACTAAATATGGTATGTGACCACCCCGGATCTTCACACAAACTTTACAATGGTTTTCTATGCTTTCAATGAGATGATTAACCATCACAGATGTCAACAATGGCCATTAGGGCAATTTCAGGGTCTCTGAGACTGGCTAGAGTATGTAAACGTACAGGAACAGCATGCCCAAGGGTATTCCAAATGTTTTCAATGGGGTTAAGCTTGGGAAAATACGCCAGCCACTCCATACGAGAAATGCCTTCACTTTCCAAGTACTCGTCAATGATATTAGCTCGATGGGGATGGGCATTATTGTCCATAAGGAGGAGGAAATCAGGATCAAATGCTGCAGCGTAGAGTCTCATAGTGGGGTCTAGGACTTTATCCCGATACCACACAGCCGTCACAGAACCACCTTTAAAGATGTGCAGCTCAATACGACATACCATTGAAATTCCAGCCCACACTATGACAATGCCATCTCTGAATGCATGATGTTCGATAATGTTCTTGGCCTGATTGCGTATGTCTCGTTCTCTTCGGACCCTTCAGGCTTACTAACTGATTCCAGGACAAATCTGGACTTGTCTGTGAATAGGACGTTTCACCAATCTGACACAGTCCAATTGATGTGTTGATGACACCACTTTAATCTTGCCTCTCTGGCTTGGACAGTTAGTGGAACACAAACACATGGTACTTAGGCATACATATAGTCCCTTCATGTGGAGCCTTCAGCGTACAGTACTGAGAAATATTGCCTTAGTAAGTGTTGCTGCAACCATGGATGTAACAGTTGTGGAGGTCGCTTGTCGATTCCGCTTGGCTACTATAGCAATATGCCGATCATCAGAGTGGGTTGTAATACTTGGACGACCGAATACATGTCTTTGGACAACTATTTGACTTGTTTGGAATTGGTTCCATAATCGAGAAATTGCAGGATGTTCAACGCCGAAGAAAATAGCGACATCTTTGATTGACTGACCCGCTTCAATGCATCTGCCAGGGATCACTATCTGTCATTTGATATCAGCTATAGAAACACAATATTTTCTATCAGCTATAGAAGAATGAATATCATAAAAAAATAATCGTACAAAAGTTATAAACACTTTATACCAGCATTTAAATGCACCTCCTCAAATCTTCTGGAATACTGGTTTCAACGATTGCATAATTAGCATATATCTAGAGAGTAGATTGGGATTGGCTGTAACATATGATATTTGCATGGTGCCATCTACATCTGTTGAATGACGACAATCATGTGAGCTGTGCGTCTCTGTACGCCTGTTTCGATCGACAATCCCCCGCAATGCCCCCTCCCCCCAGTGTCCCTTCTCGGTCCACTGGTCACCACATATACGGGTATAATTAGATTTAAACTGAGCCCATTGAGGTCAAACGTCATGGATAGAAGCCTTAAGCATTTAGGTCATCAGAAGAAATGCAAGTGCAGGCTGAAGTTGACTTTTAAGCATATACTGATCTTTGGAAAACAAGTTACAATTATGTCAGACTTTCTTTTGTTTTTCTTTTTTTTTTTGTGCAATTCAGGCTGGAACCTATTCTTGGTTTCAGGGCCGCCCCGAGGGTTGTAGGCGCCCGGGGCGAGATTACTTATAGAGCCCCCTCACACGTATGTCCCTCTCCCAAATCTTCCAACTAAGCTTTTAATTATCGACTCAACATTGAAAAATTTTCAATTGGCCCTTTTAAATGCTTACTTTTAGTAGGCATATGGCCATGAACAGAAAATAGCCCTAAGTAAAATTAGGGAGTTAAAGAGTTGGGGTAGAAGTAAAAAAAAAAAAAATCTCAATATGATTTGTAGTTTTAAAGAAAATCAATGCATTTCAAAAAATATGGTATATTAATATAGTGCTGAACGAAGAATTAAGATATGGAAAAAAATTAATAATATGCAATGTTATTTGACTTCACAGCCAAATGCAATATGTTAAACATCTAAAGGAATCTTTCTGGCTTTGGCACTTGCAAAAGATTTTAAAATTTGTTTAAAGTCCAACTTTTTGGCTTCCTCGTTTGCAATTGCTAAAACTGCCAGAGCACTAAGTGTCTCCTTGATCATGGTCGATCTGAGGTAAATTTTTTATAAGTTTTAGAGTTTGCTAAAACTTCGCTTGATACTTGCGACTATGACAGGCACAGTTAATAGTGTGCGTGATGCTATCCACAAGTTTGTAAACAGATCCTTTTGGTCGTTGGATTTTATTTTCTGCGGTATCTTGACAGGAAAATATCTTGATCTCCGGCTCTCTCTCTCTCTCTTCCAATCCATACGGGGAAGCTTTAAATAGCTTATAGAGAACAATCTGGAAAGAAGGAATTCTATTGCTTTCTCGAAATTAGTAGAAGTTTGCAGAAGTTCATTTCACCTTGGACGAGTCTTTTCCCACGTCATTGGTCAGGGCTCGAGCCAGAAGGGCGGACGGGTAGGGAAGAAAAGAGGGAGCGACAGCCGACTTTTAATAAATCATCAGCTTGTTGACAATGACAGTGACTGCTACTGGAGGGATGGAGGCGGAGGGCAGAGGGGGAATTTCCAAGGGCGCGGTTCGCTAACCAATAAGCTACTTGCAATGTACTGTAGCTGTGAAAACAATTGGTATAACAGTTAGCCACTTTTTTTAAAATAATTTTCTCCCGGTAAATTAATGTTACCCGATTGTGAAACCCAATATTTTGCAGCGGCGCCCGGGGCAACCACCCTGCTCACCCCACCTTTGAAGGCAGACCTGCTTGGTTTATATTAGTATCAGAAAAGAAAAGAAACTTTTCCACACATTCCAGCTGGTTTTGAACCAACAACCCAGAAGTTACTTGGTGGCACGACTGCTGGGCCACTGAATATAGGCATATGCACAGATCTTTTCCCATATACATGCGTCAACTAAAGGAATTTCCTTAAGAATTAAAGTAAGGTGCGGAGGAATTATTCGATGTGATTAAGTTTCATGCTTTATATTTTTATGGTTCATACCATAACCTAAAGAATCGGGGGAACAATTTTTTTCCCTTCAACTATCATGAGCCGTAAACAGGTCCTAATGTGAACCATAAAAATGCTTTTGTTTGAGTTTTACGGTGCATGTGTCATGCTGCGTCACGGTTAGTTGGTAAACATTTTTTAGTTACGGTTGGGAGTCGAACCTGGGACAATTGTTTGCTAGGTAAACATGTTGCCACTGTGGGACTACCATAAAAATGCAGATGATCACAGTTAGCAACACTGGTTATCTCCTCTGCATTCTCCTTTCATTATTTAAGGATATCCCTTTGAAAAATAAAGTTAAAAGGAAAGATGAGATCTCACAAACAACATTTTCTTCAAGCAATACTCGATGCATATGCTGTGACCTTACCTGCTCCTTTAATAGAACACCTATATGAAGTATGCTCGGTGGAGCCGCATTTGAAACATATTCCAGTGCCTTCTTCAGTGTTTCCCTCGAGTAGTGGACAGTTTGCAAGTACATGACCCATTTTGCGACACTTGAAACAAGTCTATAAAAAAGAAAAGATGCTGCACACAAAATTTGTAATTATGAATTTAAAAACAGCAGGAAATAGTATATATATATATTTGCTCAATAATTTTTCGACACTTACGAAAAAATAAGTTCAAACGAGAGCTGCTTTTTGTCTAGGAGAAAGAGAGACAGTCCTCATCCCGGATTCGAACCAGGGTCTCCCAATTAAGCCAGGGGTATCTTGACCATTAGACGAACAAGGACAAGAATGGTCTTTTTCTACATATATATAAGGATGTAAGATATTATTACCCTTCTCAGGGATAACACAATTGCCAAATAATAGTTAACACACAAAGCCATCTGGGTGAGTTTCCATGGAGGAATTTATTATTTTTTTCATTTAATAATTTCCAACACTCATGTAGAAATAAGCTCAAACTAGAGCTGTTTTTTGTTTAGGAGAAAAAGAGATGCTGTCCTCATCCCGGATTCGAACCAGGGTCTCTGAATCGAAGATGGAGGGGGGAAAATGCCCTTTTTAAATATAATTTCATGATTATCACACAATTGCTTGTTTGTAATTTTATGTCAAATCATGTAAATGAACATAACCCATCTAAACAGGACAGACATGGTTTAATCTGATTTTTGTACCATGATGCTTTCTCACACACACACACACACATACATACAATTAAGAATCGAACCCAGAGGTAAGTATAAAAGTTGAGGTCACTGGAAGTTCTATATGAGCAGAATAAGAAGTTTATGTCTTGAGTTTTGATTTACAGTCTGTGATATGAATTCTAATGTGAAAAAAGGTAGAGATTAAGACTTGGAAAACTCTAGGTATTCAAGGTATTGGTATAGAATGTCCACAAGCCTTGTTTAATCAAACAAACATCAGCCGCTGAGACATGCAATAATGAGAATAGGAGATATAGTGTTGAAGAAAGACAGGGAGTACTTGTTGTTAGATGTGAGTTTATAGTTGTGTGAGACTTGGAATGAAATATTGAGGACATCTACTTATGTTTTATGGCATAATGTTAGCTATGATTATGCTGTAACAAATACCGAAACATAAGCCAGGTACAAACAGTGCCCTGTTCACAAATGTCACACAATCGACTAGCAAATGTGCAGGAACTTTGTTGATTTATTACTTTCCACTCAAAGTATGTTTCCCACATTCATTCAAACTCTCATTAACAAAATCAATGCATACTTACTTTAAGAGTTTTTCTAAATTTTAGTTCTTCTTTCCGCCTTATATCTCTTACGATTTCGCGGATGTTTTCACCGGGCATGCCTTTGTTTCGGAGACTTTTTTTCATATTATACAGTCTTTTCTCAGTCTTTGGTGGTAACAGAAGGATTCCGTTATCAGCTCGCTTTTTCCTCAGCCGATCCAAAAACTTTGTCTTTTCGACTTTTAGTTCCTTCAGAGATGTTTCCGATGGTAGCTTCAAACAAAAACTGCTGGTGTCCTCTTTATCAAGCTTCATCTTCTTCTTGCCTTGCCTATGATCTCTAACAGATTTTTCTGCTTTCAGTTTCTTCTTCATCTGTTTCTTATATTTCAATATTTCTTCTTTAGTTACTGTAATTTCTTCTTGTACACTGATATCCGTATCCAAGTCCATTGCAGGTTGTAGGTTGGCAACCCCTGTCTTATTCCTTCTCTTCTTATTAGAAACTGATTCACTTTTCTCTGTTTGCTGCACTTTAACGCTTTCCTTTGATTTTGAATCTTCTGGATGCCCACTCATTGCATCAGATGCTCCATCATTTTTTGTTTTAACATGTAATTGACGTTTTGAAAAAAAAGGAAACTTTTTACTTTTAGAGATAAAATTGGTCAATGAAGGTACATCTGCAGTAATGTTTTGTGATGTATTTTCAGTCACATTTGTGTTTTGTGCACTTGCTTCAACGTTCTGAGATGAATGACGGTATTTGAAATTGAATTTTGACTTCTTTTGGGAAGCAAATTCTTTCCATGGTGTGGGATCTTCTGGTGGTTTTTTGTGCTTTTGGCTACTTCCTGATCGAGCCCACCGTGTCATAATCTCCAAGTTTTATGAAAACCTACAGGAAAAAAAAAAGCAATGTAAATACAGTAAAACCTTGATTATCCGTCAAACAAGGGAATAGAGCCTTGACGGATAATTGAAAAGACGGTTAAGCGGAAACGGGGAAATTTACAGTACAATATAGTACATTTTTATTAAAATTATACAATTAAAAAAAAATACGTTGTGAAATTTGCTGAAGGCACAAACGAAGTATAACTTAGATCAAGAGAACTTGCATTTAATGGAACGTGAATATAAAATATTATATACTTATGTCTAAAATTATTGTTGTTGGTCGAAAAACACTTTTTTTTTTGTTTGTTTAAGCACACTGCGTGCTTTTTTTGGTTGCCATGTCCTGTACTCTTCGAAGCAGTAATAGCTAAATAGCATTTGCTTCAGTTTGTTGTTCAAACCAGGTAAAATGCACTTAGAAAGCATACATTCTGCTTCAGCATGGGTGATAGTTTTTGCAGGTTCTCCAGCCTCATGTGCACTTTCATTGTTTTCTTTACGATCATAGGGATTCAACACTTGCTGATTGAGCTCGTCGTCACTTAGGAACTCGAAACCTGCTTCAAGTTTATCAATGTCCATCCCTTCACCAACGTCATTAATTTCAATGTTTTCTCCTGCGGATTTCTCCCCACAAATGTGTAAAATTGTCTCAACTACAGTGAGACAATTATATAACTGACATAACAAACATATGATATCAACAGAGCAGCGCTAACTTGAACATTTGCGCCGATGGTTAAGCGAGAAAGACGGTAAATCGGGAGACGGATAATCGAGGTTCTATTGTAATGTGATAATATTATAAATTTATTTATATCATCCACGCCTCGTTTATGCATCTGTGGGGTCAACCTGACCAACAGAAACAAAAACAAATTATTATGTCTGTATTAAATTATCCGCTCATGGTCCACAAAAATCATTTGAAGTAAAGTTTTAGACCGAACAACACCCTCTTGGCTTTTAAATTTCAAGCAATACACATGGCTGTTAACGATCCAACACAACCTAATGTTTATGTCCGGCATCAAGCTGCAGACTGTGTGTATGCTTTCTATCTATCTATTCGATGTAGTGCTATGACCTTCAACTCTTCAATAAATTTACATACAAAAGGTTAAACACTGGTAAAATAGCAATGAAAAAGATCACCCAAGCTTTCGGACGTGTCAGCAGCAGTCCTTCTTTATTACTCCTGATGAAGGACTGCTGCTGATGCGTCCGAAAGCTTGAGTGATCTTTTTCATTGCTATTTTACCAGTGTTTAACCTTTTTATGTAATTTCCTCCCTGGTACCCTGTATTTTATTTCTATTTTCATAAACGCTACATTTAATGTCCTTTATTTCCTTCATTTACCTGCATTCTCTACCACACAAAAATAGTTTCTGAGATATATCAAACCATGTCACCCGATACCTGCTCTTCGATGTAAAGCTCCTGACTTCTTACGTTCTGGCACTCTCTCTATTACAGTATGTTTCGTAAGATTAGCTCAAATGATTTTTTTTAGAATATATGACTTTTGACTGAAGCCAAGGCAAAA